>OY970826.1:447500-472500 GCA_963853835.1 Calendula officinalis | reverse complement strand
CTGTAACTAGTGCTACTAGTACTGCTGCTACTATTGTTACTGCTACTGCTCCTGCTCCTGATACTGCTACTGCTACTGCTACTTCTCTTGATACAGCTACTGCTACTGCTACTGCTACTGCTCTTACTGCTACTACTACTGCTACTACGATTGCTACTGCTACTGCTATTGCTGCTACTGCTACTGGTACTGCTACTGCTACTTCTGCTGATGCAGCTGCTATTGCTACTGCTGCTACTGCTACTGCTGGTGCTGCTGCTGCAACTGCTGCTGCTACTGCTGCTAGTGCTACTGCCGCTATTACTACTACTACTACTGCTACTGCTACTGTTGCTGCTGCTACTGCTGCTGCGACTGCTGCTGCTACTGTTGCTGCTGCTATAGCTACTGCTACTGCCACTGCCACTACTACTGCTATTGCTACTACTGCTACTGCTACTGCTACAGCCGCTGCTACTGCCGCTGCTACTGATGTTGCTACTGCTTCTGCAGCTACTGCTACTGCCCCTGCTACTGCCACTACTACTGCTACTGCTACTGCTGCTGGTGCTACTGCTACTACTACTGCTGCTACTACTGCTACTGCTACTGCCTGCAGCTATTGCTACTGCTACTGCTGCTGATGCTACTGCTACTGCTGCTACAGCTACTGTTACTGCTACTGCTACTCCTACTGCTACTGCTACTGCTACTGCTACTGCCGCTATTACTACTACTATTACTGCTACTGCTACTGCCGCTATTACTACTACTATTACTACTACTACTACTAATGCTACTGTTACTGCTACTGCTACCGCTACTGCTACTGCCACTATTACTGCTACTGCTACTGCTGCTGCTACTACTGCTGCTGCTACTGCTGTTGCTGCTACTGCTACTGCTACTACTACTGCTACTGCTGCTACTGTTGTTGCTGCAACTGCTGCTGCTACTGCTGCTGCTGCTGCTGCAGCAGCTACTGCTACTGCCGCTGCTACTGCCACTACTACTGCTACCGCTACTGCTGCAACTGCTACTACTACTGCTACTGTTGTTGCTGCTACTGCTGCTGCTGTTCCTGCTACAGCTGCTGCTGCTATTGCTACTGCTATTGCTATTGCTACTGCTATTGATACTGCTACTGCCGCTAATACTACTAATACTACTACTGCTACTGCTACTGCTCCTGCAACTGCTACTGCAACTCCTACTGCTACTGCTACTGCTCCTGATACTGCTACTGCTCTTACTGCTACTGCTAATGCTACTACTACTGCTCCTGATACTGCTGCTGCTACTAACGCTGTTACTGTTGCTAGTACTGCTACTACTGCTGCTACTAGTGTTACTGCTACTACTACTGCTCCTGCTCCTGATACTGCTACTGCTACTGCTCTTACTGCTACAACTACTGCTACTGCTCCTGCTCCTGATACTGCTACTGCTCTTACTGCTACTGCTCTTACTGCTACTACTCTTAGTGCTACTGCTACTGCTCTAACTACTACTACTACTGCTACTGCTACTTCCACTGCTATTGCTACTACTGCTTCTGCTGCTAGTGTTGCTGCTAGTCTTTCTACTACTTCTACTGCTACTGCTACTGCTACTGTTACTACTGCTATTGCTACTGCTGCTACTGCTACTGCTACTGCTACTGCTTCTACTGCTAGTGCTGCTGCTAGTCTTTCTACTACTGCTACTGCTACTACTACATATACTGCTGCTGCTACTGCTACTGCTACTACTACTTCTACTGCTACTAATGCTGTTGTTACTACTGCTGCTACTACTACTGCTACTGCTACTGCTACTACTACTACTACTACTACTACTACTAGTACTACTACTACTACTGCTGCTACTGCTACGGTAACTGCTACTGCTACTGCTACTGGTGCTGCTGCTACTGCTGGTGCTACTACTGCTGCTGCAGCTACTGCTACTGCTACTTCTACGGCCACTACTACTGCTACTGCTACTACTACTCCTACTACTCTCTTACTGCTACTGCTACTGATCTTGCTGCTACTGCTACTGCTGCTGCTACTGCTGCTGATCTTGCTACTACTGCTACTGCTACTACTCTTGCTCCTGATACTGCTACTGCTACTGTTCCTGATACTGCTACTGCTACCGCTCTTACTACTAATGCTACTGCTCTTACTGCTACTACTACTGCTACTGCTAATGCTACTGCTACTGCCACTTCAACTGCTCCTGATACTGCTACTGCTACTACTACTGCTACTGCTACTGCTGCTCCTGATACCGCTACTGCTACTGCTCCTGAGACTAGTACAACTACTGTTCTTACTGCTACTGCTATTGCTATTACTGCTACTGGTCTTACTTCTACTGCTTCAGCTACTGCTCCTGATACTGCTACTGCTACTGCTCTCTTACTGCTACTGCTCTTGCTGCTACTGCTACTGCTGCTGTTACTGCTGCTGCTTCTGTAACTAGTGCTACTACTACTGCTGCTACTACTGTTACTGCTACTGCTACTGCTCCTGCTCTTGATACTGCTATTGCTACTGCTACAGCTCTTGATACTGCTACTGCTACTGCTCTTACTGCACTTACTGCTACTACTACTGCTACTGCTACTACTACTGCTACTGCTACTGCTACTGCTGCTGCAGCTACTGTTACTGCTACTGCTACTCCTACTGCTACTACTACTGCTACTGCTACTGCCGCTATTACTGCTACTGCTACTACTACTACTACTATTACTACTACTACTGCTAATGCTACTGTTACTGCTACTGCTACCGCTACTACTACTGCCACTATTACTGCTAATTCTACTGCTGCTGCTACTGCTTTTGCTGCTACTGCTGCTGCTACTCCTGCTGCTATTGCTACTGCTACGACTACTGCTACTGCTGCTACTGTTGTTGCTGCAACTGCTGCTACTACTGATGCTGCTGCTGCTGCTGCTGCTGCAGCAGCAGCTACTGCTACTGCTACTGCCACTGCAACTGCCACTACTACTGCTACCGCTACTGCTGCTACTGCTGCTGCTGTTCCTGCTACTGCTGCTGCTATTGCTACTGCTACTGACGCTATTACTACTAATACTACTACTACTGCTACTGCTCCTGCAACTGCTACTGCAACTCCTACTGCTACTACTACTGCTACTGCTCTTACTGCTACTGCTACTGCTCTTACTGCTACTGCTACTGCTCTTACTGCTACTGCTAATGCTACTGCTACTGCTCCTGATACTGCTGCTGCTACTGCTACTGTTACTGCTGCTGCTGCTGTTGCTAGTGCTGCTACTACTGCTGCTACTACTGTTACTGCTACTACTACTGCTCCTGCTCCTGATACTGCTACTGCTACTGCTCTTACTGCTACTACTATTGCTACTGCTCCTGCTCCTGATACTGCTACTGCTCTTACTGCTCGTACTGCTACTGCTCTAACTGCTACTACTCTTACTGCTACTGCTACTGCTCTTACTGCTACTACTACTGCTACTGCTACTACTACTGCTACTGATAGTGTTGCTGCTAGTCTTTCTACTACTTCTACTGCTACTGCTACTGCTACTGCTACTGCTGCTACTGCTACTGCTACTGCTACTGCTGCTGCTAGTGCTGCTGCTAGTGCTGCTGCTAGTCTTGCTACTACTGCTACTGCTACTACTACTTATACTGCTGCTGCTACTGCAACTCCTACTGCTACTGCTGGTACTGCTACTGCTTCTACTACTGCTACTGCTACTGCTACTTCTACTGCTACTACTGCTGCTGCTGCTGCTACTACTGCTGCTGCTACTACTGCTGTTGTTACTACTGCTGCTACTACTGCTGCTACTACTAATACTACTACTGCTACTACTACTGCTACTGCTACTGCTGCTACTACTACTACTACTACTAGTACTACTACTACTACTACTACTGCTGCTACTGCTACTGTAACTGCTACTGCTACTGCTACTGGTGATGCTGCTACTGATGCTGCTGCAGCTTCTGCTACTGCTACTGCTACTGCCACTACTACTGCTACTGCTACTGCTACTACTACTGCTACTGTTACTACTCTCTTACTGCTACTGCTACTGATCTTACTGCTACTGCTACTGCTACTGATCTTACTGCTACTGCTACTGCTGCTGATCTTGCTACTACTGCTATTGCTACTACTCTTGCTCCTTATACTGCTACTGCTACTGTTCCTGATACTGCTACTGCTCTTACTGCTACTGCTAATGCTACTGCTACTGCTCCTGATACTGCTACTGCTACTACTACTGCTACTGCTACTGCTGCTCCTGATACTGCTACTGCTACTGCTCTTGAGACTAGTACAACTACTGCTCGTACTGCTACTACTGCTGCTATTACTGCTACTGGTCTTACAGCTACTGCTTCAGCTACTGCTCCTGATACTGCTACTGCTACTGCTACTGCTCTCTTACTGCTACTGCTCTTGCTGCTATAACTAGTGCTACTACTACTGCTGCTACTACTGTTACTGCTACTGCTCCTGCTCCTGATACAGCTATTGCTACTGCTACTGCTCTTGATACTGCTACTGCTACTGCTACTGCTCTTACTGCTCTTACTGCTCTTACTGCTACTGCTACTGCTACTGCCACTACTACTGCTACTGCTACTGCTAATGCTACTGCTGCTACAACTGCTCCTGATACTGCTACTGCTACTACTACTGCTACTGCTGCTCCTGATACTGCTACTGCTACTGCTACTGATACTGCTACTGCTCCTGAGACTAGTACAACTACTGCTCTTACTGCTTCTACTACTGCTATTACTGCTACTGCTACTGCTCTTACTGCTACTGCTACAGCTACTGCTCCTGATACTGCTACTGCTACTGCTCTCTTACTGCTACTGCTCTTGCTGCTACTGCTACTTCTGCTGTTACTGCTGCTGCTGCTGTAACTAGTGCTACTAGTACTGCTGCTACTATTGTTACTGCTACTGCTACTGCTCCTGCTCCTGATACTGCTACTGCTACTGCTACTTCTCTTGATACAGCTACTGCTACTGCTACTGCTCTTACTGCTACTACTACTGCTACTACGATTGCTACTGCTACTGCTATTGCTGCTACTGCTACTGGTACTGCTACTGCTACTTCTGCTGATGCAGCTGCTATTGCTACTGCTGCTACTGCTACTGCTGGTGCTGCTGCTGCAACTGCTGCTGCTACTGCTGCTAGTGCTACTGCCGCTATTACTACTACTACTACTGCTACTGCTACTGTTGCTGCTGCTACTGCTGCTGCGACTGCTGCTGCTACTGTTGCTGCTGCTCTAGCTACTGCTACTGCCACTGCCACTACTACTGCTATTGCTACTACTGCTACTGCTACTGCTACTGCTACAGCCGCTGCTACTGCCGCTGCTACTGATGTTGCTACTGCTTCTGCAGCTACTGCTACTGCCCCTGCTACTGCCACTACTACTGCTACTGCTACTGCTGCTGGTGCTACTGCTACTACTACTGCTGCTACTACTGCTACTGCTACTGCCTGCAGCTATTGCTACTGCTACTGCTGCTGATGCTACTGCTACTGCTGCTACAGCTACTGTTACTGCTACTGCTACTCCTACTGCTACTGCTACTGCTACTGCTACTGCTACTGCCGCTATTACTACTACTATTACTGCTACTGCTACTGCCGCTATTACTACTACTATTACTACTACTACTACTAATGCTACTGTTACTGCTACTGCTACCGCTACTGCTACTGCCACTATTACTGCTACTGCTGCTGCTACTACTGCTGCTGCTACTGCTGTTGCTGCTACTGCTACTGCTACTACTACTGCTACTGCTGCTACTGTTGTTGCTGCAACTGCTGCTGCTACTGCTGCTGCTGCTGCTGCTGCAGCAGCTACTGCTACTGCCGCTGCTACTGCCACTACTACTGCTACCGCTACTGCTGCAACTGCTACTACTACTGCTACTGTTGTTGCTGCTACTGCTGCTGCTGTTCCTGCTACAGCTGCTGCTGCTATTGCTACTGCTATTGCTATTGCTACTGCTACTGCTATTGATACTGCTACTGCCGCTATTACTACTAATACTACTACTGCTACTGCTACTGCTCCTGCAACTGCTACTGCAACTCCTACTGCTACTGCTACTGCTCCTGATACTGCTACTGCTCTTACTGCTACTGCTAATGCTACTACTACTGCTCCTGATACTGCTGCTGCTACTACTGCTGTTACTGTTGCTAGTACTGCTACTACTGCTGCTACTAGTGTTACTGCTACTACTACTGCTCCTGCTCCTGATACTGCTACTGCTCTTACTGCTACAACTACTGCTACTGCTCCTGCTCCTGATACTGCTACTGCTCTTACTGCTACTACTCTTAGTGCTACTGCTACTGCTCTTACTACTACTACTGCTACTGCTACTTCCACTGCTATTGCTACTACTGCTTCTGCTGCTAGTGTTGCTGCTAGTCTTTCTACTACTTCTACTGCTACTGCTACTGCTACTGTTACTACTACTATTGCTACTGCTGCTACTGCTACTGCTACTGCTTCTACTGCTAGTGCTGCTGCTAGTCTTTCTACTACTGCTACTGCTACTACTACATATACTGCTGCTGCTACTGCAACTCCTACTACTACTACTGCTACTGCTACTGCTACAACTACTTCTACTGCTACTAATGCTGTTGTTACTACTGCTGCTACTACTACTGCTACTGCTACTGCTACTACTACTACTACTACTACTACTACTACTAGTACTACTACTACTACTGCTGCTACTGCTACGGTAACTGCTACTGCTACTGCTACTGGTGCTGCTGCTACTGCTGCTGCTACTACTGCTGCTGCAGCTACTGCTACTGCTACTGCTACGGCCACTACTACTGCTACTGCTACTACTACTCCTACTACTCTCTTACTGCTACCGCTACTGATCTTGCTGCTACTGCTACTGCTGCTGCTACTGCTGCTGATCTTGCTACTACTGCTACTGCTACTACTCTTGCTCCTGATACTGCTACTGCTACTGTTCCTGATACTGCTACTGCTACCGCTCTTACTACTAATGCTACTGCTCTTACTGCTACTACTACTGCTACTGCTAATGCTACTGCTACTGCCACTTCAACTGCTCCTGATACTGCTACTGCTACTACTACTGCTACTGCTACTGCTGCTCCTGATACCGCTACTGCTACTGCTCCTGAGACTAGTACAACTACTGTTCTTACTGCTACTGCTATTGCTATTACTGCTACTGGTCTTACTTCTACTGCTTCAGCTACTGCTCCTGATACTACTACTGCTACTGCTCTCTTACTGCTACTGCTCTTGCTGCTACTGCTACTGCTGCTGTTACTGCTGCTGCTTCTGTAACTAGTGCTACTACTACTGCTGCTACTACTGTTACTGCTACTGCTACTGCTCCTGCTCTTGATACTGCTATTGCTACTGCTACAGCTCTTGATACTGCTACTGCTACTGCTCTTACTGCACTTACTGCTACTACTGCTACTGCTACTGCTACTGCTACTGCTGCTGCAGCTACTGTTACTGCTACTGCTACTCCTACTGCTACTGCTACTGCTACTGCTACTGCCGCTATTACTGCTACTGCTACTACTACTACTACTATTACTACTACTACTGCTAATGCTACTGTTACTGCCACTGCTACCGCTACTACTACTGCCACTATTACTGCTAATTCTACTGCTGCTGCTGCTACTGCTGTTGCTGCTACTGCTGCTGCTACTCCTGCTGCTATTGCTACTGCTACGACTACTGCTACTGCTGCTACTGTTGTTGCTGCAACTGCTGCTACTACTGCTGCTGCTGCTGCTGCTGCTGCAGCAGCAGCTACTGCTACTGCTACTGCCACTGCAACTGCCACTACTACTGCTACCGCTACTGCTGCTACTGCTGCTGTTGTTCCTGCTACTGCTGCTGCTATTGCTACTGCTACTGACGCTATTACTACTAATACTACTACTAGTGCTTCTGCTCCTGCAACTGCTACTGCAACTCCTACTGCTACTACTACTGCTACTGCTCTTACTGCTACTGCTACTGCTCTTACTGCTACTGCTACTGCTCTTACTGCTACTGCTAATGCTACTGCTACTGCTCCTGATACTGCTGCTGCTACTGCTACTGTTACTGCTGCTGCTGCTGTTGCTAGTGCTGCTACTACTGCTGCTACTACTGTTACTGCTACTACTACTGCTCCTGCTCCTGATACTGCTACTGCTACTGCTCTTACTGCTACTACTATTGCTACTGCTCCTGCTCCTGATACTGCTACTGCTCTTACTGCTCGTACTGCTACTGCTCTTACTGCTACTACTCTTACTGCTACTGCTACTGCTCTTACTGCTACTACTACTGCTACTACTACTGCTACTGATAGTGTTGCTGCTAGTCTTTCTACTACTTCTACTGCTACTGCTACTGCTACTGCTACTACTGCTACTGCTACTGCTACTGCTGCTACTGCTACTGCTACTGCTACTGCTGCTGCTAGTGCTGCTGCTAGTCTTGCTACTACTGCTACTGCTACTACTACTTATACTGCTGCTGCTACTGCAACTCCTACTGCTACTGCTGCTACTGCTACTGCTACTACTACTGCTACTGCTACTGCTACTTCTACTGCTACTACTGCTGCTGCTGTTCTACTACTGCTGCTGCTACTACTGCTGTTGTTACTACTGCTGCTACTACTGCTGCTACTACTAATACTACTACTGCTACTAATACTGCTACTGCTACTGCTGCTACTACTACTACTACTACTACTAGTACTACTACTACTACTACTACTACTGCTGCTACTGCTACTGTAACTGCTACTGCTACTGCTACTGGTGCTGCTGCTACTGATGCTGCTGCAGCTACTGCTACTGCTACTGCCACTACTACTGCTACTGCTACTGCTACTACTACTGCTACTGTTACTACTCTCTTACTGCTACTGCTACTGATCTTACTGCTACTGCTACTGATCTTACTGCTACTGCTACTGCTGCTGATCTTGCTACTACTGCTATTGCTACTACTCTTGCTCCTTATACTGCTACTGCTACTGTTCCTGATACTGCTACTGCTCTTACTGCTACTGCTAATGCTACTGCTACTGCTCCTGATACTGCTACTGCTACTACTACTGCTACTGCTACTGCTACTGCTGCTCCTGATACTGCTACTGCTACTGCTCTTGAGACTAGTACAACTACTGCTCGTACTGCTACTACTGCTGCTATTACTGCTACTGGTCTTACAGCTACTGCTTCAGCTACTGCTCCTGATACTGCTACTGCTACTGCTACTGCTCTCTTACTGCTACTGCTCTTGCTGCTATAACTAGTGCTACTACTACTGCTGCTACTACTGTTACTGTACTGCTCCTGCTCCTGATACAGCTATTGCTACTGCTACTGCTCTTGATACTGCTACTGCTACTGCTACTGCTCTTACTGCTCTTACTGCTCTTACTGCTACTACTACTGCTACTGCTACTACTACTGCTACTGCTACTGCTACTGCTGCTGCTGCAGGTACTGTTACTGCTACTGCTACTCCTACTGTTACTGCTACTGCCGCTATTACTACTATTACTATTACTACTACTACTACTGCTAATGCTACTGTTACTGCTACTGCTACTGCTACCGCTACTACTACTGCCACTATTACTGCTACTGCTACTGCTGCTGCTACTACTGCTGCTGCTACTACTGTTGCTGCTACTGCTGCTGCTACTGCTGATGCTGCTCCTGCTGCTACTGCTACTGCTACTACTACGGCTACTGCTGCTACTGCTCTTACTGCTGCTACTGCTGCTGCTGCTGCAGCAGCTACTGCTACTGCTACTTCCACTGCTACTGCCACTACTACTGCTACCGCTACTGCTGCTACTGCTACTTCTACTGCTACTGTTGTTGCTGCAACTGCTGCTGCCGTTCCTGCTTACTGCTGCTGCTATTGCTACTGCTATTTCTACTCCTACTGCAGCTATTACTACTAATACTACTACTGCTACTGCTCCTGCAACTGCTACTGCAACTCCTACTGCTCCTGATACTGCTACTGCTACTGCTCTTACTGCTACTGCTACTGCTCTTACTGCTACTGCTACTGCTCCTGATACTGCTACTGCTACTACTGCTGTTACTGCTGCTGCTACTGCTACTGCTACTGCTACTGGTGCTGCTACTGCTACAGCTACTACTACTACTGCTACTACTGCTGCTGGTGCTGCTGCTGTCGCTATTGCTACTGCTACTGCCACTACTACTGCTACTGCTACTGCTGCTACTGCTAGTGCTGCTGCTACTGCTGTTGCTACTGTGCTGCTACTACCACTGCTACTGCTGTTGCTACTGCTACTGCAACTGTTACTGCTGGTGCAGGTGCTACTGCCACGACTACTGGTATTACTACTGCTACTGCTACTGCTACTGTTACTGCTACTACTACTGCTACAGCTACTGCTATTGCTGCTACTGCTACTGGTACTGGTACTGCTACTACTGCTGCTGCAGCTGCTACTGCTACTGCTGCTACTGCTACTGGTGCTGCTACTGCTACTCCTACTACTACTACTGCTGCTACTACTACTGCTGTTGCTGCCGCTATTGCTACTGCTACTGCCACTACTACTGCTGCTACTGCTACTGCTACTACTACTACTAGTGCTACTGCTGCTGCTGCTACTGCTGTTGCTACTGTGCTGCTACTACCATTGCTACTGTTGTTGCTACTGCTGCTGCTGTTACTGCCACTACGACTGCTACTGCTACTGCTACTGCGACTGCTGCTACTGGTACTGGCACTGCTACTACTGCTGCTGCAGCTGCTACTTCTACTGCTACTGCTGCTGCTACTGCTGCTGGTACTGCAACTATTGCTACTGGTACTGCTACTGCTACTACTATTACTACTGCTGCTACTGCTGCTGCTGCTGCAGCTGCTAATGCTGCTACAGCTACGGGTACTGCTACTGCTACTGCTGCTGCTGCTGCTACTGCTGCTGATACTGTTGTTGCTACTGGTGTTGTTGCTAGTCTTTCTACTACTTCTACTGCTACTGCTACTTATACTGCTGCTGCTACTGCAACTACTGCTCTTACTGCTACTGCTACTACTATTACTGCTACTGCTCTTACTAATACTGCTATAGCTACTGCTCCTGATACTGCTACTGCAACTGCTCTCTTACTGCTAGTGCTCTTAGTGCTACTGCTACTGCTGCTGTTACTGCTGCTGCTGTTGTTGCTAGTGCTGCTACTACTACTGCTACTACTGTTACTGCTACTACTACTGCTACTGCTCCTGATACTACTACTGCTAATGCTACTACTCATACTGCTACTACTACTGCTACTGCTCCTGCTCCTGATACTGCTACTGCTACTGCTACTGCTGCTACTGCTACTGCTCTTACTGCTACGACTACTGCTACTGCTACTGCTACAACTACTGCTACTGCTACTGCTACTACTGCTTCTGCTGCTAGTCTTTCTACTACTGCTACTGCTACTGCTACTGCTACTGCTACTGCTACTTCTACTGCTACTGCTACTGCTACTGCTGCTACTGCTACTGCTACTACTACTGCTACTGCTACTGCTACTGCTACTACTAAAAGTGCTGCTGCTAGTCTTGCTACTACTGTTACTGCTACTACTACTGATACTGCTGCTACTACTACTGCTGCTACTGCTACTGCTACTGCTACTACTACTGTTGCTGCTGCTGCTACAACTGCTATTGTTACTACTGCTGCTACTACTACTGCTGCTACTACTACTTCTACTGCTACTGCTACTGCTACTGCTACTGATACTACTACTACTACTACTACTACTGCTACTACAAAAACTACTGCTGCTACAGCTACTGTTACTGATACTGCTACTGCTACTGGTGCTGCTACTACTGCTGCTGCTGCTGTAACTAGTGCTACTAGTACTGCTGCTACTATTGTTACTGCTACTGCTCCTGCTCCTGATACTGCTACTGCTACTGCTACTTCTCTTGATACTTCTACTGCTACTGCTACTGCTACTGCTCTTACTGCTACTACTACTGCTACTACTATTGCTACTGCTACTGCTATTGCTGCTACTGCTACTGGTACTGCTACTGCTACTACTGCTGATGCAGCTGCTACTGCTACTGCTACTGCTATTGCTACTGCTGCTACTGCTACTGCTGGTGCTGCTGCTGCAACTGCTGCTGCTAGTGCTACTGCCGCTATTACTACTACTACTACTGCTACTGCTACTACTACTGCTGCTGCTACTACTGCTGCGACTGCTGCTGCTACTGTTGCTGCTGCTATAGCTACTGCTACTGCCACTGCTACTGCCACTACTACTGCTATTGCTACTGCTGCTACTGCTACTGCTACTGCTACTGCTACAGCCGCTGCTACTGCCGCTGCTACTGATGTTGCTACTGCTGCAGCTACTGCTACTGCCCCTGCTACTGCCACTACTACTGCTACTGCTACTGCTACTGCTACTGCTGCTGGTGCTACTGCTACTACTACTGCTGCTACTGCTGCTACTGCTACTGCCTGCAGCTATTGCTACTGCTACTGCTGCTGATGCTACTGCTACTGCTGCTACAGCTACTGTTACTGCTACTGCTACTCCTACTGCTACTGCTACTTGATATTGGCAGATTTATACATACTTTTATCTGCCAATATACCTATTTTTTTATGTGTTTATCGATTAGAATATGATGTTATCACTTAAATTGTAGTTTCCATTGTGTTTTTCAGGCTATAGAAGAAAAAGTAACAAAAACGGGTTAAAATGATACAAGAAATGAAGAAATGCAGAAATTCAAGAGATAGAGGCGCTATCTATAGATAGAGGCGCTATCTATGTCGCTATCTCCGTCGCTATTTCAGTCCAAAATGCTAAAATGAGTCGCTGTTTGGTGTCACAATGAGGAGATAGCGCCGCTATCTTTTAGATAGCGGCGCGAAAAATGGCGGGTGCCAAAGATAGCGACGCTATCTTGACACTTAGCGACGCGATATTGTGCGATCTGACACCTATTTAAGCGAATTTGCAGATCTGATTCAGGACTTTTAACCTAATTTCCGGAAAGCAGCCGAAAAATACCAAAGGAGCACTCAAGATCAAGATTTCAAGGCTTAAACATTGGTTTTCTATCACTTTTGATTATCATTATGTTTATGTTCACATTTCTTTACGTTTGTTTGATGATTCTTAGCATGTCTATGTGCTAATCATCTTATATTCGCTATGATTAGATGAAGTTAGGGTTTTAGGTTTGGATATTCTTAGGATTTGATGATGAATGTTTGAATACTTATATTTTTAACAAAGAACCTTTTTGTTAAACCTCTAATTTTGCATTGTTGAATCTGTTTATTACTTGATTGGCTAAATATTGACAACATTGAATTGATCTAGTAATTCCCCTGACTTTTCATACTCTTGATCTAGTCAGCGACTCACTAGAAATAGGGGTCCGAGATTTGATACCAATAACCTAGGTGAAACTAAAAGTCTGATCTTTAGAGAAGAAATTCCTAGGATTAGAAGGTCTCGGAAAGCCGGGCCTAGTTAGAAGCAATAAGCAGGAGTGTGGATTAAAGTAGATTTCTTGAGAAGAAATTCCTAGAGATCATATTAGATTCATTGTAAGGTTTTAAGAGAAATCTAGTTCCTTAAACTTCTAGAACATGAGTTAAATTGGTACTTTAAAACCAAACCTATACCTAGACGGATTCGAGTCATAGTGAATATACTCCTTAATATTGAAACACTTCTTCGTCATTTTCGATCAATTGTTTATTTTAAATAACAAATTTTAGTTTTATTATTCAGTTTGCAAATAAAGATATCCCAAATGAAAACCCTTTTTATTATCTGTTCAGTTTAATTAATTAGTTTTCTATTACATAATCAGCTTAATTGTTCCCTGTGGAGACGAATAAACCCGAATTTACTTACCTAAACTATATTACTCACGATTAGGTCATACTTGCCTAAGAGTGTGGTAATCTAGGAAAGGTGTATTTTAGGTGATTATTTTATAACTAGATTTTACACATCAAGTTTTTGGCGCCGCTGCCGGGGAACAGTTGCGAGATTATTAATTTAGAATTAATTGGTTAATCGATCCTTGTCTAGAGATCTATTTCTAAACAAGTTATTTTATTCGTTTTTATTATTTGTCTGGTTCAATTGAAGTTGTTAAACTGTTGCGTTTTTACGATTTGCTTTAAGTTTTGCAGGTGTATGACCCGTAGCTCTGATTCAGATCCGTTATCACCGTTTTCTGAACCAGAGAGACTTCTTCGCCAGCGACGTAGAGCAGTTTTAGCAGCGCAATACCTAGAGTCAATCAACTTTCAATCTATCGAAAACCCAATTTTCGACATGGGCGATCAAGTACCATCAGATCCGCCACCAGAGCAACCCATGTGGAACACCAGGCAAACAGCACCAACTGGCCCTAATCCATCTATCTTAGTACCTGAATTGAATAATATAAATTTTGAGATTAAAGGGCAATTCATCAGTATGGTGCGGGATCTAAACTTTGACGGAAGATTATGCAGTGATCCCAATAGACATCTAGAAAACTTTTTAGAGATTTGTGAACTGTTCAAACAACGAGATGTAACAATTGATGCCATGAGGTTGAGATTGTTTCCCTTCAGCTTAGCTGGGGATGCAAAAGAATGGGTTAAATCATTAGAGCCAGGCTCTATTACGACTTGGGATGAACTCCGAAGCCGTTTTATCACTCGTTATTTTTCACCAGCCAAGGCTGATAAACTTAAAACTGATATTTTTACTTTTATGCAGGAGTCAGGTGAAAAGGTAACGGAGGCCTGGGAAAGACTGAAAAGCTTACTACGGAAATGTCCCAACCACGGTTTGGAGAAGAACAACATAGTACATATTTTCTACAGGGGATTAGATCACACATCTCGTTCCCTCCTAGATTCTTCAAGTGGAGGACTATTCATGTACAAAACCCCAACTCAAGCGTATCAACTTCTCGAAGACATCTCGATGCACAGCCTGGAATGGACATCCGACAGGCGAGTCGGACAGAATCATGCATCCCTTAAGGCAGTTGATGATCGACAACATGATGAAGTGGCTGCACTTAAGAATAACCAACAGGTATTTGAACGTAAATTAGACAAAATAACTAGTTGTTTACATGCTATACAGGTTGTATGTGATATATGCAAAGGGCCACATCTCACGAAAGAGTGCCAGCAGCATCAACCGATGATGTCTGCAGAAGAAGAACATGAATTAAATTGGTACTTTAAAACCAAACCTATACCTAGACGGATTCGAGTCATAGTGAATATACTCCTTAATATTGAAACACTTCTTCGTCATTTTCGATCAATTGTTTATTTTAAACAACAAATTTTAGTTTTATTATTCAGTTTGCAACTAAAGATATCCCAAATGAAAACCCTTTTTATTATCTGTTCAGTTTAATTAATTAGTTTTCTATTACATAATCAGCTTAATTGTTCCCTGTGGAGACGAATAAACCCGAATTTACTTACCTAAAATATATTACTCACGATTAGGTCATACTTGCCTAAGAGTGTGGTAATCTAGGAAAGGTGTATTTTAGGTGATTATTTTATAACTAGATTTTACACATCAAGTTTTTGGCGCCGCTGCCGGGGAACAGTTGCGAGATTATTAATTTAGAATTAATTGGTTAATCGATCCTTGTCTAGAGATCTATTTCTAAACAAGTTATTTTAATCGTTTTTATTATTTGTCTGGTTCAATTGAAGTTGTTAAACTGTTGCGTTTTTACGATTTGCTTTAAGTTTTGCAGGTGTATGACCCGTAGCTCTGATTCAGATCCGTTATCACCGTTTTCTGAACCAGAGAGACTTCTTCGCCAGCGACGTAGAGCAGTTTTAGCAGCGCAATACCTAGAGTCAATCAACTTTCAATCTATCGAAAACCCAATTTTCGACATGGGCGATCAAGTACCATCAGATCCGCCACCAGAGCAACCCATGTGGAACACCAGGCAAACAGCACCAACTGGCCCTAATCCATCTATCTTAGTACCTGAATTGAATAATATAAATTTTGAGATTAAAGGGCAATTCATCAGTATGGTGCGGGATCTAAACTTTGACGGAAGATTATGCAGTGATCCCAATAGACATCTAGAAAACTTTCTAGAGATTTGTGAACTGTTCAAACAACGAGATGTAACAATTGATGCCATGAGGTTGAGATTGTTTCCCTTCAGCTTAGCTGGGGATGCAAAAGAATGGGTTAAATCATTAGAGCCAGGCTCTATTACGACTTGGGATGAACTCCGAAGCCGTTTTATCACTCGTTATTTTTCACCAGCCAAGGCTGATAAACTTAAAACTGATATTTTAGCTTTTATGCAGGAGTCAGGTGAAAAGGTAACGGAGGCCTGGGAAAGACTGAAAAGCTTACTACGGAAATGTCCCAACCACGGTTTGGAGAAGAACAACATAGTACATATTTTCTACAGGGGATTAGATCACACATCTCGTTCCCTCCTAGATTCTTCAAGTGGAGGACTATTCATGTACAAAACCCCAACTCAAGCGTATCAACTTCTCGAAGACATCTCGATGCACAGCCTGGAATGGACATCCGACAGGCGAGTCGGACAGAATCATGCATCCCTTAAGGCAGTTGATGATCGACAACATGATGAAGTGGCTGCACTTAAGAATAACCAACAGGTATTTGAACGTAAATTAGACAAAATAACTAGTTGTTTACATGCTATACAGGTTGTATGTGATATATGCAAAGGGCCACATCTCACGAAAGAGTGCCAGCAGCATCAACCGATGATGTCTGCAGAAGAAGAACATGAATTAAATTGGTACTTTAAAACCAAACCTATACCTAGACGGATTCGAGTCATAGTGAATATACTCCTTAATATTGAAACACTTCTTCGTCATTTTCGATCAATTGTTTATTTTAAACAACAAATTTTAGTTTTATTATTCAGTTTGCAACTAAAGATATCCCAAATGAAAACCCTTTTTATTATCTGTTCAGTTTAATTAATTAGTTTTCTATTACATAATCAGCTTAATTGTTCCCTGTGGAGACGAATAAACCCGAATTTACTTCCTAAACTATATTACTCACGATTAGGTCATACTTGCCTAAGAGTGTGGTAATCTAGGAAAGGTGTATTTTAGGTGATTATTTTATAACTAGATTTTACACATCACTACTGCTACTGCTACTGCCGCTATTACTACTACTATTACTACTACTACTACTACTAATGCTACTGTTACTGCTACTGCTACCGCTACTGCTACTGCCACTATTACTGCTACTGCTACTGCTGCTGATGCTACTACTGCTGCTGCTACTGCTGTTGCTGCTACTGCTGCTGCTGCTCCTGCTGCTACTGCTACTGCTACTACTACTGCTACTGCTGCTACTGTTGTTGCTGCAACTGCTGCTGCTGCTGCAGCAGCAGCTATTGCTACTGCCACTGCTACTGCCATTACTACTGCTACCGCTACTGCTGCAACTGCTACTACTACTGCTACTGTTGTTGCTGCTACTGCTGCTGCTGTTCCTGCTACTGTTGTTGCTGCTACTACTGCTGCTGTAGCTGCTACCACTACTGCTACTGCTGCTACTGCTACTGGTGCTGCTACTGCTACTCCTACTACTACTACTACTGCTACTACTACTGCTGCTGCTGCCGCTATTGCTACTGCTACTGCTGCTACTGCTACTGCTACTGCTAGTGCTACTGCTGCTGCTGCTACTGCTGTTGCTACTGTGCTGCTACTACCACTGCTACTGCTGTTGCTACTGCTGCTGCTGTTAGTGCCACTATGACTGCTACTGCGACTGCTACTGCTACTGCTACTGCAACTGTTACTGCTGCTGCAGGTGCTACTGCCACTACTACTGCTACTGCTACTTCTACTTATACTGCTGCTGCTACTGCAACTCCTATTGCTACTGCTGCTACTGCTACTGCTACTTCTACTTCTACTTCTACTGCTACTGCTGCTGCTGCTGCTACTCCTGCTGCTACTACTGCTGTTGTTACTACTGCTGCTACTACTACTACTGCTACTGCTACTGCTACTACTACTACTACTACTACTACTACTACTACTACTACTAATAGTACTACTACTACTACTACTACTGCTACTGTAACTGTTACTGCTACTGGTGCTGCTGGTACTGCTGCTGCAGCAGCTACTTCTACTGCAGCTACTTCTACTGCTACTGCTACTGCCACTACTACTGCTACTGCTACTGCTACTACTACTGCTACTGCTAGTGCTACTGCTCACTTACTGCTACTGCTACTGATCTTGCTGCTACTGCTATTGCTACTGCTAATACTCCTGCTCCTGATATTTCTACTGCTACTGCTACTGCTACCGCTCTTACTACCACTGCTACTGCTCTTACTGCTACTACTACTGCTACTGCTACTGCTAATGCTACTGCTGCTACAACTGCTCCTGATACTGCTACTACTACTGCAACTGCTACTGCTGCTCCTGATACTGCTACTGCTACTGATACTGCTACTGCTCCTGAGACTAGTACAACTACTGCTCTTACTGCTACTACTACTGCTATTACTGCTACTGCTACTGCTCTTACTGCTACTGCTACAGCTACTGCTCCTGATACTGCTACTGCTACTGCTACTGCTCTCTTACTGCTACTGCTCTTGCTGCTACTGCTACTTCTGCTGTTACTGCTGCTGCTGCTGTAACTAGTGCTACTAGTACTGCTGCTACTATTGTTACTGCTACTGCTACTGCTCCTGCTCCTGATACTGCTACTGCTACTGCTACTTCTCTTGATACTGCTACTGCTACTGCCATTACTGCTACTACTACTGCTACTACGATTGCTACTGCTACTGCTATTGCTGCTACTGCTACTGGTACTGCTACTGCTACTTCTGCTGATGCAGCTGCTATTGCTACTGCTACTGCTACTAGTACTGCTATTGCTACTGCTGCTACTGCTACTGCTGGTGCTGCTGCTGCACCTGCTGCTAGTGCTACTGCCGCTATTACTACTACTACTACTGCTACTGCTACTGTTGCTGCTGCTACTGCTGCTGCGACTGCCGCTGCTACTGTTGCTGCTGCTATAGCTACTACTACTGCCACTGCCACTACTACTGCTATTGCTACTACTGCTACTGCTACTGCTACTGCTACTGCTACAGCCGCTGCTACTGCCGCTGCTACTGATGTTGCTACTGCTTCTGCAGCTACTGCTACTGCCCCTGCTACTGCCACTACTACTGCTACTGCTACTGCTGCTGGTGCTACTGCTACTACTACTGCTGCTACTGCTACTGCCTGCAGCTATTGCTACTGCTACTGCTGCTGATGCTACTGCTACTGCTGCTACAGCTACTGTTACTGCTACTGCCACTCCTACTGCTACTGCTACTGCTACTGCTACTGCTACTGCCGCTATTACTACTACTATTACTGCTACTGCTACTGCCGCTATTACTACTACTATTACTACTACTACTACTAATGCTACTGTTACTGCTACTGCTACCGCTACTGCTACTGCCACTATTACTGCTACTGCTACTGCTGCTGCTGCTACTGCTGTTGCTGCTACTGCTGTTGCTGCTACTGCTACTGCTACTACTACTGCTACTGCTGCTACTGTTGTTGCTGCAACTGCTGCTGCTACTGCTGCTGCTGCTGCTGCTGCTGCAGCAGCTACTGCTACTGCCACTACTACTGCTACCGTTACTGCTGCAACTGCTACTACTACTGCTACTGTTGTTGCTGCTACTGCTGCTGCTGTTCCTGCTACAGCTGCTGCTGCTATTGCTACTGCTACTGCTATTGCTACTGCTACTGCTATTGATACTGCTACTGCCGCTATTACTACTAATACTACTACTGCTACTGCTACTGCTCCTGCAACTGCTACTGCAACTCCTACTGCTACTGCTACTGCTCCTGATACTGCTACTGCTCTTACTGCTACTGCTAATGCTACTACTACTGCTCCTGATACTGCTGCTGCTACTACTGCTGTTACTGTTGCTAGTGCTGCTACTACTGCTGCTACTACTGTTACTGCTACTACTACTGCTCCTGCTCCTGATACTGCTACTGCTACTGCTCTTACTGCTACAACTACTGCTACTGCTCCTGCTCCTGATACTGCTACTGCTACTGCTCTTACTGCTACAGCTCTTACTGCTACTGCTCCTGCTCCTGATACTGCTACTGCTACTGCTCTTACTGCTACTGCTCTTACTGCTACTACTCTTAGTGCTACTGCTACTGCTCTTACTACTACTACTGCTACTGCTACTTCCACTGCTATTGCTACTACTGCTTCTGCTGCTAGTGTTGCTGCTAGTCTTTCTACTACTTCTACTGCTACTGCTACTGCTACTGTTACTACTGCTATTGCTACTGCTGCTACTGCTACTGCTACTGCTTCTACTGCTAGTGCTGCTGCTAGTCTTTCTACTACTGCTACTGCTACTACTACATATACTGCTGCTGCTACTGCAATTCCTACTACTACTACTGCTACTGCTACTGCTACTGCTACTGCTACTACTACTTCTACTGCTACTACTGCTGTTGTTACTACTGCTGCTACTACTACTGCTACTGCTACTGCTACTGCTACCACTACTACTACTACTACTAGTACTACTACTACTACTGCTGCTACTGCTACGGTAACTGCTACTGCTACTGCTACTGGTGCTGCTGCTACTGTTGCTGCTACTACTGCTGCTGCAGCTACTGCTACTGCTACTGCTACGGCCACTACTACTGCTACTGCTACTACTACTCCTACTACTCTCTTACTGCTACTGCTACTGATCTTGCTGCTACTGCTGCTGATCTTGCTACTACTGCTACTGCTACTACTCTTGCTCCTGATACTGCTACTGCTACTGTTCCTGATACTGCTACTGCTACCGCTCTTACTACTAATGCTACTGCTCTTACTGCTACTACTACTGCTACTGCTACTGCTACTGCCACTTCAACTGCTCCTGATACTGCTACTGCTACTACTACTGCTACTGCTACTGCTAATCCTGATACCGCTACTGCTACTGCTCCTGAGACTAGTACAACTACTGTTCTTACTGCTACTGCTATTGCTATTACTGCTACTGGTCTTACTTCTACTGCTTCAGCTACTGCTCCTGATACTGCTACTGCTACTGCTCTCTTACTGCTACTGCTCTTGCTGCTACTGCTACTGCTGCTGTTACTGCTGCTGCTTCTGTAACTAGTGCTACTACTACTGCTGCTAATACTGTTACTGCTACTGCTACTGCTCCTGCTCTTGATACTGCTATTGCTACTGCTACAGCTCTTGATACTGCTACTGCTACTGCTACTGCTCTTACTGCACTTACTGCTACTACTGCTACTGCTACTACTACTGCTACTGCTACTGCTACTGCTGCTGCAGCTACTGTTACTGCTACTGCTACTCCTACTGCTACTGCTACTGCTACTGCCGCTATTACTGCTACTGCTACTACTACTACTACTACTATTACTACTACTACTGCTAATGCTACTGTTACTGCTACTGCTACCGCTACTACTACTGCCACTATTACTGCTAATTCTACTGCTGCTGCTGCTACTGCTGTTGCTGCTACTGCTGCTGCTACTCCTGCTGTTATTGCAACTGCTACGACTACTGCTACTGCTGCTACTGTTGTTGCTGCAACTGCTGCTGCTACTGCTGCTGCTGCTGCTACTGCTACTGCTCCTGCTCCTGATACTGCTACTGCTCCTGCTCCTGATACTGCTACTGCTACTGCTACTTCTCTTGATACTGCTACTGCTACTGCTACTGCCATTACTGCTACTACTACTGCTACTACGATTGCTACTGCTACTGCTATTGCTGCTACTGCTACTGGTACTGCTACTGCTACTTCTGCTGATGCAGCTGCTATTGCTACTGCTACTGCTACTAGTACTGCTATTGCTACTGCTGCTACTGCTACTGCTGGTGCTGCTGCTGCACCTGCTGCTAGTGCTACTGCCGCTATTACTACTACTACTACTGCTACTGCTACTGTTGCTGCTGCTACTGCTGCTGCGACTGCCGCTGCTACTGTTGCTGCTGCTATAGCTACTACTACTGCCACTGCCACTACTACTGCTATTGCTATTACTGCTACTGCTACTGCTACTGCTACTGCTACAGCCGCTGCTACTGCCGCTGCTACTGATGTTGCTACTGCTTCTGTAGCTACTGCTACTGCCCCTGCTACTGCCACTACTACTGCTACTGCTACTGCTGCTGGTGCTACTGCTACTACTACTGCTGCTACTGCTACTGCCTGCAGCTATTGCTACTGCTACTGCTGCTGATGCTACTGCTACTGCTGCTACAGCTACTGTTACTGCTACTGCCACTCTTACTGCTACTGCTACTGCTACTGCTACTGCTACTGCCGCTATTACTACTACTATTACTGCTACTGCTACTGCCGCTATTACTACTACTATTACTACTACTACTACTAATGCTACTGTTACTGCTACTGCTACCGCTACTGCTACTGCCACTATTACTGCTACTGCTACTGCTGCTGCTGCTACTACTGCTGCTGCTACTGCTGTTGCTGCTACTGCTACTGCTACTACTACTGCTACTGCTGCTACTGTTGTTGCTGCAACTGCTGCTGCTACTGCTGCTGCTGCTGCTGCTGCAGCAGCTACTGCTACTGCCACTGCTACTGCCACTACTACTGCTACCGTTACTGCTGCAACTGCTACTACTACTGCTACTGTTGTTGCTGCTACTGCTGCTGCTGTTCCTGCTACAGCTGCTGCTGCTATTGCTACTGCTACTGCTATTGCTACTGCTACTGCTATTGATACTGCTACTGCCGCTATTACTACTAATACTACTACTGCTACTGCTACTGCTCCTGCAACTGCTACTGCAACTCCTACTGCTACTGCTACTGCTCCTGATACTGCTACTGCTCTTACTGCTACTGCTAATGCTACTACTACTGCTCCTGATACTGCTGCTGCTACTACTGCTGTTACTGTTGCTAGTGCTGCTACTACTGCTGCTACTACTGTTACTGCTACTACTACTGCTCCTGCTCCTGATACTGCTACTGCTACTGCTCTTACTGCTACAACTACTGCTACTGCTCCTGCTCCTGATACTGCTACTGCTACTGCTCTTACTGCTACTGCTCTTACTGCTACTGCTCCTGCTCCTGATACTGCTACTGCTACTGCTCTTACTGCTACTGCTCTTACTGCTACTACTCTTAGTGCTACTGCTACTGCTCTTACTACTACTACTGCTACTGCTACTTCCACTGCTATTGCTACTACTGCTTCTGCTGCTAGTGTTGCTGCTAGTCTTTCTACTACTTCTACTGCTACTGCTACTGCTACTGTTACTACTGCTATTGCTACTGCTGCTACTGCTACTGCTACTGCTTCTACTGCTAGTGCTGCTGCTAGTCTTTCTACTACTGCTACTGCTACTACTACATATACTGCTGCTGCTACTGCAATTCCTACTACTACTACTGCTACTGCTACTGCTACTGCTACTGCTACTACTACTTCTACTGCTACTACTGCTGTTGTTACTACTGCTGCTACTACTACTGCTACTGCTACTGCTACTGCTACTGCTACCACTACTACTACTACTACTACTAGTACTACTACTACTACTGCTGCTACTGCTACGGTAACTGCTACTGCTACTGCTACTGCTGCTGCTACTGCTGCTGCTACTACTGCTGCTGCAGCTACTGCTACTGCTACTGCTACGGCCACTACTACTGCTACTGCTACTACTACTCCTACTACTCTCTTACTGCTACTGCTACTGATCTTGCTGCTACTGCTGCTGATCTTGCTACTACTGCTACTGCTACTACTCTTGCTCCTGATACTGCTACTGCTACTGTTCCTGATACTGCTACTGCTACCGCTCTTACTACTAATGCTACTGCTCTTACTGCTACTACTACTGCTACGGCTAATGCTACTGCTACTGCCACTTCAACTGCTCCTGATACTGCTACTGCTACTACTACTGCTACTGCTACTGCTAATCCTGATACCGCTACTGCTACTGCTCCTGAGACTAGTACAACTACTGTTCTTACTGCTACTGCTATTGCTATTACTGCTACTGGTCTTACTTCTACTGCTTCAGCTACTGCTCCTGATACTGCTACTGCTACTGCTCTCTTACTGCTACTGCTCTTGCTGCTACTGCTACTGCTGCTGTTACTGCTGCTGCTTCTGTAACTAGTGCTACTACTACTGCTGCTACTACTGTTACTGCTACTGCTACTGCTCCTGCTCTTGATACTGCTATTGCTACTGCTACAGCTCTTGATACTGCTACTGCTACTGCTACTGCTCTTACTGCACTTACTGCTACTACTACTGCTACTGCTACTACTACTGCTACTGCTACTGCTACTGCTGCTGCAGCTACTGTTACTGCTACTGCTACTCCTACTGCTACTGCTACTGCTACTGCCGCTATTACTGCTACTGCTACTACTACTACTACTACTATTACTACTACTGCTGCTAATGCTACTGTTACTGCTACTGCTACCGCTACTACTACTGCCACTATTACTGCTAATTCTACTGCTGCTGCTGCTACTGCTGTTGCTGCTACTGCTGCTGCTACTCCTGCTGTTATTGCAACTGCTACGACTACTGCTACTGCTGCTACTGTTGTTGCTGCAACTGCTGCTGCTACTGCTGCTGCTGCTGCAGCAGCAACTACTGCTACTGCTACTGCCACTGCAACTGCCACTACTACTGCTACCGCTACTGCTGCTACTGCTGCTGCTGTTCCTGCTACAGCTGCTGCTGCTATTGCTACTGCTACTGCTATTGCTACTGCTACTGCTATTGATACTGCTACTGCC
>OY970826.1:397500-442500 GCA_963853835.1 Calendula officinalis | reverse complement strand
TGCTGCTGCTACTGCAACTACTGCTCTTACTGCTACTGCTACTGCTATTACTGCTACTGCTCTTACTAATACTGCTACAGCTACTGCTCCTGATACTGCTACTGCAACTGCTCTCTTACTGCTAGTGCTCTTAGTGCTACTGCTACTGCTGCTGTTGTTGCTAGTGCTGCTACTACTACTGCTACTACTGTTACTGCTACTACTACTGCTACTGCTCCTGATACTACTACTGCTAATGCTACTACTCATACTGCTACTACTACTGCTACTGCTCCTGCTCCTGATACTGCTACTGCTACTGCTGCTACTGCTACTGCTCTTACTGCTACGACTACTGCTACTGCTACTGCTACAACTACTGCTACTGCTACTACTGCTTCTGCTGCTAGTCTTTCTACTACTGCTACTGCTACTGCTACTGCTACTGCTACTGCTACTGCTACTGCTACTTCTACTGCTACTGCTACTGCTACTGCTGCTACTGCTACTGCTACTACTACTGCTACTGCTACTGCTGCTACTAAAAGTGCTGCTGCTAGTCTTGCTACTACTTTTACTGCTACTACTACTGATACTGCTGCTACTACTACTGCTGCTACTGCTACTGCTACTGCTACTGCTACTGTTGCTGCTGCTGCTACAACTGCTGCTACTACTGCTGTTGTTACTACTGCTGCTACTACTACTGCTGCTACTACTACTTCTACTGCTACTGCTACTGCTACTGCTACTGATACTACTACTACTACTACTACTACTACTACTACTACTACTACTACTACTACTACTACTACTACTACTACTACTACTACTACTGCTACTACAACAACTACTGCTGCTACAGCTACTGTTACTGATACTGCTACTGCTACTAGTGCTGCTACTACTGCTGCTGCTGCTGTAACTAGTGCTACTAGTACTGCTGCTACTATTGTTACTGCTACTGCTCCTGCTCCTGATACTGCTACTGCTACTGCTACTTCTCTTGATACTTCTGCTGCTACTGCTACTGCTACTGCTCTTACTGCTACTACTACTGCTACTACTATTGCTACTGCTACTGCTATTGCTGCTACTGCTACTGGTACTGCTACTGCTACCACTGCTGATGCAGCTGCTACTGCTACTGCTACTGCTATTGCTACTGCTGCTACTGCTACTGCTGGTGCTGCTGCTGCAACTGCTGCTGCTACTGCTGCTAGTGCTACTGCCGCTATTACTACTACTACTACTGCTACTGCTACTGCTACTGCTGCTGCTACTACTGCTGCGACTGCTGCTGCTACTGTTGCTGCTGCTATAGCTACTGTTACTGCCACTGCTACTGCCACTACTACTGCTATTGCGACTGCTGCTACTGCTACTGCTACTGCTACTGCTACTGCTACAACCGCTGCTACTGCCGCTGCTACTGATGTTGCTACTGCTGCAGCTACTTCTACTGCCCCTGCTACTGCCACTACTACTGCTACTGCTACTGCTACTGCTACTGCTGCTGGTGCTACTGCTACTACTACTGCTGCTACTGCTGCTACTGCTACTGCCTGCAGCTATTGCTACTGCTACTGCTGCTGATGCTACTGCTACTGCTGCTACAGCTACTGTTACTGCTACTGCTACTCCTACTGCTACTGCTACTTGATATTGGCAGATTTATACATACTTTTATCTGCCAATATACCTATTTTTATATGTGTTTATCGATTAGAATATGATGTTATCACTCAAATTGTAGTTTCCATTGTGTTTTTCAGGCTATAGAAGAAAAAGTAACAAAAACGGGTTAAAATGATACAAGAAATGAAGAAATGCAGAAATTCAAGAGATAGAGGCGCTATCTATAGATAGAGGCGCTATCTATGTCTCTATCTCCGTCGCTATTTCAGTCCAAAATGCTAAAATGAGTCGCTGTTTGGTGTCACAATGAGGAGATAGCGCCGCTATCTTTTAGATAGCGGCGCGAAAAATTGCGGGTGCCAAAGATAGCGACGCTATCTTGACACTTAGCGACGCGATATTGTGCGATCTGACACCTATTTAAGCGAATTTGCAGATCTGATTCAGGACTTTTAACCTAATTTCCGGAAAGCAGCCGAAAAATACCAAAGGAGCACTCAAGATCAAGATTTCAAGGCTTAAACATTGGTTTTCTATCACTTTTGATTATCATTATGTTTATGTTCACATTTCTTTACGTTTGTTTGATGATTCTTAGCATGTCTATGTGCTAATCATCTTATATTCGCTATGATTAGATGAAGTTAGGGTTTTAGGTTTGGATATTCTTAGGATTTGATGATAAATGTTTGAATACTTATATTTTTAACAAAGAACCTTTTTGTTAAACCTCTAATTTTGCATTGTTGAATCTGTTTATTACTTGATTGGCTAAATATTGACAACATTGAATTGATCTAGTAATTCCCCTGACTTTTCATACTCTTGATCTAGTCAGCGACTCACTAGAAATAGGGGTCCGAGATTTGATACCAATAACCTAGGTGAAACTAAAAGTCTGATCTTTAGAGAAGAAATTCCTAGGATTAGAAGGTCTCGGAAAGCCGGGCCTAGTTAGAAGCAATAAGCAGGAGTGTGGATTTAAATAGATTTCTTGAGAAGAAATTCCTAGAGATCATATTAGATTCATTGTAAGGTTTTAAGAGAAATCTAGTTCCTTAAACTTCTAGAACATGAATTAAATTGGTACTTTAAAACCAAACCTATACCTAGACGGATTCGAGTCATAGTGAATATACTCCTTAATATTGAAACACTTCTTCGTCATTTTCGATCAATTGTTTATTTTAAACAACAAATTTTAGTTTTATTATTCAGTTTGCAAATAAAGATATCCCAAATGAAAACCCTTTTTATTATCTGTTCAGTTTAATTAATTAGTTTTCTATTACATAATCAGCTTAATTGTTCCCTGTGGAGACGAATAAACCCGAATTTACTTAACTAAACTATATTACTCACGATTAGGTCATACTTGCCTAAGAGTGTGGTAATCTAGGAAAGGTGTATTTTAGGTGATTATTTTATAACTAGATTTTACACATCAAGTTTTTGGCGCCGCTGCCGGGGAACAGTTGCGAGATTATTAATTTAGAATTAATTGGTTAATCGATCCTTGTCTAGAGATCTATTTCTAAACAAGTTATTTTAATCGTTTTTATTATTTGTCTGGTTCAATTGAAGTTGTTAAACTGTTGTGTTTTTACGATTTGCTTTAAGTTTTGCAGGTGTATGACCCGTAGCTCTGATTCAGATCCGTTATCACCGTTTTCTGAACCAGAGAGACTTCTTCGCCAGCGACGTAGAGCAGTTTTAGCAGCGCAATACCTAGAGTCAATCAACTTTCAATCTATCGAAAACCCAATTTTCGACATGGGCGATCAAGTACCACCAGATCCGCCACCAGAGCAACCCATGTGGAACACCAGGCAAACAGCACCAACTGGCCCTAATCCATCTATCTTAGTACCTGAATTGAATAATATAAATTTTGAGATTAAAGGGCAATTCATCAGTATGGTGCGGGATCTAAACTTTGACGGAAGATTATGCAGTGATCCCAATAGACATCTAGAAAACTTTCTAGAGATTTGTGAACTGTTCAAACAACGAGATGTAACAATTGATGCCATGAGGTTGAGATTGTTTCCCTTCAGCTTAGCTGGGGATGCAAAAGAATGGGTTAAATCATTAGAGCCAGGCTCTATTACGACTTGGGATGAACTCCGAAGCCGTTTTATCACTCGTTATTTTTCACCAGCCAAGGCTGATAAACTTAAAACTGATATTTTAGCTTTTATGCAGGAGTCAGGTGAAAAGGTAACGGAGGCCTGGGAAAGACTGAAAAGCTTACTACGGAAATGTCCCAACCACGGTTAGGAGAAGAACAACATAGTACATATTTTCTACAGGGGATTAGATCACACATCTCGTTCCCTCCTAGATTCTTCAAGTGGAGGACTATTCATGTACAAAACCCCAACTCAAGCGTATCAACTTCTCGAAGACATCTCGATGCACAGCCTGGAATGGACATCCGACAGGCGAGTCGGACAGAATCACGCATCCCTTAAGGCAGTTGATGATCGACAACATGATGAAGTGGCTGCACTTAAGAATAACCAACAGGTATTTGAACGTAAATTAGACAAAATAACTAGTTGTTTACATGCTATACAGGTTGGATGTGATATATGCAAAGGGCCACATCTCACGAAAGAGTGCCAGCAGCATCAACCGATGATGTCTGCAGAAGAAGAACATGAATTAAATTGGTACTTTAAAACCAAACCTATACCTAGACGGATTCGAGTCATAGTGAATATACTCCTTAATATTGAAACACTTCTTCGTCATTTTCGATCAATTGTTTATTTTAAACAACAAATTTTAGTTTTATTATTCAGTTTGCAACTAAAGATATCCCAAATGAAAACCCTTTTTATTATCTGTTCAGTTTAATTAATTAGTTTTCTATTACATAATCAGCTTAATTGTTCCCTGTGGAGACGAATAAACCCGAATTTACTTACCTAAACTATATTACTCACGATTAGGTCATACTTGCCTAAGAGTGTGGTAATCTAGGAAAGGTGTATTTTAGGTGATTATTTTATAACTAGATTTTACACATCAAGTTTTTGGCGCCGCTGCCGGGGAACAGTTGCGAGATTATTAATTTAGAATTAATTGGTTAATCGATCCTTGTCTAGAGATCTATTTCTAAACAAGTTATTTTAATCGTTTTTATTATTTGTCTGGTTCAATTGAAGTTGTTAAACTGTTGCGTTTTTACGATTTGCTTTAAGTTTTGCAGGTGTATGACCCGTAGCTCTGATTCAGATCCGTTATCACCGTTTTCTGAACCAGAGAGACTTCTTCGCCAGCGACGTAGAGCAGTTTTAGCAGCGCAATACCTAGAGTCAATCAACTTTCAATCTATCGAAAACCCAATTTTCGACATGGGCGATCAAGTACCACCAGATCCGCCACCAGAGCAACCCATGTGGAACACCAGGCAAACAGCACCAACTGGCCCTAATCCATCTATCTTAGTACCTGAATTGAATAATATAAATTTTGAGATTAAAGGGCAATTCATCAGTATGGTGCGGGATCTAAACTTTGACGGAAGATTATGCAGTGATCCCAATAGACATCTAGAAAACTTTCTAGAGATTTGTGAACTGTTCAAACAACGAGATGTAACAATTGATGCCATGAGGTTGAGATTGTTTCCCTTCAGCTTAGCTGGGGATGCAAAAGAATGGGTTAAATCATTAGAGCCAGGCTCTATTACGACTTGGGATGAACTCCGAAGCCGTTTTATCACTCGTTATTTTTCACCAGCCAAGGCTGATAAACTTAAAACTGATATTTTAGCTTTTATGCAGGAGTCAGGTGAAAAGGTAACGGAGGCCTGGGAAAGACTGAAAAGCTTACTACGGAAATGTCCCAACCACGGTTTGGAGAAGAACAACATAGTACATATTTTCTACAGGGGATTAGATCACACATCTCGTTCCCTCCTAGATTCTTCAAGTGGAGGACTATTCATGTACAAAACCCCAACTCAAGCGTATCAACTTCTCGAAGACATCTCGATGCACAGCCTGGAATGGACATCCGACAGGCGAGTCGGACAGAATCATGCATCCCTTAAGGCAGTTGATGATCGACAACATGATGAAGTGGCTGCACTTAAGAATAACCAACAGGTATTTGAACGTAAATTAGACAAAATAACTAGTTGTTTACATGCTATACAGGTTGGATGTGATATATGCAAAGGGCCACATCTCACGAAAGAGTGCCAGCAGCATCAACCGATGATGTCTGCAGAAGAAAAACATGAATTAAATTGGTACTTTAAAACCAAACCTATACCTAGACGGATTCGAGTCATAGTGAATATACTCCTTAATATTGAAACACTTCTTCGTCATTTTCGATCAATTGTTTATTTTAAACAACAAATTTTAGTTTTATTATTCAGTTTGCAACTAAAGATATCCCAAATGAAAACCCTTTTTATTATCTGTTCAGTTTAATTAATTAGTTTTCTATTACATAATCAGCTTAATTGTTCCCTGTGGAGACGAATAAACCCGAATTTACTTACCTAAACTATATTACTCACGATTAGGTCATACTTGCCTAAGAGTGTGGTAATCTAGGAAAGGTGTATTTTAGGTGATTATTTTATAACTAGATTTTACACATCACTACTGCTACTGCTACTGCCGCTATTACTACTACTATTACTACTACTACTACTACTACTACTAATGCTACTGTTACTGCTACTGCTACCGCTACTGCTACTGCCACTATTACTGCTACTGCTACTGCTGCTGCTACTACTGCTGCTGCTACTGCTGTTGCTGCTACTGCTGCTGCTGCTCCTGCTGCTACTGCTACTGCTACTACTACTGCTACTGCTGCTACTGTTGTTGCTGCAACTGCTGCTGCTACTGCAGTTGCTGCTGCAGCAGCAGCTACTGCTACTGCTACTGCCATTACTACTGCTACCGCTACTGCTGCAACTGCTACTACTACTGCTACTGTTGTTGCTGCTACTGCTGCTGCTGTTCCTGCTACTGCTGCTGCTGCTATTGCTACTGCTACTGCTATTGCTACTGCTACTGCCGCTATTACTGCTAATACTACTACTGCTACTGCTACTGCTCCTACAACTGCTACTGCAACTCCTACTGCTACTGCTACTGCTCCTGATACTGCTACTGCTACTGCTCTTACTGTTACTGCTAATGCTACTGCTACTGCTCCTGATACTGCTGCTGCTACTACTGCTGTTACTGTTGCTAGTGCTGCTACTACTGCTGCTACAACTGTTACTGCTACTACTACTGCTCCTGCTCCTGATACTTCTACTGCTACTGCTCTTACTGCTACTACTACTTCTACTGCTCCTGCTCCTGATACTGCTACTACTCTTACTGCTACTGCTACTGCTCTTACTGCTACTACTACTGCTACTGCTACTACCACTGCTACTGCTACTACTGCTTATGCTGCTAGTGTTGCTGCTAGTCTTTCTACTACTTCTACTGCTACTGCTACTGCTACTGCTACTGTTACTACTGCTACTGCTACTGCTGCTACTGCTACTGCTACTGCTACTGCTACTGCTTCTACTGCTAGTGCTGCTGCTAGTCTTGCTACTACTGCTACTGCTGCTACTGCAACTCCTACTACTACTACTGCTACTGCTACTGCTACTACTACTTCTACTGCTACTACTGCTGTTGTTACTACTGCTGCTACTACTACTGCTACTGATACTGCTACTGCTACTGCTACTGCTACTGCTACTGCTACTACTACTACTACTACTAGTACTACTACTACTACTGCTGCTGCTACTGCTACGGTAACTGCTACTGCTACTGCTACTGGTACTGCTGCTACTACTGCTGCTGCAGCTACTGCTACTGCTACTGCTACTGCCACTACTACTGCTACTGCTACTGCTACTACTACTGCTACTACTCTCTTACTGCTACTGCTACTGATCTTGCTACTACTGCTACTGCTGCGTCTACTGCTGCTGATCTTGCTACTACTGCTACTGCTACTACTCTTGCTCCTGATACTGCTACTGCTACTGTTCCTGATACTGCTACTGCTACCGCTCTTACTACTACTGCTACTGCTCTTACTGCTACTGCTAATGCTACTGCTACTGCTGCTGCAACTGCTCCTGATACTACTACTGCTACTACTACTGCTACTGCTAATGCTACTGCTACTGCTGCTTCAACTGCTCCTGATACTGCTACTGCTTCTACTACTGCTACTGCTACTGTTGCTCCTGATACTGCTACTGCTACTGCTACTGCTCCTGAGACTAGTACAACTACTGCTCTTACTGCTTCTGCTACTGCTATTACTGCTACTGGTCTTACTGCTACTGCTTCAGCTACTGCTCCTGATACTGCTACTGCTACTGCTACTGCTCTCTTACTGCTACTGCTCTTGCTGCTACTGCTACTGCTGCTGTTACTGCTGCTGCTGCTGTAACTAGTGCTACTACTACTGCTACTACTGTTACTGCTACTGCTACTGCTCCTGCTCTTAATACTGCTATTGCTACTGCTACAGCTCTTGATACTGCTACTGCTACTGCTCTTACTGCTACTACTACTGCTACTGCTACTACTACTGCTACTGCTACTGCTGCTGCAGCTACTGTTACTGCTACTGCTACTCCTACTACTACTGCTACTGCTACTACTATTACTACTACTACTACTGCCGCTATTACTGCTACTGCTACTACTACTACTACTATTACTACTACTACTGCTAATGCTACTGTTACTGCTACTGCTACCGCTACTACTACTGCCACTATTACTGCTACTGCTACTGCTGCTGCTACTGCTGCTGCTACTGCTGTTGCTGCTACTGCTGCTGCTACTGCTGCTGCTACTCCTGCTGCTACTGCTACTGCTACGACTACTGCTACTGCTGCTACTGTTGTTGCTGCAACTGCTGCTGCTGCTGCTGCAGTAGCTACTGCTACTGCTACTGCTACTGCCACTGCAACTGCCACTACTACTGCTACCGCTACTACTGCTACTGCTGCTGCTGTTCCTGCTACTGCTGCTGCTGCTATTGCTACTACTATTGCTACTGCTACTGCCGCTATTACTACTAATACTACTACTACTGCTACTGCTCCTGCAACTGCTACTGCAACTCCTACTGCTACTGCTACTGCTACTGCTCTTACTACTACTGCTACTGCTCTTACTGCTACTGCTACTGCTACTGCTCCTGATACTGCTGCTGCTACTGCTGCTACTGCTACTGCTCCTGATACTGCTACTGCTACTGCTATTGATACTGCTATTGCTACTGCTACTGCCGCTATTACTACTAATACTACTACTACTGCTACTGCTCCTGCAACTGCTACTGCAACTCCTACTGCTACTGCTACTGCTACTGCTCTTACTGCTACTGCTACTGCTCTTACTGCTACTGCTACTGCTAATGCTACTGCTCCTGATACTGCTGCTGCTACTGCTGCTACTGCTGCTACTGCTACTGCTCCTGATACTGCTACTGCTACTGCTATTGATACTGCTACTGCTACTGCTACTGCTCTTACTGCTAATACTACTGCTACTGCTACTGCTGCTACTGCTACTGGTACTGCTACTTCTACTACTGTTGTTGCAGTTGCTACTGCTACTGATACTGCTACTGCTACTATTGCTACTGCTACTGCTACTGGTGCTGCTACTGCTACATCTACTACTACTACTGCTACTACTGCTGCTGGTGCTGCTGCTGCCGCTATTGCTACTGCTACTGCCACTACTACTGCTACTGCTGCTACTGCTACTGCTACTGCTAGTGCTACTGCTGCTGCTGCTACTGCTGTTGCTACTCTGCTGCTACTACCACTGCTACTGCTGTTGCTACTGCTACTGCAACTGTTACTGCTGCTGCAGGTGCTACTGCCACTACTACTGGTACTACTACTGCTACTGCTACTGCTACTGCTGCTACTGCTACTACTACTTCTACTGCTACTGCTATTGCTGCTACTGCTACTGGTACTGGTACTGCTACTATTGCTGCTGTAGCTGCTACCGCTACTGCTACTGCTGCTACTGCTACTGGTGCTGCTACTGCTACTCCTACTACTACTACTGCTACTACTACTGCTGCTGCTGCCGCTATTGCTACTGCTACTGCTGCTACTGCTACTGCTACTGCTAGTGCTACTGCTGCTGCTGCTACTGCTGTTGCTACTGTGATGCTACTACCACTGCTACTGCTGTTGCTACTGCTGCTGCTGTTACTGCCACTACGACTGCTACTGCTACTGCTACTGCGACTGCTACTGCTACGACTACTGCTACTGCTGCTACTGTTGTTGCTGCAACTGCTGCTGCTACTGCTGCTGCTGCTGCAGTAGCTACTGCTACTGCTACTGCCACTGCAACTGCCACTACTACTGCTACCGCTACTGCTGCTACTGCTGCTGCTATTCCTGCTACTGCTGCTGCTAGTGCTACTGCTATTGCTACTGCTACTGCCGCTATTACTACTAATACTACTACTACTGCTACTGCTCCTGTAACTGCTACTGCAACTCCTACTGCTACTGCTACTGCTAGTTCTCTTACTGCTACTGCTACTGCTCTTACTGCTACTGCTACTGCTAATGCTACTGCTCCTGATACTGCTGCTACTGCTGCTACTGCTACTGCTCCTGATACTGCTACTGCTACTGCTACTGCTATTGATACTGCTACTGCTACTGCTACTGCTCTTACTGCTACTACTACTGCTACTGCTACTTCTGCTACTGCTACTGGTACTGCTACTTCTACTACTGTTGTTGCAGTTGCTACTGCTACTGATACTGCTACTGCTACTGTTGCTACTGCTACTGCTACTGGTGCTGCTACTGCTACAGCTACTACTACTACTGCTACTACTGCTGCTGGTGCTGCTGCTGCCGCTATTGCTACTGCTACTGCCACTACTACTGCTACTGCTGCTACTGCTACTGCTAGTGCTACTGCTGCTGCTGCTACTGCTGTTGCTACTCTGCTGCTATTACCACTGCTACTGCTGTTGCTACTGCTACTGCAACTGTTACTGCTGCTGCAGGTGCTACTGCCACTACTACTGGTACTACTACTGCTATTGCTACTGCTACTGCTGCTACTGCTACTACTACTGCTACTGCTACTGCTATTGCTGCTACTGCTACTGGTACTGGTACTGCTACTACTGCTGCTGTAGCTGCTACCGCTACTGCTACTGCTGCTACTGCTACTGGTGCTGCTACTGCTACTCCTACTACTACTACTACTGCTGCTGCCGCTACTGCTACTGCTACTCCTACTACTACTACTACTACTGCTGCCGCTACTGCTACTCCTGCTACCGCTATTGCTACTGCTACTGCTACTGCTAGTGCTACTGCTGCTGCTGCTACTGCTGTTGCTACTGTGCTGCTACTACCACTGCTACTGCTGTTGCTACTGCTGCTGCTGTTAGTGCCACTACGACTGCTACTGCTACTGCTACTGCGACTGCTACTGCTACTGCTGCTGCAACTGTTATCGCTGCTGCAGGTGCTACTGCCACTACTACTGCTACTGCTACTGCTACTGCTGCTACTGCTACTGCTAGTGCTACTACTACTGCTACTGCTACTGCTACTGCTACTGCTGCTGGTACTGCAACTATTGCTACTGGTACTGCTACTGCTACTACTATTGCTACTGCTGTTACTGCTGCTACTGCAGCTGCTAATGCTGCTGCAGCTACTGTTATTGCTACTGCTGCTGCTGCTACTGCTGCTGATACTGTTGTTGCTACTGCTGCTGCTGCTAGTCTTTCTACTACTTCTACTGCTACTGCTACTGCTACTGCTGCTACTCCTACTGCTACTGCTACTGCTGCTACTGCTAGTGCTGCTGCTAGTCTTGCTACTACTGCTATTGCTACTACTACTTATACTGTTGCTGCTACTGCAACTCCTATTGCTACTGCTGCTACTGCTACTGCTACTGCTACTGCTACTTCTACTTCTACTGCTACTGCTGCTGCTGCTGCTACTCCTGCTGCTACTACTGCTGTTGTTACTACTGCTGCTACTACTACTACTGCTACTGCTACTGCTACTACTACTACTACTACTACTACTACTAGTACTACTACTACTACTAGTACTACTACTACTACTACTGCTACTGTAACTGCTACTGCTACTGCTACTGGTGATGCTGCTACTGCTGCTGCAGCAGCTACTTCTACTGCAGCTACTTCTACTGCTACTGCTACTGCCACTTCTACTGCTAGTGCTACTGCTACTGCTACTGCTACTGCTACTGCTCACTAACTGCTACTGCTACTGATCTTGCTGCTACTGCTATTGCTACTGCTACTACTCCTGCTCCTGATATTTCTACTGCTACTGCTCCTGGTACTGCTACTGCTACCGCTCTTACTACCACTGCTACTGCTCTTACTGCTACTACTACTGCTACTGCTACTGCTACTGCCGCTACAACTGCTCCTGATACTGCTACTACTACTGCAACTGCTACTCCTGCTCCTGATACTGCTACTGCTACTGCTACTACTACTGCTACTGATACTGCTACTGCTCCTGAGACTAGTACAACTACTGCTCTTACTGCTACTACTACTGCTATTACTGCTACTGCTACTGCTCTTACTGCTACTGCTACAGCTACTGCTCCTGATACTGCTACTGCTACTGCTACTCCTCTCTTACTGCTACTGCTCTTGCTGCTACTGCTACTGCTGCTGTTACTGCTGCTGCTGCTGTAACTAGTGCTACTAGTACTGCTGCTACTATTGTTACTGCTACTGCTACTGCTCCTGCTCCTGATACTGATACTGCTACTGCTACTTCTCTTGATACTGCTACTGCTACTGCTACTGCTCTTACTGTTACTACTACTGCTACTACTATTGCTACTGCTACTGCAATTGCTGCTACTGCTACTGGTACTGCTACTGCTACTACTGCTGATCCAGCTGCTACTGCTACTGCTACTAGTACTGCTATTGCTACTGCTGCTACTGCTACTGCTGGTGCTGCTGCTGCAACTGCTGCTGCTACTGCTGCTAGTGCTACTGCCGCTATTACTACTACTACTACTGCTACTGCTACTGCTGCTGCTGCTACTGCTGCTGCGACTGCTGCTGCTACTGTTGCTGCTGCTATAGCTACTGCTACTGCCACTGCCACTGCTACTGCCACTACTACTGCTATTGCTACTACTGCTACTGCTACTGCTACAGCCGCTGCTACTGCCGCTGCTACTGATGTTGCTACTGCTGCTGCAGCTACTGCTACTGCCCCTGCTACTTCCACTACTACTGCTACTGCTACTGCTGCTGGTGCTACTGCTACTACTACTGCTGCTACTGCTGCTACTGCTACTGCCTGCAGCTATTGCTACTGCTACTGCTGCTGATGCTACTGCTACTGCTGCTACAGCTACTGTTACTGCTACTGCTACTCCTACTGCTACTGCTACTGCTACTGCCGCTATTACTACTACTATTACTGCTACTGCTACTGCTACTGCCGCTATTACTACTACTATTACTACTACTACTACTAATGCTACTGTTACTGCTACTGCTACCGCTACTGCTACTGCCACTATTACTGCTACTGCTACTGCTGCTGCTACTACTACTGCTGCTGCTACTGCTATTGCTACTACTACTGCTACTGCTGCTACTGTTGTTGCTGCAACTGCTGCTGCTACTGCTGCTGCTGCTGCTGCTGCAGCTACTGCTACTGCCACTGCTACTGCCACTACTACTGCTACCGCTACTGCTGCACTTGCTACTACTACTGCTACTGTTGTTGCTGCTACTGCTGCTGCTGTTCCTGTTACTGCTGCTGCTGCTATTGCTACTGCTACTGCTATTGCTACTGCTACTGCTATTGCTACTGCTACTGCCGCTATTACTACTAATACTACTGCTGCTACTGCTACTGCTACTGCTCCTGCAACTGCTACTGCAACTCCTACTGCTACTGCTACTACTCCTGATACTGCTACTGCTACTGCTCTTACTGCTACTGCTAATGCTACTGCTACTGCTCCTGATACTGCTGCTGCTACTACTGCTGTTACTGTTGCTAGTGCTGCTACTACTGCTGCTACTACTGTTACTGCTACTACTACTGCTCCTGCTCCTGATACTGCTACTGCTACTGCTCTTACTGCTACAACTACTGCTACTGCTCCTGCTCCTGATACTGCTACTGCTACTGCTCTTACTGCTACTGCTCTTACTGCTACTACTCTTACTGCTACTGCTACTGCTCTTACTACTACTACTACTGCTACTGCTACTTCCACTGCTATTGCTACTACTGCTTCTGCTGCTAGTGTTGCTGCTAGTCTTTATACTACTTCTACTGCTACTGCTACTGCTACTACTACTGTTACTACTGCTATTGCTACTGCTGCTACTGCTACTGCTACTGCTACTGCTACTGCTTCTACTGCTAGTGCTGCTGCTAGTCTTGCAACTACTGCTACTGCTACTACTACATATACTGCTGCTGCTACTGCAACTCCTACTACTACTACTGCTACTGCTGTTGCTACTGTGCTGCTACTGCTGCTGCTGCTATTGCTGTTGCTACTGTGCTGCTACTACCACTGCTACTGCTGTTGCTACTACTGCTGCTGTTAGTGCCACTACGACTGCTACTGCTACTGCTACTGCGACTGCTACTGCTACTGCTGCTGCAACTGTTACCGCTGCTGCAGGTGCTACTGCCACTACTACTGCTACTACTACTCCTACTGCTGCTACTGCTACTGCTAGTGCTACTACTACTGCTACTGCTACTGCTGCTGGTACTGCAACTATTGCTACTGGTACTGCTACTGCTACTACTATTGCTACTGCTGTTACTGCTGCTACTGCAGCTGCTAATGCTGCTGCAGCTACTGTTATTGCTACTGCTACTGCTGCTGCTGCTACTGCCGCTACTGCTGCTGATACTGTTGTTGCTACTGCTGCTGCTGCTAGTCTTTCTACTACTTCTACTGCTACTGCTACTGCTACTGCTACTGCTACTGCTGCTACTCCTACTGCTACTGCTACTGCTGCTACTGCTAGTGCTGCTGCTAGTCTTGCTACTACTGCTATTGCTACTACTACTTATACTGCTGCTGCTACTGCAACTCCTATTGCTACTGCTGCTACTGCTACTGCTACTTCTACTTCTACTTCTACTGCTACTGCTGCTGCTGCTGCTACTCCTGCTGCTACTACTGCTGTTGTTACTACTGCTGCTACTACTACTACTGCTACTGCTACTACTACTACTACTACTACTACTACTACTACTACTACTACTACTACTACTACTAGTACTACTACTACTACTACTACTAGTACTAGTACTACTACTACTACTACTGCTACTGTAACTGCTACTGCTACTGCTACTGGTGATGCTGCTACTGCTGCTGCAGCAGCTACTTCTACTGCAGCTACTTCTACTGCTACTGCTACTGCCACTTCTACTGCTACTGCTACTGCTACTACTACTGCTACTGCTACTGCTACTGCTCACTAACTGCTACTGCTACTGATCTTGCTGCTACTGCTATTGCTACTGTTACTACTCCTGCTCCTGATATTTCTACTGCTACTGCTCCTGATACTGCTACTGCTACCGCTCTTACTACCACTGCTACTGCTCTTACTGCTACTACTACTGCTACTGCTAATGCTACTGCTGCTACAACTGCTCCTGATACTGCTACTACTACTGCAACTGCTACTCCTGCTCCTGATACAGCTACTGCTACTGCTACTACTACTGCTACTGATACTGCTACTGCTCCTGAGACTAGTTCAACTACTGATCTTACTGCTACTACTACTGCTATTACTGCTACTGCTACTGCTCTTACTGCTACTGCTACAGCTACTGCTCCTGATACTGCTACTGCTACTGCTACTGCTCTCTTACTGCTACTGCTCTTGCTGCTACTACTACTGCTACTGCTGCTGTTACTGCTGCTGCTGTAACTAGTGCTACTAGTACTGCTGCTACTATTGTTACTGCTACTGCTACTACTCCTGCTCCTGATACTGCTACTGCTACTGCTACTTCTCTTGATACTGCTACTGCTACTGCTACTGCTCTTACTGTTACTACTACTGCTACTACTATTGCTACTGCTACTGCTATTGCTGCTACTGCTACTGGTACTGCTACTGCTACTGCTACTACTACTGATGCAGCTGCTACTGCTACTGCTACTAGTACTGCTATTGCTACTGCTGCTACTGCTACTGCTGGTGCTGCTGCTGCAACTGCTGCTGCTACTGCTGCTAGTGCTACTGCCGCTATTACTACTACTACTACTGCTACTGCTACTGCTGCTGCTGCTACTGCTGCTACGACTGCTGCTGCTACTGTTGCTGCTGCTATAGCTACTGCTACTGCCACTGCTACTGCCATTACTACTGCTATTGCTACTACTGCTACTGCTACTGCTACAGCCGCTGCTACTGCCGCTGCTACTGATGTTGCTACTGCTGCTGCAGCTACTGCTACCGCCCCTGCTACTGCCACTACTACTGCTACTGCTACTGCTGCTGGTGCTACTGCTACTACTACTGCTGCTACTGCTGCTACTGCTACTGCCTGCAGCTATTGCTACTGCTACTGCTGCTGATGCTACTGCTACTGCTGCTACAGCTACTGTTACTGCTACTGCTACTCCTACTGCTACTGCTACTGCTACTGCCGCTATTACTACTACTATTACTGCTACTGCTACTGCCGCTATTACTACTACTATTACTACTACTACTACTAATGCTACTGTTACTGCTACTGCTACCGCTACTGCTATTGCCACTATTACTGCTACTGCTACTGCTGCTACTACTACTGCTGCTGCTACTGCTGTTGCTGCTACTGCTATTGCTACTACTACTGCTACTGCTGCTACTGTTGTTGCTGCAACTGCTGCTGCTACTGCTGCTGCTGCTGCTGCAGCTACTGCTACTGCCACTGCTACTGCCACTACTGCTGCTACCGCTACTGCTGCACTTGCTACTACTACTGCTACTGTTGTTGCTGCTACTGCTGCTGCTGTTCCTGCTACTACTGCTGCTGCTATTGCTACTGCTACTGCTATTGCTACTGCTACTGCTATTGCTACTGCTACTGCCGCTATTACTACTAATACTACTACTGCTACTGCTACTGCTCCTGCAACTGCTACTGCAACTCCTACTACTACTACTACTACTACTACTACTGCTGCCGCTACTGCTACTGCTCTTACTGCTACTGCTAATTCTACTGCTACTGCTCCTGATACTGCTGCTGCTACTACTGCTGTTACTGTTGCTAGTGCTGCAACTACTGCTGCTACTACTGTTACTGCTACTACTACTGCTCCTGCTCCTGATACTGCTACTGCTACTGCTCTTACTGCTACAACTACTGCTACTGCTCCTGCTCCTGATACTGCTACTGCTACTGCTCTTACTGCTATTGCTCTTACTTCTACTACTCTTACTGCTACTGCTCTTACTACTACTACTACTGCTACTGCTACTTCCACTGCTATTGCTACTACTGCTTCTGCTGCTAGTGTTGCTGCTAGTCTTTCTACTACTTCTACTGCTACTGCTACTGCTACTACTACTGTTACTACTGCTATTGCTACTGCTGCTACTGCTACTGCTACTGCTACTGCTTCTACTCCTAGTGCTGCTGCTAGTCTTGCTACTACTGCTACTGCTATTACTACATATACTGCTGCTGCTACTGCAACTCCTACTACTACTACTGCTACTGCTACTGCTACTACTACTACTGCTACTACGGCTGTTGTTACTACTGCTGCTACTACTACTGCTACTGCTACTGCTACTGCTACTGCTACTGCTACTACTACTACTACTACTAGTACTACTACTACTACTACTACTGCTGCTACTGCTACGGTAACTGCTACTGCTACTGCTACTGGTGCTGCTGCTACTACTGCTGCTGCAGCTACTGCTACTGCTACTGCTACTGCTGCGGCCACTACTACTGCTACTGCTACTGCTACTACTACTGCTACTACTCTCTTACTGCTACTGCTACTGATCTTGCTGCTACTGCTACTGCTGCTGCTACTGCTGCTGATCTTGCTACTACTGCTACTGCTACTACTCTTGCTCCTGATACTGCTACTGCTACTGTTCCTGATACTGCTACTGCTACCGCTCTTACTACTAATGCTACTGCTCTTACTGCTACTACTACTGCTACTGCTAATGCTACTGCTGCTTCAACTGCTCCTGATACTGCTACTGCTACTACTACTGCTACTACTACTGCTGCTCCTGATACTGCTACTGCTACTGCTACTGCTGCTCTTACTGCTACTACTATTGCTATTACTGCTACTGGTCTTACTTCTACTGCTTCAGCTACTGCTCCTGATACTGCTACTGCTACTGCTCTTGCTGCTACTGCTGCTGTTACTGCTGCTGCTTCTGTAACTAGTGCTACTACTACTGCTGCTACTACTGTTACTGCTACTGCTACTGCTCCTGCTCTTGATACTGCTATTGCTACTGCTACAGCTCTTGATACTGCTACTGCTCTTACTGCACTTACTGCTACTACTACTGCTACTGCTACTGCTACTGCTGCTGCAGCTACTGTTACTGCTACTGCTACTGCTACTGCTACTGCTACTGCCGCTATTACTGCTACTGCTACTACTACTACTACTATTACTACTGCTAATGCTACTGTTACTGCTACTGCTACCGCTACTACTACTGCCACTAATACTGCTACTGCTACTGCTGCTGCTGCTGCTACTGCTGCTGCTACTGCTGTTGCTGCTACTGCTGATGCTACTGCTGCTGCTACTCCTGCTGCCACTGCTACTGCTACGACTACTGCTACTGCTGCTACTGTTGTTGCTGCAACTTCTGCTGCTACTGCTGCTGCTGCTGCAGCTACTGCTACTGCTACTGCCACTGCAACTGCCACTACTGCTACCGCTACTGCTGCTACTGCTGCTGCTGTTCCTGCTAATGCTGCTGCTGCTATTGCTACTGCTATTGCTACTGCTACTGCCGCTATTACTACTAATACTACTACTACTGCTACTGCTCCTGCAACTGCTACTGCAACTCCTACTGCTACTGCTACTGCTACTGCTGTTACTGCTACTGCTACTGCTCTTACTGCTACTGCTACTGCTCTTACTGCTACTGCTAATGCTACTGCTACTACTCCTGATACTGCTGCTGCTACTGCTACTGTTACTGCTGCTGCTGCTGTTGCTAGTGCTGCTACTACTGCTGCTACTACTGTTACTGCTACTACTACTGCTCCTGCTCCTGATACTGCTACTGCTACTGCTCTTACTGCTACTACTACTGCTACTGCTCCTGCTCCTGATACTGCTACTGCTACTGCTCTTACTGCTACTGCTCTTACTGCTACTACTCTTACTGCTACTGCTACTGCTCTTACTGCTACTACTACTGCTACTGCTACTACTACTGCTACTGCTACTACTGCGTCTGCTGCTAGTGTTGCTGCTAGTCTTTCTACTACTTCTACTGCTACTGCTACTGCTACTACTGCTACTGCTACTGCTACTGCTACTGCTACTGCTACTGCTACTGCTGCTGCTAGTCTTGCTACTACTGCTACTGCTACTACTACTTATACTACTGCTGCTACTGCAACTCCTACTGCTACTGCTGCTACTGCTACTGCTACTGCTACTACTACTGCTACTGCTACTGCTACTTCTACTGCTACTACTGCTGCTGCTGCTACTACTGCTGCTACTACTACTGCTGCTACTACTGCAGTTGTTACTACTGCTGCTACTACTACTGCTGCTACTACTAATACTACTACTGCTACTGCTACTGCTACTGCTACTGCTGCTACTACTACTACTACTACTACTACTAGTACTACTACCACTACTACTGCTGCTACTGCTACTGTAACTGCTACTGGTGCTGCTGCTACTGATGCTGCTGCAGCTACTGCTACTGCTACTGCCACTACTACTGCTACTGCTACTGCTACTACTACTGCTACTGCTACTACTCTCTTACGGCTACTGCTACTGATCTTGCTGCTACTGCTACTGCTGCTGCTACTGCTGCTGATCTTGCTACTACATCTACTGCTACTACTCTTGCTCCTGATACTGCTACTGCTACTGTTCCTGATACTGCTACTGCTCTTACTGCTACTGCTAATGCTACTGCTACTGCTCCTGATACTGCTACTGCTACTACTACTGCTACTGCTACTGCTGCTCCTGATACTGCTACTGCTACTGCTCTTGAGACTAGTACAACTACTGCTCTTACTGCTACTACCACTGCTATTACTGCTACTGGTCTTACTGCTACTGCTACGACTACTGCTACTGCTGCTACTGTTGTTGCTGCAACTGCTGCTGCTACTGCTGCTGCTGCTGCTGCTGCAGCAGCTATTGCTACTGCTACTGCCACTGCAACTGCCACTACTACTGCTACCGCTACTGCTGCTACTGCTGATGCTGTTCCTGCTACTGCTGCTGCTGCTATTGCTACTGCTATTGCTACTGCTACTGCCGCTATTACTACTAATACTACTACTACTGCTCCTGCAACTGCTACTGCAACTCCTACTGCTACTGCTACTGCTGTTACTGCTACTGCTACTGCTCTTACTGCTACTGCTACTGCTACTGCTCTTACTGCTACTGCTAATGCTACTGCTACTGCTCCTGACACTGCTGCTGCTACTGCTACTGTTACTGCTGCTGCTGCTGTTGCTAGTGCTGCTACTACTGCTGCTACTACTGTTACTGCTACTACTACTGCTCCTGCTCCTGATACTGCTACTGCTACTGCTCTTACTGCTACTACTACTGCTACTGCTCCTGCTCCTGATACTGCTACTGCTACTGCTCTTACTGCTCTTACTGCTACTGCTCTTACTGCTACTACTCTTACTGCTACTGCTACTGCTCTTACTGCTACTACTACTGCTACTGCTACTACTACTGCTACTGCTACTACTGCTTCTGCTGCTAGTGTTGCTGCTAGTCTTTATACTAGTTCTACTGCTACTGCTACTGCTACTACTGCTACTGCTACTGCTGCTACTGCTACTGCTACTGCTGCTGCTAGTGCTGCTGCTAGTCTTGCTACTACTGTTACTGCTACTACTACTTATACTGCTGCTGCTACTGCAACTCCTACTGCTACTGCTGCTACTGCTACTGCTACTACTACTGCTACTGCTACTGCTACTTCTACTGCTACTACTGCTGCTGCTGCTACTACTGCTGCTACTACTACTGCTGCTACTACTGCTGTTGTTACTACTGCTGCTACTACTACTGCTGCTACTACTAATACTACTACTGCTACTGCTACTGCTACTGCTACTGCTGCTGCTGCTACTACTACTACTATTACTAGTACTACTACCACTACTACTGCTGCTACTGCTACTGTAACTGCTACTGCTACTGGTGCTGCTGCTACTGATGCTGCTGCAGCTACTGCTACTGCTACTGCCACTACTACTGCTACTGCTACTGCTACTACTACTGCTACTGCTACTACTCTCTTACGGCTACTGCTACTGATCTTGCTGCTACTGCTACTGCTGCTGCTACTGCTGCTGATCTTGCTACTACTGCTACTGCTACTACTCTTGCTCCTGATACTGCTACTGCCACTGTTCCTGATACTGCTACTGCTCTTACTGCTACTGCTAATGCTACTGCTACTGCTCCTGATACTGCTACTGCTACTACTACTGCTACTGCTGCTCCTGATACTGCTACTGCTACTGCGCTTGAGACTAGTACAACTACTGCTCTTACTGCTACTATTACTGCTATTACTGCTACTGGTCTTACTGCTACTGATTCAGCTACTGCTCCTGATACTGCTACTGCTACTGCTCTCTTACTGCTACTGCTCTTGCTGCTATAACTAGTGCTACTACTGCTGCTGCTACTACTGTTACTGCTACTGCTCCTGCTCCTGATACTGCTATTGCTACTGCTCTTGATACTGCTACTGCTACTGCTACTGCTCTTACTGCTACTACTACTGCTACTGCTACTACTACTGCTACTGCTACTGTTGCTGCAGGTACTGTTACTGCTACTGCTACTCCTACTGCTACTGCTACTGCTACTATTACTACTACTACTATTACTACTACTACTACTGCTAATGCTACTGTTACTGCTACTGCTACCGCTACTACTACTGCCACTATTACTGCTACTGCTACTGCTGCTACTGCTGCTGCTACTACTGTTGCTGCTACTGCTGCTGCTGCTCCTGCTGCTAGTGCTAGTGCTACTACTACGGCTACTGCTGCTACTGCTCTTACTGCTGCTGCTACTGCTGCTGCTGCTGCAGCAGCTACTGCTACTGCTACTGCCACTGCTACTGCCACTACTACTGCTATCGCTACTGCTGCTACTGCTACTACTACTGCTACTGTTGTTGCTGCTACTGCTGCTGCTGTTCCTGCTACTGCTGCTGCTATTGCTACTGCTATTGCTACTCCTACTGTAGCTATTACTACTAATACTACTACTGCTACTGCTCCTGCAACTGCTACTGCTCCTGATACTGCTACTGCTACTGCTCTTACTGCTACTGCTACTGCTCTTACTGCTACTGCTACTGCTCCTGATACTGCTACTGCTACTACTGCTGTTACTGCTGTTGCTGCTACTGCTACTGCTACTACTGCTACTGCTACTGCTACTGGTGCTGCTACTGCTACAGCTACTACTACTACTACTTCTACTACTGCTGCTGGTGCTGCTGCTGTCGCTATTGCTACTGCTACTGCCACTACTACTGCTACTGCTGCTACTGCTGCTACTGCTACTGCTAGTGCTGCTGCTGCTGCTGTTGCTACCGTGCTGCTACTACCACTGCTACTGCTGTTGCTACTGCTACTGCAACTGTTACTGCTGGTGCAGGTGCTACTGCCACTACTACTGGTACTACTACTGCTACTGCTACTGCTACTGCTACTGTTACTGCTACTACTACTGCTACTGCTACTGCTATTGCTGCTACTGCTACTGGTACTGGTACTGCTACTACTGTTGCTGCAGCTGCTACTGCTGCTACTGCTACTGGTGCTGCTACTGCTACTCCTACTACTACTACTACTGATGTTGCTGCCGCTATTGCTACTGCTACTGCCACTACTACTGCTGCTACTGCTACTGCTACTGCTACTACTAGTGCTACTGCTGCTGCTGCTACTGCTGTTGCTACTGTGCTGCTACTACCATTGCTACTGCTGTTGCTACTGCTGCTGCTGTTACTTACTGCCACTACGACTGCTACTGCTACTGCTACTGCGACTGCTGCTACTGGTACTGGTACTGCTACTAATGCTGCTGCAGCTGCTACTGCTACTGCTACTGCTGCTGGTACTGCAACTATTGCTACTGGTACTGCTACTGCTACTACTATTACTACTGCTGCTACTGCTGCTGCTGCTGCAGCTGCTAATGCTGCTGCAGCTACTGTACTGCTACTGCTACTGCTGCTGCTGCTGCTACTGCTGCTGATACTGTTGTTGCTACTGCTGTTGCTGCTAGTCTTTCTACTACTTCTACGGCTACTGCTACTGCTACTGCTACTGCTACTGCTGCTACTGCTACTGCTACTGCTGCTACTCCTACTTCTACTGCTACTGCTGCTGCTGCTAGTCTTGCTACTACTGCTACTGCTACTACTACTTATACTGCTGCTGCTACTGCACCTCCTATTGCTACTGCTGCTAATGCTACTGCTACTGCTACTGCTACTTCTACTGCTACTGCTGCGGCTGCTGCTACTGCTGTTGCTGCTGCTATAGCTACTGCTACTGCCACTGCCACTACTACTGCTATTGCTACTGCTGCTACTGCTACTGCTACAGCCGCTGCTACTGCCGCTGCTACTGATGTTGCTACTGCTGCTGCAGCTACTGCTACTGCCCCTGCTACTGCCACTACTACTGCTACTGCTACTGCTACTGCTGCTGGTGCTACTGCTACTACTACTGCTGCTACTGATGCTGCTGCTGCTACTGCTGCTGCAACTCCTACTGCTACTGCTACTGCTCCTGATACTGCTACTGCTACTGCTCTTACTGCTACTGCTAATGCTACTGCTACTGCTCCTGATACTGCTGCTGCTACTACTGCTGTTACTGTTGCTAGTGCTGCTACTACTGCTGCTTCTACTGTTACTGCTACTACTACTGCTCTTGCTCCTGCTACTGCTACTGCTACTACTACTGCTACTGCTCCTGCTCCTGATACTGCTACTGCTCTTACTGCTACTGCTCTTACTGCTACTACTCTTACTGCTACTACTCTTACTGCTACTGCTACTGCTCTTACTGCTACTACTACTGCTACTGCTACTACCACTGCTACTGCTACTACTGCTTCTGCTGCTAGTGTTGCTGCTAGTCTTTCTACTACTTCTACTGCTACTGCTACTGCTACTGTTACTACTGCTACTGCTACTGCTGCTACTGCTACTGCTTCTACTGCTAGTGCCGCTGCTAGTCTTGCTACTACTGCTACTACTACTTATACTGCTGCTGCTACTGCAACTCCTACTACTACTACTGCTACTGCTACTGCTACAACTACTGCTACTGCTACTACTGCTGTTGTTACTACTGCCGCTACTACTACTGCTACTGCTACTGCTACTGCTACTGCTACTACTACTACTACTAGTACTACTACTACTACTACTGCTGCTACTGCTACGGTAACTGCTACTGCTACTGCTACTGGTGCTGCTGCTACTGCTGCTGCTACTACTGCTGCTGCAGCTACTGCTACTGCTACTGCCACTACTACTGCTACTGCTACTGCTACTGCTACTACTACTGCTACTGCTGCTACTCTCTTACTGCTACTGCTACTGATCTTGCTGCTACTGCTACTGCTGCTGCTACTGCTGCTGATCTTGCTACTACTGCTACTTCAACTACTCTTGCTCCTGATACTGCTACTGCTACTGTTCCTGATACTGCTACTGCTACCGCTCTTACTACTAATGCTACTGCTTTTACTGCTACTACTGCTGCTACTGCTAATGCTACTGCTATTGCTGCTGCAACTGCTCCTGATACTGCTACTGCTACTACTACTGCTACTGCTACTGCTGCTCCTGATACTGCTACTGCTACTGCTCTTGAGACTAGTACAACTACTACTCTTACTGCTACTACTACTGCTATTACTGCTACTGGTCTTACTGCTACTGCTTCAGCTACTGCTCCTGATACTGCTACTGCTACTGCTCTCTTACTGCTACTGCTCTTGCTGCTATAACTAGTGCTACTACTACTGCTGCTACTACTGTTACTGCTACTGCTCCTGCTCCTGATACTGCTATTGCTACTGCTACTGCTCTTGATACTGCTACTGCTACTGCTACTGCTCTTACTGCTCTTACTGCTACTACTGCTGCTACTACTACTACTACTACTACTGCTACTGCTACTGCTGCTGCATGTACTGTTACTGCTACTGCTACTACTACTGCTACTGCTACTGCCGCTATTACTACTACTACTACTATTACTACTACTACTGCTAATGCTATTGTTACTGCTACTGCTACTACTACCGCTACTACTACTGCCACTATTAGTGCTACTGCTACTGCTGCTGCTGCTACTGCTGCTGCTACTACTGTTGCTGCTACTGCTGCTGCTACTGCTGCTGCTGCTCCTGCTGCTACTGCTACTGCTACTACTACGGCTACTGCTGCTACTGCTCTTACTGCTGCTGCTACTGCTGCTGCAGCAGCTACTGCTACTTCTACTGCCACTGCTACTGCCACTACTACTGCTACCGCTACTGCTGCTACTGCTACTACTACTGCTACTGTTGTTGCTGCTACTGCTACTGCTGTTCCTGCTACTGCTGCTGCTATTGCTACTGCTATTGCTACTCCTACTGCAGCTATTACTACTAATACTACTACTGCTACTGCTCCTGCAACTGCTACTGCAACTCCTACTGCTCCTGATACTGCTACTGCTACTGCTCTTACTGCTACTGCTACTGCTCTTACTGCTACTGCTACTGCTCCTGATACTGCTACTGCTACTACTGCTGTTACTGTTACTGCTGCTGCTGCTACTGCTAATGCTACTGCTACTGCTGCTACTGCTACTGGTGCTGCTACTGCTACAGCTACTACTACTACTACTGCTACTACTGCTGGTGGTGCTGCTGTTGTCGCTATTGCTACTGCTACTGCCACTACTACTGCTACTGCTAGTGCTGCTGCTGCTGCTGCTGTTGCTACTGTGCTGCTACTACCACTGCTACTGCTGTTGCTACTGCTACTGCAACTGTTACTGCTGGTGCAGGTGCTACTGCCACTACTACTGGTACTACTACTGCTACTGCTACTGCTACTGTTACTGCTACTACTACTGCTACTGCTACTGCTATTGCTGCTACTGCTACTGGTACTGGTACTGCTACTACTGCTGCTGCAGCTGCTACTGCTACTGCTACTGCTGCTACTGCTACTGGTGCTGCTACTGCTACTCCTACTACTACTACTGCTGCTACTACTGTTGTTGCTGCCGCTATTGCTACTGCTACTGCCACTACTACCGCTGCTACTGCTACTGCTACTGCTACTACTAGTGCTACTGCTGCTGCTACTGCTACTGCTGTTGCTACTATGCTGCTACTACCATTGCTACTGCTGTTGCTACTGCTGCTGCTGTTACTTCCACTACGACTGCTACTGCTACTGCTACTGCGACTGCTGCTACTGCTACTGCTACTGGAACTGGTACTGCTACTACTGCTGCTGCAGCTGCTACTGCTGCTGCTACTGCTGCTGGTACTGCAACTATTGCTACTGGTACTGCTACTGCTACTACTATTACTACTGCTGCTACTGCTGCTGCTGCTGCAGCTGCTAATGCTGCTGCTGCTACTGCTACTGCTACTGCTGCTGCTGCTGCTACTGCTGCTGATACTGTTGTTGCTACTGCTGTTGCTGCTAGTCTTTCTACTACTTCTACTGCTACTGGTACTGCTACTGCTGCTACTGCTACTGCTACTGCTGCTACTCCTACTACTACTGCTACTGCTGCTACTGCTAGTGCTGCTGTTAGTCTTGCTACTACTGCTACTGCTACTACTACTTATACTGCTGCTGCTACTGCAACTCCTATTGCTACTGCTGCTACTGCTACTGCTACTGCTACTTCTACTGCTACTACTGCGGCTGCTGCTACTTCTGTTGCTGCTGCTATAGCTACTGCTACTGCCACTGCCACTGCTACTGCCACTACTACTGCTATTGCTACTGCTTCTCCTGCTACTGCTACAGCCCCGCTACTGCCGCTGCTACTGATGTTGCTACTGCTGCTGCAGCTACTGCTACTGCCCCTGCTACTGCCACTACTACTGCTACTGCTACTGCTACTGCTGCTGGTGCTATTGCTACTACTACTGCTGCTACTGTTGCTGCTGCTGCTACTGCTGCTGCAACTCCTACTGCTACTGCTACTGCTCCTGATACTGCTACTGCTACTGCTCTTACTGCTACTGCTAATGCTACTGCTCCTGATACTGCTGCTGCTACTACTGCTGTTACTGTTGCTAGTGCTGCTACTACTGCTGCTACTACTGTTACTGCTACTACTACTGCTCCTGCTCCTTGTACTGCTACTGCTCTTACTGCTCCTACTACTGCTACTGCTCCTGCTCCTGATACTGCTACTGCTATTACTGCTACTGCTCTTACTGCTACTACTCTTACTGCTACTACTCTTACTGCTACTGCTACTGCTCTTACTGCTACTCCTAATGCTACTGCTACTACTGCTACTACTGCTTCTGCTGCTAGTGTTGCTGCTAGTCTTTCTACTACTTCTACTTCTACTGCTACTGCTACTGTTACTACTGCTACTGCTACTGCTGCTACTGCTACTGCTACTGCTACTGCTACTGCTACTGCTTCTACTGCTAGTGCTGCTGCTAGTCTTGCTACTACTGCTACTGCTACTACTACTTATACTGCTGCTGCTACTGCAACTCCTACTACTACTACTACTGCTACTGCTACTGCTACTGCTGCTACTGCTAGTGCTGCTGCTAGTCTTGCTACTACTGCTATTGCTACTACTACTTATACTGCTGCTGCTACTGCAACTCCTATTGCTACTGCTGCTACTGCTACTGCTACTGCTACTTCTACTTCTACTTCTACTGCTACTGCTGCTGCTACTCCTGCTGCTACTCCTGCTGCTACTACTGCTGTTGTTACTACTGCTGCTACTACTACTACTGCTACTGCTACTACTACTACTACTACTACTACTACTACTACTACTACTACTACTACTACTACTAGTACTACTACTACTACTACTAGTACTACTACTACTACTACTACTACTGCTACTGTAACTGCTACTGCTACTGCTACTGGTGATGCTGCTACTGCTGCTGCAGCAGCTACTTCTACTGCAGCTACTTCTACTGCTACTGCTACTGCCACTTCTACTGCTACTGCTACTGCTACTACTACTGCTACTGCTACTGCTACTGCTACTGCTCACTAACTGCTACTGCTACTGATCTTGCTGCTACTGCTATTGCTACTGTTACTACTCCTGCTCCTGATATTTCTACTGCTACTGCTCCTGATACTGCTACTGCTACCGCTCTTACTACCACTGCTACTGCTCTTACTGCTACTACTACTGCTACTGCTAATGCTACTGCTGCTACAACTGCTCCTGATACTGCTACTACTACTGCAACTGCTACTCCTGCTCCTGATACTGCTACTGCTACTGCTACTACTACTGCTACTGATACTGCTACTGCTCCTGAGACTAGTTCAACTACTGATCTTACTGCTACTACTACTGCTATTACTGCTACTGCTACTGCTCTTACTGCTACTGCTACAGCTACTGCTCCTGATACTGCTACTGCTACTGCTACTGCTCTCTTACTGCTACTGCTCTTGCTGCTACTACTACTGCTACTGCTGCTGTTACTGCTGCTGCTGTAACTAGTGCTACTAGTACTGCTGCTACTATTGTTACTGCTACTGCTACTGCTCCTGCTCCTGATACTGCTACTGCTACTGCTACTTCTCTTGATACTGCTACTGCTACTGCTACTGCTCTTACTGTTACTACTACTGCTACTACTATTGCTACTGCTACTGCTATTGCTGCTACTGCTACTGGTACTGCTACTGCTACTGCTACTACTACTGATGCAGCTGCTACTGCTACTGCTACTACTACTGCTATTGCTACTGCTGCTACTGCTACTGCTGGTGCTGCTGCTGCAACTGCTGCTGCTACTGCTGCTAGTGCTACTGCCGCTATTACTACTACTACTACTGCTACTGCTGCTACTGCTGCTGCTGCTACTGTTGCTGCTGCTATAGCTACTGCTACTGCCACTGCTACTGCCATTACTACTGCTATTGCTACTACTGCTACTGTAACTGCTACTGCTACTGCTACTGGTGATGCTGCTACTGCTGCTGCAGCAGCTACTTCTACTGCAGCTACTTCTACTGCTACTGCTACTGCCACTTCTACTGCTACTGCTACTGCTACTGCTACTACTACTGCTACTGCTACTGCTACTGCTCACTAACTGCTACTGCTACTGATCTTGCTGCTACTGCTATTGCTACTGCTACTACTCCTGCTCCTGATATTTCTACTGCTACTGCTCCTGATACTGCTACTGCTACCGCTCTTACTACCACTGCTACTGCTCTTACTGCTACTACTACTGCTACTGCTAATGCTACTGCTGCTACAACTGCTCCTGATACTGCTACTACTACTGCAACTGATACTCCTGCTCCTGATACTGCTACTGCTACTGCTACTACTACTGCTACTGATACTGCTACTGCTCCTGAGACTAGTTCAACTACTGCTCTTACTGCTACTACTACTGCTATTACTGCTACTGCTACTGCTCTTACTGCTACTGCTACAGCTACTGCTCCTGATACTGCTACTGCTACTGCTACTGCTCTCTTACTGCTACTGCTCTTGCTGCTACTACTACTGCTACTGCTGCTGTTACTGCTGCTGCTGTAACTAGTGCTACTAGTACTGCTGCTACTATTGTTACTGCTACTGCTACTGCTCCTGCTCCTGATACTGCTACTGCTACTGCTACTTCTCTTGATACTGCTACTGCTACTGCTACTGCTCTTACTGTTACTACTACTGCTACTACTATTGCTACTGCTACTGCTATTGCTGCTACTGCTACTGGTACTGCTACTGCTACTGCTACTACTACTGATGCAGCTGCTACTGCTACTGCTACTAGTACTGCTATTGCTACTGCTGCTACTGCTACTGCTGGTGCTGCTGCTGCAACTGCTGCTGCTACTGCTGCTAGTGCTACTGCCGCTATTACTACTACTACTACTGCTACTGCTACTGCTGCTGCTGCTACTGCTGCTACGACTGCTGCTGCTACTGTTGCTGCTGCTATAGCTACTGCTACTGCCACTGCTACTGCCATTACTACTGCTATTGCTACTACTGCTACTGCTACTGCTACAGCCGCTGCTACTGCCGCTGCTACTGATGTTGCTACTGCTGCTGCAGCTACTGCTACCGCCCCTGCTACTGCCACTACTACTGCTACTGCTACTGCTGCTGGTGCTACTGCTACTACTACTGCTGCTACTGCTGCTACTGCTACTGCCTGCAGCTATTGCTACTGCTACTGCTGCTGATGCTACTGCTACTGCTGCTACAGCTACTGTTACTGCTACTGCTACTCCTACTGCTACTGCTACTGCTACTGCTACTGCCGCTATTACTACTACTATTACTGCTACTGCTACTGCCGCTATTACTACTACTATTACTACTACTACTACTAATGCTACTGTTACTGCTACTGCTACCGCTACTGCTATTGCCACTATTACTGCTACTGCTACTGCTGCTACTACTACTGCTGCTGCTACTGCTGTTGCTGCTACTGCTATTGCTACTACTACTGCTACTGCTGCTACTGTTGTTGCTGCAACTGCTGCTGCTACTGCTGCTGCTGCTGCTGCAGCTACTGCTACTGCCACTACTGCTGCTACCGCTACTGCTGCACTTGCTACTACTACTGCTACTGTTGTTGCTGCTACTGCTGCTGCTGTTCCTGCTACTACTGCTGCTGCTATTGCTACTGCTACTGCTATTGCTACTGCTACTGCTATTGCTACTGCTACTGCCGCTATTACTACTAATACTACTACTGCTACTGCTACTGCTCCTGCAACTGCTACTGCAACTCCTACTACTACTACTACTACTACTACTACTGCTGCCGCTACTGCTACTGCTCTTACTGCTACTGCTAATTCTACTGCTACTGCTCCTGATACTGCTGCTGCTACTACTGCTGTTACTGTTGCTAGTGCTGCAACTACTGCTGCTACTACTGTTACTGCTACTACTACTGCTCCTGCTCCTGATACTGCTACTGCTACTGCTCTTACTGCTACAACTACTGCTACTGCTCCTGCTCCTGATACTGCTACTGCTACTGCTCTTACTGCTATTGCTCTTACTTCTACTACTCTTACTGCTACTGCTCTTACTACTACTACTACTGCTACTGCTACTTCCACTGCTATTGCTACTACTGCTTCTGCTGCTAGTGTTGCTGCTAGTCTTTCTACTACTTCTACTGCTACTGCTACTGCTACTACTACTGTTACTACTGCTATTGCTACTGCTGCTACTGCTACTGCTACTGCTACTGCTTCTACTCCTAGTGCTGCTGCTAGTCTTGCTACTACTGCTACTGCTATTACTACATATACTGCTGCTGCTACTGCAACTCCTACTATTACTACTGCTACTGCTACTGCTACTACTACTTCTACTGCTACTACGGCTGTTGTTACTACTGCTGCTACTACTACTGCTACTGCTACTGCTACTGCTACTGCTACTACTACTACTACTACTACTAGTACTACTACTACTACTACTACTGCTGCTACTGCTACGGTAACTGCTACTGCTACTGCTACTGGTGCTGCTGCTACTACTGCTGCTGCAGCTACTGCTACTGCTACTGCTACTGCTGCGGCCACTACTACTGCTACTGCTACTGCTACTACTACTGCTACTACTCTCTTACTGCTACTGCTACTGATCTTGCTGCTACTGCTACTGCTGCTGCTACTGCTGCTGATCTTGCTACTACTGCTACTGCTACTACTCTTGCTCCTGATACTGCTACTGCTACTGTTCCTGATACTGCTACTGCTACCGCTCTTACTACTAATGCTACTGCTCTTACTGCTACTACTACTGCTACTGCTAATGCTACTGCTGCTTCAACTGCTCCTGATACTGCTACTGCTACTACTACTGCTACTACTACTGCTGCTCCTGATACTGCTACTGCTACTGCTACTGCTGCTCTTACTGCTACTACTATTGCTATTACTGCTACTGGTCTTACTTCTACTGCTTCAGCTACTGCTCCTGATACTGCTACTGCTACTGCTCTTGCTGCTACTGCTGCTGTTACTGCTGCTGCTTCTGTAACTAGTGCTACTACTACTGCTGCTACTACTGTTACTGCTACTGCTACTGCTCCTGCTCTTGATACTGCTATTGCTACTGCTACAGCTCTTGATACTGCTACTGCTCTTACTGCACTTACTGCTACTACTACTGCTACTGCTACTGCTACTGCTGCTGCAGCTACTGTTACTGCTACTGCTACTGCTACTGCTACTGCTACTGCCGCTATTACTGCTACTGCTACTACTACTACTACTATTACTACTGCTAATGCTACTGTTACTGCTACTGCTACCGCTACTACTACTGCCACTAATACTGCTACTGCTACTGCTGCTGCTGCTGCTACTGCTGCTGCTACTGCTGTTGCTGCTACTGCTGATGCTACTGCTGCTGCTACTCCTGCTGCCACTGCTACTGCTACGACTACTGCTACTGCTGCTACTGTTGTTGCTGCAACTGCTGCTGCTACTGCTGCTGCTGCTGCAGCTACTGCTACTGCTACTGCCACTGCAACTGCCACTACTGCTACCGCTACTGCTGCTACTGCTGCTGCTGTTCCTGCTACTGCTGCTGCTGCTATTGCTACTGCTATTGCTACTGCTACTGCCGCTATTACTACTAATACTACTACTACTGCTACTGCTCCTGCAACTGCTACTGCAACTCCTACTGCTACTGCTACTGCTACTGCTGTTACTGCTACTGCTACTGCTCTTACTGCTACTGCTATTGCTCTTACTGCTACTGCTAATGCTACTGCTACTACTCCTGATACTGCTGCTGCTACTGCTACTGTTACTGCTGCTGCTGCTGTTGCTAGTGCTGCTACTACTGCTGCTACTACTGTTACTGCTACTACTACTGCTCCTGCTCCTGATACTGCTACTGCTACTGCTCTTACTGCTACTACTACTGCTACTGCTCCTGCTCCTGATACTGCTACTGCTACTGCTCTTACTGCTACTGCTCTTACTGCTACTACTCTTACTGCTACTGCTACTACTCTTACTGCTACTACTACTGCTACTGCTACTACTACTGCTACTGCTACTACTGCGTCTGCTGCTAGTGTTGCTGCTAGTCTTTCTACTACTTCTACTGCTACTGCTACTGCTACTACTGCTACTGCTACTGCTACTGCTACTGCTGCTGCTAGTCTTGCTACTACTGCTACTGCTACTACTACTTATACTACTGCTGCTACTGCAACTCCTACTGCTACTGCTGCTACTGCTACTGCTACTGCTACTACTACTGCTACTGCTACTGCTACTTCTACTGCTACTACTGCTGCTGCTGCTACTACTGCTGCTACTACTACTGCTGCTACTACTGCAGTTGTTACTACTGCTGCTACTACTACTGCTGCTACTACTAATACTACTACTGCTACTGCTACTGCTACTGCTACTGCTGCTACTACTACTACTACTACTACTACTAGTACTACTACCACTACTACTGCTGCTACTGCTACTGTAACTGCTACTGGTGCTGCTGCTACTGATGCTGCTGCAGCTACTGCTACTGCTACTGCCACTACTACTGCTACTGCTACTGCTACTACTACTGCTACTGCTACTACTCTCTTACGGCTACTGCTACTGATCTTGCTGCTACTGCTACTGCTGCTGCTACTGCTGCTGATCTTGCTACTACATCTACTGCTACTACTCTTGCTCCTGATACTGCTACTGCTACTGTTCCTGATACTGCTACTGCTCTTACTGCTACTGCTAATGCTACTGCTACTGCTCCTGATACTGCTACTGCTACTACTACTGCTACTGCTACTGCTGCTCCTGATACTGCTACTGCTACTGCTCTTGAGACTAGTACAACTACTGCTCTTACTGCTACTACCACTGCTATTACTGCTACTGGTCTTACTGCTACTGCTACGACTACTGCTACTGCTGCTACTGTTGTTGCTGCAACTGCTGCTGCTACTGCTGCTGCTGCTGCTGCTGCAGCAGCTATTGCTACTGCTACTGCCACTGCAACTGCCACTACTACTGCTACCGCTACTGCTGCTACTGCTGATGCTGTTCCTGCTACTGCTGCTGCTGCTATTGCTACTGCTATTGCTACTGCTACTGCCGCTATTACTACTAATACTACTACTACTGCTCCTGCAACTGCTACTGCAACTCCTACTGCTACTGCTACTGCTGTTACTGCTACTGCTACTGCTCTTACTGCTACTGCTACTGCTACTGCTCTTACTGCTACTGCTAATGCTACTGCTACTGCTCCTGACACTGCTGCTGCTACTGCTACTGTTACTGCTGCTGCTGCTGTTGCTAGTGCTGCTACTACTGCTGCTACTACTGTTACTGCTACTACTACTGCTCCTGCTCCTGATACTGCTACTGCTACTGCTCTTACTGCTACTACTACTGCTACTGCTCCTGCTCCTGATACTGCTACTGCTACTGCTCTTACTGCTCTTACTGCTACTGCTCTTACTGCTACTACTCTTACTGCTACTGCTACTGCTCTTACTGCTACTACTACTGCTACTGCTACTACTACTGCTACTGCTACTACTGCTTCTGCTGCTAGTGTTGCTGCTAGTCTTTATACTAGTTCTACTGCTACTGCTACTGCTACTGCTACTACTGCTACTGCTACTGCTGCTACTGCTACTGCTACTGCTACTGCTGCTGCTAGTGCTGCTGCTAGTCTTGCTACTACTGTTACTGCTACTACTACTTATACTGCTGCTGCTACTGCAACTCCTACTGCTACTGCTGCTACTGCTACTGCTACTACTACTGCTACTGCTACTGCTACTTCTACTGCTACTACTGCTGCTGCTGCTACTACTGCTGCTACTACTACTGCTGCTACTACTGCTGTTGTTACTACTGCTGCTACTACTACTGCTGCTACTACTAATACTACTACTGCTACTGCTACTGCTACTGCTGCTGCTGCTACTACTACTACTATTACTAGTACTACTACCACTACTACTGCTGCTACTGCTACTGTAACTGCTACTGCTACTGGTGCTGCTGCTACTGATGCTGCTGCAGCTACTGCTACTGCTACTGCCACTACTACTGCTACTGCTACTGCTACTACTACTGCTACTGCTACTACTCTCTTACGGCTACTGCTACTGATCTTGCTGCTACTGCTACTGCTACTACTCTTGCTCCTGATACTGCTACTGCCACTGTTCCTGATACTGCTACTGCTCTTACTGCTACTGCTAATGCTACTGCTACTGCTCCTGATACTGCTACTGCTACTACTACTGCTACTGCTGCTCCTGATACTGCTACTGCTACTGCGCTTGAGACTAGTACAACTACTGCTCTTACTGCTACTATTACTGCTATTACTGCTACTGGTCTTACTGCTACTGATTCAGCTACTGCTCCTGATACTGCTACTGCTACTGCTACTGCTCTCTTACTGCTACTGCTCTTGCTGCTATAACTAGTGCTACTACTGCTGCTGCTACTACTGTTACTGCTACTGCTCCTGCTCCTGATACTGCTATTGCTACTGCTCTTGATACTGCTACTGCTACTGCTACTGCTACTGCTCTTACTGCTACTACTACTGCTACTGCTACTACTACTGCTACTGCTACTGTGGCTGCAGGTACTGTTACTGCTACTGCTACTCCTACTGCTACTGCTACTGCTACTATTACTACTACTACTATTACTACTACTACTACTGCTAATGCTACTGTTACTGCTACTGCTACCGCTACTACTACTGCCACTATTACTGCTACTGCTACTGCTGCTGCTGCTGCTGCTACTACTGTTGCTGCTACTGCTGCTGCTACTGCTGCTGCTGCTCCTGCTGCTAGTGCTAGTGCTACTACTACGGCTACTGCTGCTACTGCTCTTACTGCTGCTGCTACTGCTGCTGCTGCTGCTGCAGCAGCTACTGCTACTGCTACTGCCACTGCTACTGCCACTACTACTGCTATCGCTACTGCTGCTACTGCTACTACTACTGCTACTGTTGTTGCTGCTACTGCTGCTGCTGTTCCTGCTACTGCTGCTGCTATTGCTACTGCTATTGCTACTCCTACTGTAGCTATTACTACTAATACTACTACTGCTACTGCTCCTGCAACTGCTACTGCTCCTGATACTGCTACTGCTACTGCTCTTACTGCTACTGCTACTGCTCTTACTGCTACTGCTACTGCTCCTGATACTGCTACTGCTACTACTGCTGTTACTGCTGCTGCTGCTACTGCTACTGCTACTACTGCTACTGCTACTGCTACTGGTGCTGCTACTGCTACAGCTACTACTACTACTACTTCTACTACTGCTGCTGGTGCTGCTGCTGTCGCTATTGCTACTGCTACTGCCACTACTACTGCTACTGCTGCTACTGCTGCTACTGCTACTGCTAGTGCTGCTGCTGCTGCTGTTGCTACCGTGCTGCTACTACCACTGCTACTGCTGTTGCTACTGCTACTGCAACTGTTACTGCTGGTGCAGGTGCTACTGCCACTACTACTGGTACTACTACTGCTACTGCTACTGCTACTGCTACTGTTACTGCTACTACTACTGCTACTGCTACTGCTATTGCTGCTACTGCTACTGGTACTGGTACTGCTACTACTGTTGCTGCAGCTGCTACTGCTGCTACTGCTACTGGTGCTGCTACTGCTACTCCTACTACTACTACTACTGATGTTGCTGCCGCTATTGCTACTGCTACTGCCACTACTACTGCTGCTACTGCTACTGCTACTGCTACTACTAGTGCTACTGCTGCTGCTGCTACTGCTGTTGCTACTGTGCTGCTACTACCATTGCTACTGCTGTTGCTACTGCTGCTGCTGTTACTGCCACTACGACTGCTACTGCTACTGCTACTGCGACTGCTGCTACTGGTACTGGTACTGCTACTAATGCTGCTGCAGCTGCTACTGCTACTGCTACTGCTGCTGGTACTGCAACTATTGCTACTGGTACTGCTACTGCTACTGCTACTACTATTACTACTGCTGCTACTGCTGCTGCTGCTGCAGCTGCTAATGCTGCTGCAGCTACTGTACTGCTACTGCTACTGCTGCTGCTGCTGCTACTGCTGCTGATACTGTTGTTGCTACTGCTGTTGCTGCTAGTCTTTCTACTACTTCTACGGCTACTGCTACTGCTACTGCTACTGCTACTGCTGCTACTGCTACTGCTACTGCTGCTACTCCTACTACTACTGCTACTGCTGCTGCTGCTAGTCTTGCTACTACTGCTACTGCTACTACTACTTATACTGCTGCTGCTACTGCACCTCCTATTGCTACTGCTGCTAATGCTACTGCTACTGCTACTGCTACTTCTACTGCTACTGCTGCGGCTGCTGCTACTGCTGTTGCTGCTGCTATAGCTACTGCTACTGCCACTGCCACTACTACTGCTATTGCTACTGCTGCTACTGCTACTGCTACAGCCGCTGCTACTGCCGCTGCTACTGATGTTGCTACTGCTGCTGCAGCTACTGCTACTGCCCCTGCTACTGCCACTACTACTGCTACTGCTACTGCTACTGCTGCTGGTGCTACTGCTACTACTACTGCTGCTACTGATGCTGCTGCTGCTACTGCTGCTGCAACTCCTACTGCTACTGCTACTGCTCCTGATACTGCTACTGCTACTGCTCTTACTGCTACTGCTAATGCTACTGCTACTGCTCCTGATACTGCTGCTGCTACTACTGCTGTTACTGTTGCTAGTGCTGCTACTACTGCTGCTACTACTGTTACTGCTACTACTACTGCTCCTGCTCCTGCTACTGCTACTGCTACTACTACTGCTACTGCTCCTGCTCCTGATACTGCTACTGCTCTTACTGCTACTGCTCTTACTGCTACTACTCTTACTGCTACTACTCTTACTGCTACTGCTACTGCTCTTACTGCTACTACTACTGCTACTGCTACTACCACTGCTACTGCTACTACTGCTTCTGCTGCTAGTGTTGCTGCTAGTCTTTCTACTACTTCTACTGCTACTGCTACTGCTACTGTTACTACTGCTACTGCTACTGCTGCTACTGCTACTGCTTCTACTGCTAGTGCCGCTGCTAGTCTTGCTACTACTGCTACTACTACTTATACTGCTGCTGCTACTGCAACTCCTACTACTACTACTGCTACTGCTACTGCTACAACTACTGCTACTGCTACTACTGCCGCTACTACTACTGCTACTGCTACTGCTACTGCTACTGCTACTACTACTACTACTACTAGTACTACTACTACTACTACTGCTGCTACTGCTACGGTAACTGCTACTGCTACTGCTACTGGTGCTGCTGCTACTGCTGCTGCTACTACTGCTGCTGCAGCTACTGCTACTGCTACTGCCACTACTACTGCTACTGCTACTGCTACTGCTACTACTACTGCTACTGCTGCTACTCTCTTACTGCTACTGCTACTGATCTTGCTGCTACTGCTGCTGCTACTGCTGCTGATCTTGCTACTACTGCTACTTCAACTACTCTTGCTCCTGATACTGCTACTGCTACTGTTCCTGATACTGCTACTGCTACCGCTCTTACTACTAATGCTACTGCTTTTACTGCTACTACTGCTGCTACTGCTAATGCTACTGCTATTGCTGCTGCAACTGCTCCTGATACTGCTACTGCTACTACTACTGCTACTGCTACTGCTGCTCCTGATACTGCTACTGCTACTGCTCTTGAGACTAGTACAACTACTACTCTTACTGCTACTACTACTGCTATTACTGCTACTGGTCTTACTGCTACTGCTTCAGCTACTGCTCCTGATACTGCTACTGCTACTGCTCTCTTACTGCTACTGCTCTTGCTGCTATAACTAGTGCTACTACTACTGCTGCTACTACTGTTACTGCTACTGCTCCTGCTCCTGATACTGCTATTGCTACTGCTACTGCTCTTGATACTGCTACTGCTACTGCTACTGCTCTTACTGCTCTTACTGCTACTACTGCTGCTACTACTACTACTACTACTACTGCTACTGCTACTGCTGCTGCATGTACTGTTACTGCTACTGCTACTACTACTGCTACTGCTACTGCCGCTATTACTACTACTACTACTATTACTACTACTACTACTGCGAATGCTATTGTTACTGCTACTGCTACTACTACCGCTACTACTACTGCCACTATTAGTGCTACTGCTACTGCTGCTACTGCTGCTGCTACTACTGTTGCTGCTACTGCTGCTGCTACTGCTGCTGCTGCTCCTGCTGCTACTGCTACTGCTACTACTACGGCTACTGCTGCTACTGCTCTTACTGCTGCTGCTACTGCTGCTGCAGCAGCTACTGCTACTGCTACTGCCACTGCTACTGCCACTACTACTGCTACCGCTACTGCTGCTACTGCTACTACTACTGCTACTGTTGTTGCTGCTACTGCTACTGCTGTTCCTGCTACTGCTGCTGCTATTGCTACTGCTATTGCTACTCCTACTGCAGCTATTACTACTAATACTACTACTGCTACTGCTCCTGCAACTGCTACTGCAACTCCTACTGCTCCTGATACTGCTACTGCTACTGCTCTTACTGCTACTGCTACTGCTCTTACTGCTACTGCTACTGCTCCTGATACTGCTACTGCTACTACAGCTGTTACTGTTACTGCTGCTGCTGCTACTGCTACTGCTACTGCTACTGCTGCTACTGCTACTGGTGCTGCTACTGCTACAGCTACTACTACTACTACTGCTACTACTGCTGGTGGTGCTACTGTTGTCGCTATTGCTACTGCTACTGCCACTACTACTGCTACTGCTAGTGCTGCTGCTGCTGCTGCTGTTGCTACTGTGCTGCTACTACCACTGCTACTGCTGTTGCTACTGCTACTGCAACTGTTACTGCTGGTGCAGGTGCTACTGCCACTACTACTGGTACTACTACTGCTACTGCTACTGCTACTGTTACTGCTACTACTACTGCTACTGCTACTGCTATTGCTGCTACTGCTACTGGTACTGGTACTGCTACTACTGCTGCTGCAGCTGCTACTGCTACTGCTACTGCTGCTACTGCTACTGGTGCTGCTACTGCTACTCCTACTACTACTACTGCTGCTACTACTACTGTTGTTGCTGCCGCTATTGCTACTGCTACTGCCACTACTACCGCTGCTACTGCTACTGCTACTGCTACTACTAGTGCTACTGCTGCTACTGCTACTGCTGTTGCTACTATGCTGCTACTACCATTGCTACTGCTGTTGCTACTGCTGCTGCTGTTACTTCCACTACGACTGCTACTGCTACTGCTACTGCGACTGCTGCTACTGCTACTGCTACTGGAACTGGTACTGCTACTACTGCTGCTGCAGCTGCTACTGCTGCTGCTACTGCTGCTGGTACTGCAACTATTGCTACTGGTACTGCTACTGCTACTACTATTACTACTGCTGCTACTGCTGCTGCTGCTGCAGCTGCTAATGCTGCTGCTGCTACTGCTACTGCTACTGCTGCTGCTGCTGCTACTGCTGCTGATACTGTTGTTGCTACTGCTGTTGCTGCTAGTCTTTCTACTACTTCTACTGCTACTGGTACTGCTACTGCTGCTACTGCTACTGCTACTGCTGCTACTCCTACTACTACTGCTACTGCTGCTACTGCTAGTGCTGCTGTTAGTCTTGCTACTACTGCTACTGCTACTACTACTTATACTGCTGCTGCTACTGCAACTCCTATTGCTACTGCTGCTACTGCTACTGCTACTGCTACTTCTACTGCTACTACTGCGGCTGCTGCTACTTCTGTTGCTGCTGCTATAGCTACTGCTACTGCCACTGCCACTGCTACTGCCACTACTACTGCTATTGCTACTGCTGCTCCTGCTACTGCTACAGCCGCGCTACTGCCGCTGCTACTGATGTTGCTACTGCTGCTGCAGCTACTGCTACTGCCCCTGCTACTGCCACTACTACTGCTACTGCTACTGCTGCTGGTGCTATTGCTACTACTACTGCTGCTACTGTTGCTGCTGCTGCTACTGCTGCTGCAACTCCTACTGCTACTGCTACTGCTCCTGATACTGCTACTGCTACTGCTCTTACTGCTACTGCTAATGCTACTGCTCCTGACACTGCTGCTGCTACTACTGCTGTTACTGTTGCTAGTGCTGCTACTACTGCTGCTACTACTGTTACTGCTACTACTACTGCTCCTGCTCCTTGTACTGCTACTGCTCTTACTGCTCCTACTACTGCTACTGCTCCTGCTCCTGATACTGCTACTGCTATTACTGCTACTGCTCTTACTGCTACTACTCTTACTGCTACTACTCTTACTGCTACTGCTACTGCTCTTACTGCTACTCCTACTGCTACTGCTACTACTGCTACTACTGCTTCTGCTGCTAGTGTTGCTGCTAGTCTTTCTACTACTTCTACTTCTACTGCTACTGCTACTGTTACTACTGCTACTGCTACTGCTGCTACTGCTACTGCTACTGCTACTGCTACTGCTACTGCTTCTACTGCTAGTGCTGCTGCTAGTCTTGCTACTACTGCTACTGCTACTACTACTTATACTGCTGCTGCTACTGCAACTCCTACTACTACTACTACTGCTACTGCTACTGCTACAACTACTTCTACTGCTACTACTGCTGTTGTTACTACTGCTGCTACTACTACTTCTACTGCTACTGCTACTGCTACTACTACTACTGGTACTACTACTACTGCTACCGCTACTGCTGCTACTGCTACTACTACTGCTACTGTTGTTGCTGCTACTGCTGCTGCTGTTCCTGCTACTGCTGCTGCTATTGCTACCGCTATTGCTACTCCTACTGCAGCTATTACTACTAATACTACTACTGCTACTGCTCCTGCAACTGCTACTGCAACTCCTACAGCTCCTGATACTGCTACTGCTACTGCTCTTACTGGTACTGCTACTGCTCCTGATACTGCTACTGCTACTACTGCTGTTACTGCTGCTGCTGCTACTGCTACTGCTACTGCTGCTACTGCTACTGCTACTGGTGCTGCTACTGCTACAGCTACTACTACTACTACTACTACTACTACTGCTGCTGGTGCTGCTGCTGTCGCTATTGCTACTGCTACTGCCACTACTACTGCTACTGCTGCTACTGCTACTGCTGTTGCTACTGTGCTGCTACTACCACTGCTACTGCTGTTGCTACTGCGACTGCAACTGTTACTGCTGGTGCAGGTGCTACTGCCACTACTACTGGTACTACTACTGCTAATGCTACTGCTACTGCTACTGCTACTGTTACTGCTACTACTACTGCTATTGCTGCTACTGCTACTGGTACTGGTACTGCTACTACTGCTGCTGCAGCTGCTACTGCTACTGCTACTGCTGCTACTGCTACTGGTGCTGCTACTGCTACTCCTACTACTACTACTGCTGTTGCTGCCGCTATTGCTACTGCTACTGCCACTACTACTGCTGCTACTGCTACTGCTACTGCTACTACTAGTGCTACTGCTGCTGCTACTGCTGTTGCTACTGTGCTGCTACTACCATTGCTACTGCTGTTGCTACTGCTGCTGCTGTTACTTCCACTACGACTGCTACTGCTACTGCTACTGCGACTGCTGCTACTGCTACTGCTACTGGTACTGGTACTGGTACTGCTACTACTGCTGCTGCAGCTGCTACTGCTGCTGGTACTGCAACTATTGCTACTGGTACTGCTACTGCTACTACTATTACTACTGCTGCTACTGCTGCTGCTGCTGCAGCTGCTAATGCTGCTGCAGCTACTGGTACTGGTACTGCTACTGCTACTGCTGCTGCTGCTACTGCTGCTGATACTGTTGTTGCTACTGCTGTTGCTGCTAGTCTTTCTACTACTTCTACTGCTACTACTACTGCTACTACTGCTACTGCTACTGCTGCTACTCCTACTACTACTGCTACTGCTGCTGCTGCTAGTGCTGCTGCTAGTCTTGCTACTACTGCTACTGCTACTACTACTTATACTGCTGCTGCTACTGCAACTCCTATTGCTACTGCTGCTACTGCTACTGCTACTGCTACTTCTACTGCTACTGCTGCGGCTGCTGCTACTGCTGTTGCTGCTGCTATAGCTACTGCTACTGCCACTGCCACTACTACTGCCACTACTACTGCTATTGCTACTGCTGCTACTGCTACTGCTACTGCTACTGCTACAGCCGCGCTACTGTCGCTGCTACTGATGTTGCTACTACTGCTGCAGCTACTGCTACTGCCCCTGCTACTGCCACTACTACTGCTACTGCTACTGCTGCTGGTGCTACTGCTACTACTACTGCTGCTACTGCTGCTGCTGCTACTGCTGCTGCAACTCCTACTGCTACTACTACTGCTCCTGATACTGCTACTGCTACTGCTCTTACTGCTACTGCTAATGCTACTGCTACTGCTGCTGCTACTACAGCTATTACTGTTGCTAGTGCTGCTACTACTGCTGCTACTACTGTTACTGCTACTACTACTGCTCCTGCTCCTGCTACTGCTACTGCTCTTACTGCTACTACTACTGCTACTGCTCCTGCTCCTGATACTGCTACTGCTATTACTGCTACTGCTCTTACTGCTACTACTCTTACTGCTACTACTCTTATTGCTACTGCTACTGCTCTTACTGCTACTACTACTGCTACTGCTACTTCCACTGCTACTGCTACCACTGCTTCTGCTGCTAGTGTTGCTGCTAGTCTTTCTACTACTTCTACTGCTACTGCTACTGTTACTACTGCTACTGCTACTGCTGCTACTGCTACTGCTACTGCTACTGCTACTGCTTCTACTGCTAGTGCTGCTGCTAGTCTTGCTACTACTGCTACAGCTACTACTACTTATACTGCTGCTGGTACTGCAACTCCTACTACTACTGCTACTGCTACTGCTACAACTACTGCTACTGCTACTACTGCTGTTGTTACTACTGCTGCTACTACTACTGCTACTGCTACTGCTACTGCTACTGCTACTGCTACTACTACTACTACTGGTACTACTACTACTACTGCTGCTACTGCTACGGTAACTGCTACTGCTACTGCTACTGCTGCTGCTGCAGCTACTGCTACTGCTACTGCCACTACTACTGCTACTGCTACTGCTACTACTACTGCTACTGCTACTACTCTCTAACTGCTACTGCTACTGATCTTGCTGCTACTGCTACTGCTGCTGCTACTGCTGCTGATCTTGCTACTACTGCTACTTCTACTACTCTTGCTCCTGATACTGCCGCTGCTACTGTTCCTGATACTGCTACTGCTACCGCTCTTACTACTAATGCTACTGCTCTTACTGCTACTACTACTGCTACTGCTAATGCTACTGCTACTGCTAATGCTACTGCTACTGCTGCTGCAACTGCTCCTGATACGGCTACTGCTACTACTACTGCTACTGCTACTGCTGCTCCTGATACTGCTACTGCTACTGCTACTGCTCCTGAGACTAGTACAACTACTGCTCTTACTGCTACTGGTCTTACTGCTATTGCTTCAGCTACTGCTCCTGATACTGCTACTGCTACTGCTACTGCTCTCTTACTGCTACTGCTCTTGCTGCTACTGCTACTGCTGCTGTAACTAGTGCTACTACTACTCCTGCTACTACTGTTACTGCTACTGCTACTGCTCCTGCTCCTGATACTGCTACTGCTACTGCTACAGCTACTGCTCTTACTGCTCTTACTGCTACTACTACTACTACTGCTACTACTACTGCTGCTGCAGCTACTGTTACTGCTACTGCTACTCCTACTGCTACTGCTACTGCTACAG
>OY970826.1:382500-395000 GCA_963853835.1 Calendula officinalis | reverse complement strand
GTGTTGCTGCTAGTCTTTCTACTACTTCTACTGCTACTGCTACTGTTACTACTGCTACTGCTACTGCTGCTACTGCTACTGCTACTGCTACTGCTACTGCTTCTACTGCTAGTGCTGCTGCTAGTCTTGCTACTACTGCTACAGCTACTACTACTTATACTGCTGCTGGTACTGCAACTCCTACTACTACTGCTACTGCTACTGCTACAACTACTGCTACTGCTACTACTGCTGTTGTTACTACTGCTGCTACTACTACTGCTACTGCTACTGCTACTGCTACTGCTACTGCTACTACTACTACTACTGGTACTACTACTACTACTGCTGCTACTGCTACGGTAACTGCTACTGCTACTGCTACTGCTGCTGCTGCAGCTACTGCTACTGCTACTGCCACTACTACTGCTACTGCTACTGCTACTACTACTGCTACTGCTACTACTCTCTAACTGCTACTGCTACTGATCTTGCTGCTACTGCTACTGCTGCTGCTACTGCTGCTGATCTTGCTACTACTGCTACTTCTACTACTCTTGCTCCTGATACTGCCGCTGCTACTGTTCCTGATACTGCTACTGCTACCGCTCTTACTACTAATGCTACTGCTCTTACTGCTACTACTACTGCTACTGCTAATGCTACTGCTACTGCTAATGCTACTGCTACTGCTGCTGCAACTGCTCCTGATACGGCTACTGCTACTACTACTGCTACTGCTACTGCTGCTCCTGATACTGCTACTGCTACTGCTACTGCTCCTGAGACTAGTACAACTACTGCTCTTACTGCTACTGGTCTTACTGCTATTGCTTCAGCTACTGCTCCTGATACTGCTACTGCTACTGCTACTGCTCTCTTACTGCTACTGCTCTTGCTGCTACTACTACTGCTGCTGTAACTAGTGCTACTACTACTCCTGCTACTACTGTTACTGCTACTGCTACTGCTCCTGCTCCTGATACTGCTACTGCTACTGCTACAGCTACTGCTCTTACTGCTCTTACTGCTACTACTACTACTACTGCTACTACTACTGCTGCTGCAGCTACTGTTACTGCTACTTCTACTCCTACTGCTACTGCTACTGCTACAGCCGCTGCTACTGCCGCTGCTACAGATGTTGCTACTGCTGCTGCAGCTACTGCTACTGCCCCTGCTACTGCCAGTACTACTGCTACTGCTACTGCTGCTGGTGCTACTGCTGCTACTGCTGCTGTTACTGCTACTGCTACTCCTACTGCTACTGCTACTGCTACTGCCGCTATTACTACTACTACTATTACTACTACTACTGCTGCTAATGCTACTGTTACTGCTACTACTACCGCTACTGCTACTGCCACTATTACAGCTACTGCTACTGCTGCTGCTGCTACTACTGCTGCTGCTACTGCTGTTGCTGCTACTGCTGCTGTTGCTCCTGCTGCTACTGCTACTGCTACTACTACTGCTACTGTTGCCATTGTTGTTGCTGCAACTGCTGCTGCTACTGCTGCTGCTGCTGCAGCAGCAGCTACTGCAACTGCTACTGCCACTACTACTGCCACTACTACTGCTACCGCTACTGCTGCAACTGCTACCGCTACTGCTACTGTTGTTGCTGCTACTGCTGCTGCTGTTCCTGCTACTGCTGCTGCTATTGCTACTGCTACTGCTATTACTACTGCTACTGCCGTTATTACTACTAATACTACTACTGCTACTGCTACTGCTCCTGCAACTGCTACTGCAACTCCTACTGCTACTGCTACTGCTCCTGATACTGCTACTGCTCTTACTGCTACTGCTAATGCTACTGCTACTGCTCCTGATACTGCTGCTGCTACTACTGCCGTTACTGTTTCTAGTGCTGCTACTACTGCTGCTACTACTGTTACTGCTACTACTACTGCTCCTGCTCCTGATACTGCTACTGCTACTGCTCTTACTGCTACTACTACTGCTACTGCTCCTGGTCCTGATACTGCTACTGCTCTTACTGCTACTGCAACTGCTCTTACGGCTACTACTCTTACTGCTACTGCTACTGATCTTATGGCTACTACTACTGCTACTGCTACTACCACTGCTACTGCTACTACTGCTTCTGCTGCTAGTGTTGCTGCTAGTCTTTCTACTACTTCTACTGCTACTGCTACTGCTACTGCTACTGCTACTGCTGCTACTGCTACTGCTACTACTACTACTACTGCTACTGCTACTGCTACTGCTACTGCTACTGCTACTTCTACTGCTACTGCTACTGCTACTGCTGCTACTGCTGCTACTGCTACTACTACTGCTACTGCTACTGTTAATGCTACTGCTACTGCTGCTACTGCTACTGCTACTACTGCTACTGCTACTGCTGCTACTGCTAGTGCTGCTGCTAGTCTTGCTACTACTGCTACTGCTATTGATACTGCTACTGCTCTTACTACTACTGCTCTTCTTGCTACAGCTACTGCTGCTGTTACTGCTGCTGCTGCTATAACTAGTGCTACTACTGCTGCTACTACTGTTACTGCTACTGCTACTGCTCCTGCTCCTGCTCCTGATACTGCTACTGCTACTGCTACTGCTCTTGATACTGCTACTGCTCTTACTGATACTACTACTGCTACTGCTACTACTACTGCTACTGCTACTGCTGCTACTGGTACTGCTACTGTTACTGCTGATGCAGCTGCTACTGCTACTGCTGCTGCTACTCCTGCTGCTACTCCTGCCGGTACTACTGCTGTTGTTACTACTGCTGCTACTACTGCTACTGCTACTGCTACTGCTACTGCTACTGCTACTACTACTACTACTACTACTACTACTAGTACTACTACTACTGCTACTGCTACTGCTACTGGTGCTGTTGCTACTGCTGCTGCTGCAGCTACTTCTACTACTACTGCTACTGCCACTACTACTGCTACTGCTACTGCTACTGCTACTACTACTGCTACTGCTACTGCTCTCTTACTGCTACTGTTACTAATCTTGCTGCTACTGCTATTGCTGCTGCTACTTCTGCTCCTCTTGCTACTACTGCTACTGCTACTACTCCTGCTCCTGATATTTCTACTGATACGGCTACTGCTACCGCTCTAACTAGTACTGCTACTGCTCTTACTGCTACTACTACTGCTACTGCTAATGCTACTGCTACTGCTGCTGCAACTGCTCCTGATACAGCTACTGCTACTACTACTGCTACTGCTACTGCTGCTCCTGATACTGCTACTGCTACTGCTACTGCTACTACTACTGATACTGCTACTGCTCCTGAGACTAGTACAACTACTGCTCTTACTGCTACTGCTACTGCTATTACTGCTACTGCTCTGCTCTTACTGCTACTACAGCTACTGCTCCTGATACTGCTACTGCTACTGCTCTCTTACTGCTACTACTACTGCTACTGCTAATGTACTGCTACTGCTAATGCTACTGCTACTGCTGCTGCAACTGCTCCTGATACAGCTACTGCTACTACTACTGCTACTGCTACTGCTGCTCCTGATACTGCTGCTCCTGATACTGCTACTGCTACTACTACTGATACTGCTACTGCTCCTGAGACTAGTACAACTACTGCTCTTACTGCTACTGCTACTGCTATTACTGCTACTGCTACTGCTCTTACTGCTACTACAGCTACTGCTCCTGATACTGCTACTGCTACTGCTCTCTTACTGCTACTACTACTGCTACTGCTAATGTACTGCTACTGCTAATGCTACTGCTACTGCTGCTGCAACTGCTCCTGATACAGCTACTGCTACTACTACTGCTACTGCTACTGCTGCTCCTGATACTGCTGCTCCTGATACTGCTACTGCTACTGCTCCTGATACTGCTACTACTACTGATACTGCTACTGCTCCTAAGACTAGTACAACTACTGCTCTTACTGCTACTGCTACTGCTATTACTGCTACTGCTACTGCTCTTAATGCTACTACAGCTACTGCTCCTGATACTGCTACTGCTCTCTTACTGCTACTGCTCTTCTTGCTACAGCTACTGCTGCTGTTACTGTTGCTGCTGCTGTAACTAGTGCTGCTACTGCTGCTACTACTGTTACTGCTACTGCTACTGCTCCTGCTCCTGCTCCTGATACTGCTACTGCTACTGCTCTTGATACTGCTACTGCTACTGCTCTTACTGATACTACTACTGCTACTGCTACTGCTACTACTACTGCTACTGCTACTGCTACTGCTACTGCTACCGCTAGTGCTGCTGCTGCTACTGCTACTGGTGCTGCTACTGCTACTGCTACTACTACTACTACTACTGCTACTACTGTTGTTGCTGCTGCTGCTGCCGCTATTGCTACTGTTACTGCCACTACTACTGCTACTGCTGCTACTGCTACTGCTACTGCTAGTGCTACTACTACTGCTACTGCAACTCTTACTGCTGCTCCAGGTGCTACTGCCACAACTACTGGTACTGCTACTGCTACTGCAGCTACTGCTACTGCTACTGCTACTGCTACTGCTTGTGCTGCTGCTAGTCTTGCTACTACTGCTACTGCTACTACTACTGATACTGCTGCTACTGCTATTGCTACTGCTACTGCTACTGCTGCTACTGCTACTGCTGTTACTGCTACTGCTGCTGCTACTGCTACTGCTACTGCTGCTGCTGCTACTACTCCTACTGCTACTACTGCTGTTGTTACTACTGCTGCTACTACTACTGCTGGTACTACTGCTACTGCTACTACTACTGCTACTGCTACTGCTGCTCCTACTTCTACTGCTACTGCTACTGCTACTGATACTACTACTGCTCCTGAGACTAGTACAACTACTGCTCTTACTGCTACTACTACTGCTATTACTGCTACTGCTACTGCTCTTACTGCTACTGCTACAGCTACTGCTCCTGATACTGCTACTGCTACTGCTCTCTTACTGCTACTGCTCTTGCTGCTACTGCTACTGCTGCTGTTACTGCTGCTGCTGCTGTAACTAGTGCTACTAGTACTGCTGCTACTATTGTTATTGCTACTTCTCCTGCTCCTGATACTGCTACTGCTACTGCTACTTCTCTTGATACTGCTACTGCTACTGCTCTTACTGCTACTACTACTGCTACTACTATTGCTACTGCTACTGCTATTGCTGCTACTGCTACTGGTACTGCTACTGCTACTACTGCTGATGCAGCTGCTACTGCTACTGCTACTAGTACTGCTATTGCTACTGCTGCTACTGCTACTGCTATTGCTACTGCTGCAACTGCTGCTGCTACTGCTGCTAGTGCTACTGCCGCTATTACTACTACTACTACTGCTACTGCTACTGCTGCTGTTGCTACTGCTGTTGCTGCTACTGTTGCTGCTGCTATAGCTACTGCTACTGCCACTGCTACTGCCACTACTACTGCTATTGCTACTGCTGCTACTGCTACTACTACTGCTACTGCTACTGCCACTGCTACAGCCGCTGCTACTGATGTTGCTACTGCTGCTGCAGCTACTGCTACTGCCCCTGCTACTGCTCTTACTGCTACTGCTACAGCTACTGCTCCAGATACTGCTACTGCTACTGCTCCTGCTCCTGATACTGCTATTGCTACTGCTACTGCTTGTAACACCTCAAATTTTAATACCAAATATTGGCCAAAATAAAACATTTTTATAAATAAAAGAACATCCTCAATTCGGATTTACAAAAACCTTGGTATGAAATCAGAGTATAAAAGTAGGTGTTACAAAATAGATCATCACCAAGCTAAGACTAAATCCAATCTAGAGTTCTTCTAATCTAGGTCCCGCATCTCTATCCATGCGTACCTAAGCATTCGATCCCGAACCTGAGTACATAGCAAAACAACAAGGAGTACGTGAGACAAAAACGTCTCGTGAGCTACATGGGTTTAGACCCGATAATAAAATGAAATGTCATGCTTCATATAACCAATCAATATACATATATATATGCAACTATCCAGTCTAGTCACCTTAGTGTGACCCTATCAACCTTGCTTACCTAGCAATCACGTCTAACTATCGGGTTGCCCCCGAACTAGCTAGAACCACATACATATCTAGTTATCGGGTCGCCCCCGAGCTAACTAGAAACAAGGTACCGGCAATAGGATCGCCCACGCTACCGATACCTGCCTTGCCCACCGGAATACGTCCAATGAGTAAGACTACTAACGTGGAAGAGTCGATGGGAAATCATCCCAACTGCACCTCAATCCACACCTCATGACCGGGGAGTCTCCCGTATCATCACATCATCTCAATCTCATCATAACCCTATGGTTATGTAAATCTAGCTCTCGGCTATCACTTTCATCATCAAACAAGTTAGTTCAATACTATCATTGGTATAACTAACTATCAACTACTAGTCTACACAATTAAGCAAATAGACCATAACACAAGTAATAAAAAGAATTTCATAGGCTATGTACTCAGTAAAGTCCACACGTACTCACCTTTGCAATATGATGTTCAAACCGTGTTCTTTACACCAAAACTCTTGCTTCCACAATTTCACCGACTTTCCAAAATGTCACCAAAAGCCTAATACAATAATCACAACAAGATTATCAACACAAACTACTATCAATGTGTTCATCTACCTCTAGATAACATCCATCAATCCATTTCCCCCAAATATATCGATTTACCAAACCCTAGGTTTAACCAACCCGAATATTCTTACAAATCATAATCATACACTTGTTTTCCTTGTTAATACACCATCTATTAAGTGTATACACCATTTATTTCACCAATAATCACCAACCCAAGAACTAGGGTTTCAAACCCTAGCTTCAAGATCCATAGATCTTGAGCTACAAAGATGAAAGAGTGAAGATATACCTTTAATCTTCCACTAGGAGTGAAATCTACCAAAGATTTGTGAAGAAATCAACCCAAACCAGATGCTATGCTCAAAAATCGCCAAGAGAGAAAACTAGGGTTTTGATATGGCATTAAATGAGCTCAACCCGTCTTTAATGCTGGTCGTCCAGAGTTCACGGCGCGAACTAAGTTCGCGTCGCTAACTCTGCATATCGTACGCATACTTAGCGATCGTTACCCAGACGCGAACTATTTCGCGACAAAAGGCCAAACTCCCTGGAGACAGTTCGCGATCGTTATCTCGAGTTCGCGTCGCGAACTCCCTATGCAGCCAGGGCTGCACTTTTCCAATTTTATCTCGACCCGGTTTCGCCCATAACTTTCTCGTACGGTGTCCAAACGACACGAAACCAATTTCCACGTGTTTTATATGATTTATCCATAATTATCATATTTTTACATATTTTATTTATTTACAATTTCGGGTCGTTACAACTATCTACCCCTTAAGAAGATTCCGTCCTCGGAATCTCATCATAGTTCACGAAATCCGGGTACCTCTTCCGAATCTCGTCCTTGACTTCCCAAGTCAAATTCGGCCCAAGTGAATGCTTCCACTTGACCAACACCAACTCGATCTCCTTATTCCGAAGCTTCTTTGTTTTCGTTTCTAATATAGCCTCGGGCTCCTCAATCAACCGGTTCGGGCCGTCAACCCGCAACTCTTGCAATGGAATAATATTTTCAACCTCCCCGATAAACTTCTTCAAATAACTTACGTGAAAGGTGTCATGCACACCTTGAAGCTCGGGTGGAAGTTCCAACTTAAAAGCTTGAAGCCCGACCCGTTTCAATATTTTAAACGGTCCAACATACCTTGGACTTAACTTCCCTTTCTTACCAAACCGCATTACACCTTTCCAAGGTGACACTTTCAACATGACCATATCACCGACATCCAAGTCGTATGGCCTTTTCTTCAAACCCGAATAACTTCGTTGTCTATCTTGGGCGACTTTCATGTTGGTTTGAATAATACCGATCTTCTCATTTGTCACTCTCACGATCTCGGGACCCGTGAGTCTCGTCTCTCCCGCTTCCAACCAACAAGATGGAGTTCTACATTTTCTTCCATACAACGCCTCATAAGGCGGCATCTTAATAGTCGAGTGATAACTATTATTATACGAGAACTCGACTAACGGTAAATGTTCATCCCATTTACCACCGAAATCTAACACACACGATCTCAACATATCTTCAACCGTTTGAATCGTTCTTTCACTTTGACCATCGGTTTGCGGATGATAGGCCGTGCTCAACCGCAACTTTGTACCCAACTCTTCTTGTAAAGATCGCCAAAATCTCGAGGTAAACCTCGCGTCTCTATTGGAAACAATCGATAACGGAACCTGTGGAGTCGAACCACCTCATCAACATACAACTTAGCCAGTTTCTCGAGTGGCAACGTTTCCCGAATTGCTAAAAATAACGCACTCTTGGTCAACCGATCAACTATGACCCAAATGGCATCGTGACCTCTACTCGTCTTCGGTAAACCTACTATGAAATCCATAGTTATATCTTCCCACTTCCCGGCCGGTACAACTAATGATTGAGCCACCCCATACGGTACTTGATGCTCGGCTTTCACTTGTGCACACGTGGCACACTTAGAGTTATACTTGGCCACTCTCGCCTTCATTCCGGGCCACCAATAAACCCGTTTCATATCTTGATACGTCTTTGTACTTCCCGGGTGAATCGAATACTTTGACTTGTGCACATCATACAACAACTCTTTTCGGATACCACCGAACTTAGGAACCCAAATGCGACCGCCTACGGTCTTCAACCCTTGTGCATTTTCAAGAAAATGTTGGTTCTTACCTAACCGTTCTTGTCTTAACTCGTTTTTTCCCATAACCTCTCGTTGGGCATTCTTGATTCTTTCGATAATACTCGAGACGACTTCTATACGTGTTAAAATTCCCCGGTTCGGGTTCTCATAAACTTTTCGGCTCAAGGCGTCGGCCACTACATTAGCCTTTCCCGCGTGATACACAATCTCACAATCATAATCGGCAATCAACTCGATCCACCTTCTTTGTCGCATATTAAGATCTTTTTGAGTAAACACGTATTGTAGACTTTTATGATCCGTGTACAACGTACACCGAGTACCATACAAATAATGCCTCCACAACTTCAAGGCAAAAATAATCGCCGCCAATTCCAAGTCGTGTGTCGTGTACCTTAATTCCGCATTCTTCAATTGTCGTGAGGCATACGCGATCACTTTACCTCTTTGCATCAACACACAACCGAGCCCTTGATTCGACGCGTCACTATAAACCACAAAATCCTCCATACCCTCCGGTAACGTAAGGATCGGCGCGTTACATAACTTTTCTTTTAACAACTTAAACGCCTCTTCTTGCTTCTTTTCCCACACAAACTTCTCACTTTTTCTTGTTAACTTCGTGAGTGGAATCGCGATTCTCGAGAAGTCTTGTATAAATCTTCGATAATAACCGGCCAATCCAAGAAAACTTCTAACCTCGGTAGGAGTCCTCGGAGGCTCCCAATTTGACACCGCTTCAATCTTGGACGGGTCAACCTTAATACCATCACACGTCACCACGTGACCTAAGAATTGCACCTCCCGCAACCAAAATTCACACTTCGAGAATTTTGCATACAACTTCTCCCGTTTCAACACGTCTAGAACAAGCCTCAAATGACCTTCGTGTTCTTCTTCGGTTTTCGAATAAATAAAATGTCGTCAATAAACACGATCAAAAACTTATCAAGGAACGGTTTACAAACCCGATTCATCAAATCCATAAAAATAGCCGGCGCGTTTGTAAGACCAAACGGCATCACTAGAAACTCATAATGACCATAACGTGTACGAAAAGCCGTCTTCTCGGTGTCGCCTTCTTTCACCCGAACTTGGTGATAACCTGACCTCAAATCAATCTTCGAGAAATAACTAGCACCTTGCAATTGGTCGAATAAGTCATCAATTCTCGGCAACGGGTAACGGTTCTTAATAGTTACCTTATTCAACTCTCGGTAGTCGATACACATTCTCATCGAACCGTCTTTCTTTTTAACAAATAACACCGGTGCACCCCACGGTGACGAACTCGGACGAATAAAACCTTTATCTAACAAATCTTGCAATTGGGTCATCAATTCCCGCATCTCGGTGGGAGCTAAACGATATGGAGCACGAGAAATCAGCGTCGCCCCCGGCACTAAATCAATCTTAAACTCGACTTGTCTCTCCGGTGGCAAACCGGGCAAGTCATCGGGAAATACCTCGGGGAAATCCCGAATAATCTTGACATTATCCATTGACTTCTTTTCCTTTCGGCCATCTAACACATATGCAATAAACGATGCACAACCTTTCGATATACTTTTCCTCGCCTTAATGGCGGTAATCACATTAGGCATGTGATGTCGCTTCTCCCCATACACATACACTTTCTCATTCTCGGGTATCCTAATCGACACTATTTTCTTTCCACACAAAATCTTGGCTTGGTGCATACCCATGGGCAATAAATCTACCTTAAACTTTCTACTGTCTATTTCTATTTCACAATTTCTATAAACACATTCAACCATAGACGTTTTCCCGTCCGCTACTTCTATCTCATAAACCTCATCTAACATTTCGGACGGTACATTCAATTTACGACCGAACTCATAAGACACAAACGAATAGTTAGCACCCGAATCAAACAAAATATGAGTTGGCAAGGAGTTAATGAATAAAGTACCTGACACCACATCGTGTGCCTCCTTCGCCTCCTCCCGAGTGAGTTGGAAGGATCGCCCCTTCACCTTAGCCGGTTCCACTTTCTTTTGAGCCGTGGACACCATCGACTCGATTCCCTTCTTCGGGCACGCATTGCTATAGTGCCCCTTCTCATGACACGAGAAGCACTCAACATCGGCCATTGACTTGGCCCTACAATCTCGGGCAATGTGCCCTGCCCTCCCACAACTAAAACACGATTTCGGCTCCCCTCGGCATATGCCGGTATGATTCTTCCCGCATTTCTTGCACGAGCCAACACTACCTTGCTTAGAGAAGCTCGAAGTGAACTTCCCTTTCTTGAACGAACTAGAGCCGCTCTCGGCTTTTCTTTTCTCGCCCACATGGGCCCTCTCGGCAACCCGTGCCTCATTCACCTCCTCAACACCCCGGGCGGCACTAATAGCCTCATCGAGTGAGACCGCCCTCTTAACCTCCAACTGATAATCCCACGGTAGCCCACTTGCATACCGAACCACTCTCAACCTCTCATCCGAGTAGGTTTTAGCAACAAACGGGAGCAATCCCGCGAACTCCCTCGAATACTCATCGATCGACATATCACTCTTCTTAAGGGTCAAGAATTTCTCGTGCATTTTCTCCAAATCCCTCTCGGGACAAAACTTCTTTTTCAACCTCGTGGTGAACTCATCCCACGACATCTTTTCAACCACCTCTTTTCCGAGGGTCTCATACACGATATCCAACCATACCATAGCATCTTCTTTCAATAGTTGTGACGCATACGTCACCATGTCGGCATCCTTACACTTGCTACTACCGATAACCCTCTCGGTTTCCCGGATCCACCTCATTGTTACCTTCGGGTCCGAACTACCCGTGTACACATTTGGCTTACAAGCCATGAAGGATTTAAATGAACAACCTTCTTTCACAACGGGCCTAGCCCTAGCATCACTTTGGCCACCCGTGGAGGACTTTCCCTCCCCGGTGCCACTACCTCCCGTTTTCTCATCCGACTTAGCCTCGGATTCACGGTCTCCACCCGACCTTTCACGGTCTCCAATAATACGGTGCACTTCTTCGGCCACCGTCCCCTTGATTTGGTCGATAATAGTTTGGAGATCCGCCAAGGTTACCGGAGTTCTATTAGCTCCGACCTCCGACTCATCAACTCGATGCATCGACGGTTGACTTTCTTGCTCAACCACCCTCTCGACAGGAGGTACTTCCTCCTCCCGGCCCTCCGGGGCTTTACCACTTCTACGTGTGGTCACCATTTCTTTCAATCAAGACTATACGAAAGACATTAAACAAGTACCTTGTGTACAACCCATTAGTCGCATAAGACTCAATATCCAAAATCATATCATATTCGTCGGTCCCCTAGGTTCAACCCTAAACTTAATATAAAGTCTCAAGGTCAACCTATGATCTCAAGGAATCTTATATTCCTAATGCTACAGTCTAAGACTAGGATGATCATCCAACCTAATTCACTTAAACTATAGCTCTGATACCAAGTTGTAACACCTCATATTTTAATACCAAATATTGGCCAAAATAAAACATTTTTATAAATAAAAGAACATCCTCAATTCGGATTTACAAAAACCTTGGTATGAAATCAGAGTATAAAAGTAGGTGTTACAAAATAGATCATCACCAAGCTAAGACTAAATCCAATCTAGAGTTCTTCTAATCTAGGTCCCGCATCTCTATCCATGCGTACCTAAGCCTTCGATCCCGAACCTGAGTACATAGCAAAACAACAAGGAGTACGTGAGACAAAAACGTCTCGTGAGCTACATGGGTTTAGACCCGATAATAAAATGAAATGTCATGCTTCATATAACCAATCAATATACATATATATATATATATATATATATATATATA
>OY970826.1:365000-377500 GCA_963853835.1 Calendula officinalis | reverse complement strand
CTGTTACTGCTGCTGCTGCTGTAACTGGTGCTACTACTGCTGCTACTACTGCTACTGCTACTGCTCCTGCTCCTGCTCCTGCTCCTGATACTGCTACTGCTACTGCTACTGCTACTGCTCTTGATACTGCTACTGCTACTGCTCTTACTGCTACTACTACTGCTACTGCTACTACTACTTCTACTGCTACTACTACTGCTACTGCTACTGCTACTGGTACAGCTACTGGTACTGCTACTGCTACTACTGCTATTGCAGCTGCTACTCCTACTGCTACTGCTGCTACTGCTACTGCTACTGGTGCTGCTACTGCTACTGCTACTACTACTACTACTGCTGCTGCTACTACTGTTGCTGCTGCTGCTGCTGCCGCTATTGCTACTGCTACTGCCACTACTACTGCTACTGCTGCTACTGCTACTGCTAGTGCTACTGCTGCTGCTACTGCTGTTGTTACTGTGCAGCTACTACCACTGCTACTGTTGTTGCTACTGCTGCTGCTGTTACTGCCACTGCGACTGCTACTGCTACTGCGACTGCTACTGCTACTGCTACTGCAACTCTTACTGCTGCTCCAGGTGCTACTGCCACCACTACTGGTACTGCTACTGCTACTGCTGCTACTGCTACTGCTACTGCTACTACTAGTGCTGCTGCTAGTGCTGCTGCTAGTCTTGCTACTACTGCTACTGCTACTACTACTGATACTGCTGCTACTGCTATTGCTACTGCTGCTACTGCTACTACTACTGCTGCTACTGATACTGCTACTGCTGTTACTGCTACTGCTACTGCTACTGCTACTGCTACTGCTACTGCTACTGTTGCTGCTACTCCTACTGCTACTACTGCTGTTGTTACTACTGCTGCTACTACTACTGCTGGTAATACTGCTACTGCTACTACTACTGCTACTGCTACTGCTGCTCCTAGTGCTACTGCTACTGCTACTGATACTGCTACTGCTCCTGAGACTAGTACAACTACTGCTCTTGCTGCTACTACTACTGCTATTACTGCTACTGCTACTGCTACTGCTCTTACTGCTACTGCTACAGCTACTGCTCCTGATACTGCTACTGCTACTGCTCTCTTACTGCTACTGCTCTTGCTGCTACTGCTACTGCTGCTGTTACTGCTGCTGCTGCTGTAACTAGTGCTACTAGTACTGCTGCTACTATTGTTACTGCTACTGCTCCTGCTCCTGATACTGCTATTGCTACTTCTCTTGATACTGCTACTGCTACTGCTACTGCTCTTACTGCTACTACTACTGCTACTACTATTGCTACTGCTACTGCTATTGCTGCTACTGCTACTGGTACTGCTACTGCTACTACTGCTGATGCAGCTGCTATTGCTACTGCTACTGCTACTGGTACTGCTATTGGTACTGCTGCTACTGCTACTGCTATTGCTGCTGCTGCAACTGCTGCTGCTACTGCTGCTGATACTGTTGTTGCTGCTACTGCTACTGCTACTGCTGCTACTCCTACTGCTACTGCTACTGCTACTACTGCTAGTGCTGCTGCTAGTCTTGCTACTACTGCTACGGCTACTACTACTTATACTGCTGCTGCTACTGCAACTCCTATTGCTACTGCTACTACTGCTACTGCTAGTGCTACTGCTACTTCTACTGCTACTGCTGCTGCTACTCCTGCTGCTACTCCTGCTGGTACTACTGTTGTTGTTACTACTGCTGCTACTACTACTACTGCTACTGCTACTGCTACTACTACTACTACTACTACTAGTAGTACTACTACTACTGCTACTGCTACTGCTACTGCTACTGGTGCTGCTGCTGCAGCTACTTCTACTGCTACTACTACTGCCACTACTACTGCTACAGCTACTACTACTGCTACTGCTACTGCTCTCTTACTGCTACTGTTACCGATCTTGCTGCTACTGCTATTGCTGCTACCTCTGCTCCTCTTGCTACTACTGCTACTGCTACTACTCCTGCTCCTGATATTTCTACTGCTACTGCTCCTGATACTGCTACTGCTATCGCTCTAACTACTACTACTACTGCTCTTACTGCTACTACTACTGCTACTGCTAATGCTACTGCTACTGCTAATGCTACATCTACTGCTGCTGCAACTGCTCCTGATACTGCTACTGCTACTATTACTGCTACTGCTACTGCTGCTCCTGATACTGCTACTGCTACTGCTACTGCTACTACTACTGATACTGCTACTGCTCCTTAGACTAGTACAACTACTGCTCTTACTGCTACTGCTACTGCTATTACTGCTACTGCTACTGATCTTACTGCTACTACTACAGCTACTGCTCCTGATACTGCTACTGCTACTGCTCTCTTACTGTTACTGCTCTTCTTGCTATAGCTACTGCTACTGTTACTGCTGCTGCTGCTGTAACTAGTGCTACTACTGCTGCTACTACTGTTACTGCTACTGCTACTGCTCCTGCTCCTGCTCCTGATACTGCTACTGCTACTGCTACTGCTCTTGATACTGCTACTGCTACTGCTACTGCTACTGCTCTTACTGATACTACTACTGCTACTGCTACTGCTGCTATTGCTACTGGTACTGCTACTGCTACTGCTGCTGCTGCTACTGCTACTGGTGCTGCTACTGCTACTGCTACTACTACTACTACTACTACTGCTACTACTGTTGATGCTGCTGCTGCTGCCGCTATTGCTACTGTTACTGCCACTACTACTGCTACTGCTGCTACTGCTACTGCTACTGCTAGTACTACTGCTACTGCTACTGCAACTCTTACTGCTGCTCCAGGTGCTACTGCCACAACTACTGGTACTGCTACTGCTGCTACTGCTACTGCTACTGCTAGTGTTGCTGCTAGTCTTGCTACTACTGCTACTGCTACTACTACTGATACTGCTGCTACTGCTATTGCTACTGCTACAGCTACTGCTGCTACTGCTACTGCTACTGCTGTTACTGCTACTGCTACTGCTACTGCTGCTGCTGCTACTACTCCTACTGCTACTACTGCTGTTGTTACTACTGCTGCTACTACTACTGCTGGTACGACTGCTACTGCTACTACTACTGCTACTGCTACTGCTGCTCCTACTGCTACTGCTACTGCTACTGCTACTGATACTACTACTGCTCCTGAGACTAGTACAACTACTGCTCTTACTGCTACTACTACTACTATTACTGCTACTGCTACTGCTCTTACTGCTACTGCTACAGCTACTGCTCCTGATACTGCTACTGCTACTGCTCTCTTACTGCTACTGCTGCTATTACTGCTGCTGCTGTAACTAGTGCTACTAGTACTGCTGCTACTATTGTTACTTCTACTACTCCTGATACTGCTACTGCTACTGCTACTTCTCTTGATACAGCTACTGCTACTGCTCTTACTGCTACTACTACTGCTACTACTATTGCTACTGCTACTGCTATTGCTGCTACTGCTACTGGTATTGCTACTGCTACTACTGCTGATGCAGCTGCTACTGCTACTGCTACTTGTACTGCTATTGCTACTGCTGCTACTGCTACTGCTATTGCTGCTGCTGCAACTGCTGCTGCTACTGCTGCTAGTGCTACTGCCGCTATTACTACTACTACTACTACTGCTACTGCTACTGCTGCTGCTGCTGCTGTTGCTGCTACTGTTGCTGCTGCTATAGCTACTGCTACTTCCACTGCTACTGCCACTACTACTGCTATTGCTACTGCTGCTACTGCTACTGCTACTGCTACAGCCGCTGCTACTGCCGCTGCTACTGATGTTGCTACTGCTACTGCTACTGCTACTGCTACTACTACTGCTACTGCTACTGCTACTGGTACTGCTACTGCTACTACTGCTGTTACTACTGCTACTGCTACTGCTACTGCTGCTACTGCTACTGCTACTGGTGCTGCTACTGCTACTGCTACTGCTACTGCTACTGCTACTGCTACTACTACTATTGTTACTACTACTACTGCTGCTGCTGCTGCTGCTACTGCTGCTGCTACTGCTGTTGCTGCTACTGTTGCTGCTGCTCCTGCTGCTCCTGCTACAGCTACTACTACTGATACTGCTGCTACTGCTACTGCTACTGCCGCTATTACTACTACTACTATTACTACTGCTGCTAATGCTACTGTTACTGCTGCTACTGCTGCTGCTACTGCTGTTGCTGCTACTGCTGCTGCTGCTCCTGCTGCTCCTGCTACTGCTGCTACAGCTACTGCTACTGCTACAGCTACTACTACTGATACTACTGCTACTGCTACTGCTACTACTGTTGCTGCTGCTACTACTACTGCTACTACTGATACTACTGCTACTATTGTTGCTGGTGCTGCTGCTGCTGCCGCTATTGCTACTGCTACTGCCACTACTACTGCTGCTACTGCTACTGCTACTGCTAGTGCTACTGCTGCTGCTACTGCGGTTGCTATTGTGCTGCTACTACCACTGCTACTGCTGTTGCTACTGCTGCTGCTGTTACTGCCACTGTGACTGCTACTGCTACTGCTACTGGTGCTGCTGCTACTGCTGCTGCTACTGCTGCTGCTGCTGCTACTGCTACTGCTACTGCCTCTACTACTGCTACTGCTACTGCTACCACTACTGCTACTGCTACTACTCTCTTATTGCTATTGCTACTGATCTTGCTGCTACTGCTACTGCTGCTGCTACTGCTGCTGATCTTGCTACTACTGCTACTGCTACTACTCTTGCTCCTGATACTTCTACTGCTACTGTTCCTGATATTGTACTACTACCGTTCTTACTACTACTGCTACTGCTCTTACTGCTACTGCTAATGCTACTGCTACTGCTGCTGCAACTACTCCTGATACTGCTACTGCTACTGCTACTGATGCTGCTACTGCTCCTAAGACTAGTACAACTATTGCTCTTACTGCTACTGCTACTGCTATTGGTCTTACTGCTACTGCTTCAGCTACTGCTCCTGATACTGCTACTGCTACTGCTACTGATCTCTTACTGCTACTGCTCTTGCTGCTACTGCTACTGCTGCTGTTACTGCTACTGCTGCTGTAACAAGTGCTACTACTACTGCTGCTACTACTGTTACTGCTACTGCTACTGCTCCTGCTCCTGATCAGCTATTGCTACTGCTACTGCTCTTGATACTGCAACTGCTACTGCTACTGCTCTTACTGCTACTGCTCTTACTGCTACTACTACTACTACTGCTACTGCTACTGCTACTGCTGCTGCAGCTACTGTTACTGCTCTTCTTGCTACTCCTACTGTTACTGCTACTGCTACTGCTACTGATACTGCTACTGCCGCTATTACTACTACTACTACTATTACTACTACTACTACTGCTAATGCTACTGTTACTGCTACTGCTACTGCAACCGCTACTACTACTGCCACTATTACTGCTACTGCTGATGCTGCTGCTACTGCTGCTGCTACTGCTGTTGCTGCTACTGCTGCTGCTACTGCTGCTGATGCTCCGGCTGCTACTGCTACTGCTACTACTAATGCTACTGCTGCTACTGTTGTTGCTGCAACAGCTGCTACTACTGCTGCTGCTGCTGCAGCAGCTACTGCTAGTACCACTACTACTGCTACCGCTACTGCTGCTACTGCTACTACTACAGCTACTGTTGTTGCGGCTACTGCTGCTGCTGTTCCTGCTACTGCTGCTGCTGCTATTGCTACTGCTACTGCCGCTATTACTACTAATACTACTACTGCTACTGCTACTGCAACTGCTACTGCAACTCCAACTGCTACTGCTACTGCTCCTGATACTGCTACTGCTACTGCTCTTACTGCTACTGCTACTGCTCTTCCTGCTACTGCTAATGCTACTGCTACTGTTCCTGATAATGCTGCTGCTACTGCTGCTCTTACTGCTGCTGCTGCTGTTCCTAGTGCTGCTACTACTGTTGCTGCTACTACTACTGCTCCTGCTCCTGATAATGCTACTGCTACTGCTCTTACTGCTACTACTACTGCTACTACTCCTGCTCCTGATACTGCTACATCTACTGCTCTTACTGCTCTTACTGCTACTGCTACTGCTTTTACTGCTACTACTCTTACTGCTACTGCTACTGCTCTTACTGCTACTACTACTGCTACTGCTACTACTACTACTGCTACTGCTACTACTGCTTCTGCTGCTAGTGCTGCTGCTAGTCTTTCTACTACTTCTACTGCTACTGCTACTGCTACTGCTACTGCTACTACTGCTATTGCTGCCACTGCTACTGCTACTGCTGCTACTACTAGTGCTGCTGCTAGTCTTGCTCCTACTGCTACTGCTATTGATACTGCTACTGCTACTGCTACTGCTCTTACTGCTACTACTACTGCTACTGCTACTGCTGCTACTGCTACTGGTACTGCTACTGCTACTACTGTTGTTGCAGTTGCTACTGCTACTGCTACTGCTGCTACTGTTACTGCTACTGGTGCTGCTACTGCTACAGCTACTACTACTACTGCTACTACTGCTGCTGGTGCTGCTGCTGCCGCTATTGCTACTGCTACTGCCACTACTACTGCTGCTGCTGCTACTGCTACTGCTACTGCTAGTGCTGCTGCTGGTACTGCTGTTGCTACTGTGCTGCTACTACCACTGCTACTGCTGTTGCTACTGCTACTCCAACTGTTACTGTTGCTGCAGGTGCTACTGCCACTACTACTGGTACTACTACTGCTACTGCTACTGCTACTGCTGCTACTGCTCCTGCTACTGCTACTGCTACTACTACTGCTACTGCTATTGCTGCTACTGCTACTGGTACTGGTACTGCTACTACTGCTGCTGCAGCTGCTACTGCTACTGCTGCTACTGCTACTGGTGCTGCTACTGCTACTCCTACTACTACTACTACTGGTACTACTAATACTGTTGCTGCCGCTATTGCTACTGCTACTGCCACTACTACTGCTACTGCTGCTACTGCTACTGCTACTGCTAGTGCTACTGCTGCTGCTGCTACTGCTGTTGCTACTGTGCTGCTACTACCACTGCTACTGCTGTTGCTACCGCTGCAGCTGTTACTGCCACTACGACTGTTACTGCTACTGCGACTGCTACTGCTACTGCTACTGCAACTGTTAGTGCTGCTGCAGGTGCTACTGCCACTACTACTGCTACTACTACTGCTACTGCTACTGCTACTGCTACTGCTACTGCTATTGGTACTGCAACTATTGCTACTGGTACTGCTACTGCTACTACTATTGCTACTGCTGCTACTGCTGCTGCAGCTGCTAATGCTGCTGCAGCTACTGTTACTGCTACTGCTACTGCTGCTACTACTGCTACTGCTGCTGATACTGTTGTTGCTACTGCTGCTGCTGCTAGTCTTTCTACTACTTCTACTGCTACTGCTACTGCTACTGCTACTCCTGCTACTGCTACTGCTGTTACTCCTACTGCTACTGCTACTGCTACTGCTGCTACTGCTAGTGCTGCTGCTAGTCTTGCTACTACTGCTACTGCTACTACTACTTATACTGCTGCTGCTACTGCTACTGCTACTTTTACTGCTACTGCTGCTGCTGCTGCTACTCCTGCTGCTACTACTGCTGTTGTTACTACTGCTACTACTACTACTACTGCTACTGCTACTGCTACTACTAGTACTACTACTACTGCTACTGCTACTGGTGCTGCTGCTACTGCTGCTGCTGCAGCTGCTTCTACTGCTACTGCTACTGCCACTACTACTGCTACTGCTACTGCTACTACTACTGCTACTGCTACTGCTTTCTTACTGCTTCTGTTACTGATCTTGCTGCTACTGCTATTGCTGCTGCTACTTCTGCTGCTCTTGCTACTACTACTACTGCTACTGCTACTACTCCTGCTCCTGATATTTCTACTGCTACTGCTACCGCTCTTACTACTACTGCTACTGCTCTTACTGCTACTACTACTGCTACTGCTAATGCTATTGCTACTGCTGCTGCAACTGCTCCTGATACTGCTACTGCTACTACTACTGCTACTGCTACTGCTGCTCCTGATACTGCTACTGCTACTGCTACTGATACTGCTACTGCTCCTGAGACTAGTACAACTACTGCTCTTACTGCTACTGCTACTGCTATTACTGCTACTGCTACTGCTCTTACTGCTACTACTACAGCTACTGCTCCTGATACTGCTACTGCTCTCTTACTGCTACTGCTCTTGTTGCTACTGCTACTGCTGCTGTTACTGCTGCTGCTGCTGTAACTAGTGCTACTACTGCTGCTACTACTGCTACTGCTACTGCTCCTGCTCCTGCTCCTGCTCCTGATACTGCTACTGCTACTGCTACTGCTACTGCTCTTGATACTGCTACTGCTACTGCTACTGCTACTGCTCTTACTGCTACTACTACTGCTACTGCTACTACTACTGCTACTGCTACTGCTGCTACTGCTACTGGTACTGCTACTGGTACTGCTACTGCTACTACTGCTGTTGCAGCTGCTACTGCTACTGCTACTGCTGCTACTGCTACTGCTACTGGTGCTGCTACTGCTACTGCTACTACTACTACTACTACTACTGCTGCTACTACTGTTGCTGCTGCTGCTGCCGCTATTGCTACTGCTACTGCCACTACTACTGCTACTGCTGCTACTGCTACTGCTACTGCTACTGCTAGTGCTACTGCTGCTGCTACTGCTGTTGTTACTGTGCTGCTACTACCACTGCTACTGCTGTTGCTACTGCTGCTGCTGTTACTGCCACTGCGACTGCTACTGCTACTGCGACTGCTACTGCTACTGCTACTGTAACTCTTACTGCTGCTCCAGGTGCTACTGCCACCACTACTGGTACTGCTACTGCTACTGCTGCTACTGCTACTGCTACTGCTAGTGCTGCTGCTAGTCTTGCTACTACTGCTACTGCTACTACTGCTACTGCTACTGCTAGTGCTGCTGCTAGTCTTGCTACTACTGCTACTGCTACTACTACTGATACTGCTGCTACTGCTATTGCTACTGCTGCTACTGCTGCTACTACTGCTGCTACTGATACTGCTACTGCTGTTACTGCTACTGCTACTGCTACTGCTACTGCTATACTGCTGCTGCTGCTGCTACTCCTACTGCTACTACTGCTGTTGTTACTACTGCTGCTACTACTACTGCTGGTACTACTGCTACTGCTACTACTACTGCTACTGCTACTACTGCTCCTACTTCTACTGCTACTGCTACTGATACTGCTACTGCTCCTGAGACTAGTACAACTACTGCTCTTACTGCTACTACTACTGCTATTACTGCTACTGCTACTGCTACTGCTCTTACTGCTGCTGCTACAGCTACTGCTCCTGATACTGCTACTGCTACAGCTCTCTTACTGCTACTGCTCTTGCTGCTGCTGCTACTGCTGCTGTTACTGCTGCTGCTGCTGTAACTAGTGCTACTAGTACTGCTGCTACTATTGTTACTGCTACTGCTCCTGCTCCTGATACTGCTACTGCTACTTCTCTTGATACTGCTACTGCTACTGCTACTGCTACTGCTCTTACTGGTACTACTACTGCTACTACTTTTGCTACTGCTACTGCTATTGCTGCTACTGCTACTGGTACTGCTACTGCTACTACTGCTGATGCAGCTGCTACTGCTACTGCTACTGGTACTGCTATTGGTACTGCTGCTACTGCTACTGCTACTGCTGCTACTGCAACTGCTGCTGCTACTGCTGCTGATACTGTTGTTGCTGCTACTGCTACTGCTACTGCTGCTACTCCTACTGCTACTGCTACTGCTGCTACTGCTAGTGCTGCTGCTAGTCTTGCTACTACTGCTACGGCTACTACTACTTATACTGCTGCTGCTACTGCAACTCCTATTGCTACTGCTACTGCTACTACTGCTACTGCTACTGCTACTTCTACTGCTACTGCTGCTGCTACTCCTACTGGTACTACTGCTGTTGTTACTACTGCTGCTACTACTGCTACTGCTACTGCTACTGCTACTACTACTACTACTAGTACTACTACTACTGCTACTGCTACTGCTACTGGTGCTGCTGCTACTGCTGCTGCTGCAGCTACTTCTACTGCTACTACTACTGCCACTACTACTGCTACTACTACTACTACTGCTACTGCTACTGCTCTCTTACTGCTACTGTTACTGATCTTGCTGCTACTGCTATTGCTGCTGCTACCTCTGCTCCTCTTGCTACTACTGCTACTGCTAATACTCCTGCTCCTGATATTTCTACTGCTACTGCTCCTGATACTGCTACTGCTACCGCTCTAACTACTACTGCTACTGCTCTTACTGCTACTACTACTGCTACTGCTAATGCTACAGCTACTGCTACTGCTAATGCTACATCTACTGCTACTGCAACTGCTCCTGATACTGCTACTGCTACTGCTACTGCTGCTCCTGATACTGCTACTGCTACTGCTACTGCTACTACTACTGATACTGCTACTGCTCCTGAGACTAGTACAACTACTGCTCTTACTGCTACTGCTACTGCTATTACTGCTACTGCTACTGCTCTTACTGCTACTACTACAGCTACTGCTCCTGATACTGCTACTGCTACTGCTACTGCTCTCTTACTGCTACTGCTCTTCTTGCTACTGCTACTGCTGCTGTTACTGCTGCTGCTGCTGTAACTAGTGCTACTACTGCTGCTACTACTGTTACTGCTACTGCTACTGCTCCTGCTCCTGCTCCTGATACTGCTACTGCTACTGCTACTGCTCTTGATACTGGTACTGCTACTGCTACTGCTCTTACTGATACTACTACTGCTACTGCTGCTATTGCTACTGGTACTGCTACTGCTACTGCTGCTGCTGCTACGGCTACTGGTGCTGCTACTGCTACTGCTACTACTACTACTACTACTGCGACTACTGTTGCTGCTGCTGCTGCTGCTGCCGCTATTGCTACTATTACTGCCACTACTACTGCTACTGCTGCTACTGCTACTGCTACTGCTACTGCTAGTGCTACTGCTACTGCTACTGCAACTCTTACTGCTGCTCCAGGTGCTACTGCCACAACTACTGGTACTGCTACTGCTGCTACTGCTACTACTACTGCTAGTGCTGCTGCTAGTCTTGTTACTACTGCTACTGCTACTACTACTGATACTGCTGCTACTGCTATTGCTACTGCTACAGCTACTGCTGCTACTGCTACTGCTACTGCTGTTACTACTACTGCTACTGCTACTGCTGCTGCTGCTACTACTCCTACTGCTACTACTGCTGTTGTTACTACTGCTGCTACTACTACTGCTAGTACTACTGCTACTGCTACTACTACTGCTACTGCTAGTGCTGCTCCTACTGCTACTGCTACTGCTACTGCTACTGATACTACTGCTCCTGAGACTAGTACAACTATTGCTCTTACTGCTACTACTACTGCTATTACTGCTACTGCTACTGCTCTTACTGCTACTGCTACAGCTACTGCTCCTGATACTGCTACTGCTACTGCTCTCTTACTGCTACTGCTCTTGCTGCTACTGCTACTGATGCTATTACTGCTGCTGCTGCTGTAACTAGTGCTACTAGTACTGCTGCTACCATTGTTACTGCTACTGCTCCTGCTCCTGATACTGCTACTGCTACTTCTCTTGATACTGCTACTGCTACTGCTACTGCTACTGCTCTTACTGCTACTACTACTGCTACTACTATTGCTACTGCTACTGCTATTGCTGCTACTGCAACTGGTACTGCTACTGCTACTACTGCTGATGCAGTTGCTACTGCTACTGCTACTTGTACTGCTATTGCTACTGCTGCTACTGCTACTGCTATTGCTGCTGCTGCAACTGCTGCTGCTACTGCTGCTAGTGCTATTGCCGCTATTACTACTACTACTACTGCTACTGCTACTGCTGCTGCTGCTACTGTTGCTGCTGCTACTGTTGCTAATGCTATAGCTACTGCTACAGCCGCTGCTACTGCCGCTGCTACTGATGTTGCTACTGCTGCTGCAGCTACTGCTACTGCCCCTGCTACTGCTCTTACTGCTACTGCTACAGCTACTGCTCCAGATACTGCTACTGCTACTGCTACTGCTCTTGCTGCTACTGCTACTACTGCTGTTAAAGTTGCTGCTGCTGTAACTAGTGCTACTACTACTGCTGCTACTACAGTTACTCTTACTGCTACTGCTACTGCTCCTGCTCCTGATACTGCTATTGCTACTGCTACTGCTTTTGATAATGCTACTGCTACTGCTACTGCTCTTACTGCTCTTACTGCTACTACTACTGCTACTGCTACTACTACTGCTACTGCTACTGCTGCTACTGCTACTGGTACTGCTACTGCTACTACTGCTGTTACTACTGCTACTGCTACTGCTACTGTTGCTACTGCTACTGCTACTGCTACTGGTGCTGCTACTGCTACTGCTACTACTACTACTACTACTACTACTACTACAGCTACTATTGTTACTACTACTACTGCTGCCGCTGCTGCTGCTACTGCTGCTGCTACTGCTGTTGCTGCTACTGCTGCTGCTGCTCCTGCTGCTCC
>OY970826.1:282500-362500 GCA_963853835.1 Calendula officinalis | reverse complement strand
CTGGTACTACTACTACTACTGCTACTGCTACTGCTGCTACTGCTACTGCTACTGCTACTACTACTGCTACTGCTATTGCTGCTACTGCTACTGGTACTGGTACTGCTACTACTGCTGCTGCAGCTGCTACTGCTACTGCTACTGCTGCTACTGCTACTCCTACTACTACTACTACTACTGCTACTACTAATATTGTTGCTGCCGCTATTGCTACTGCTACTGCCACTACTACTGCTACTGCTGCTACTGCTACTGCTACTGCTAGTGCTACTGCTGCTGCTGCTACTGCTGTTGCTACTGTGCTGCTACTACCACTGCTACTGCTACTGCCACTACGACTGCTACTGCTACTGCGACTGCTACTGCTACTGCTACTGCAACTGTTACTGCTGCTGCAGGTGCTACTGCCACTACTACTGCTACTGCTACTGCTACTGCTGCTAGTGCAACTGCTACTGCTACTACTACTGCTGCTGGTACTGCAACTATTGCTACTGGTACTGCTACTGCTACTACTATTGCTACTGCTGCTACTGCTGCTGCAGCTGCTAATGCTGATGCAGCTACTGTTACTGCTACTGCTACTGCTGCTACTGCTGCTACTGCTGCTGATACTGTTGTTGCTACTGCTGCTGCAGCTAGTCTTTCTACTACTTCTACTGCTACTGCTACTGCTACTGCTACTGCTACTCCTGCTACTGCTACTGCTGTTACTCCTACTGCTACTGCTGCTACTGCTAGTGCTGCTGCTAGTCTTGCTACTACTGCTACTGCTACTACTACTTATACTGCTGCTGCTACTGCTGCTACTGCTACTGCTACTGCTACTTTTACTGCTACTGCTGCTGCTGCTGCTACTCCTGCTGCTACTACTACTGCTGTTGTTACTACTGCTGCTACTACTACTACTGCTACTGCTACTGCTACTACTACTACTAGTACTACTACTACTACTGCTACTGCTACTGGTGCTGCTGCTACTGCTGCTGCTGCAGCTACTTCTACTGCTACTGCTACTGCCACTACTACTGCTACTGCTACTGCTACTACTACTGCTACTGCTACTGCTCTCTTACTGCTACTGTTACTGATCTTGCTGCTACTGCTATTGCTGCTGCTACTTCTGCTGCTCTTGCTACTACCGCTACTGCTACTACTCCTGCTGCTGATATTTCTACTGCTACTGCTACCGCTCTTACTACTACTGCTACTGCTCTTACTGCTACTACTACTGCTACTGCTAATGCTATTGCTACTGCTGCTGCAACTGCTCCTGATACTGCTACTGCTACTACTACTGCTACTGCTACTGCTGCTCCTGATACTGCTACTGCTACTGCTACTGATACTGCTACTACTCTGAGACTAGTACAACTACTGCTCTTACTGCTACTGCTACTACTATTACTGCTACTGCTACTGCTCTTACTGCTACTACTACAGCTACTGCTCCTGATACTGCTACTGCTCTCTTACTACTACTGCTCTTGTTGCTACTGCTACTGCTGCTGTTACTGCTGCTGCTGCTGTAACTAGTGCTACTACTGCTGCTACTACTGCTACTGCTACTGCTCCTGCTCCTGCTCCTGCTCCTGCTCCTGATACTTCTACTGCTACTGCTACTGCTACTGCTCTTGATACTTCTACTGCTACTGCTACTGCTCTTACTGCTACTACTACTGCTACTGCTACTACTACTGCTACTGCTACTGCTACTGCTACTGCTACTGCTACTGCTGCTACTGGTACTGCTACTGGTACTGCTACTGCTACTACTGCTGTTGCAGCTGCTACTACTACTGCTACTGCTGCTACTGCTACTGCTACTGGTGCTACTACTGCTACTTCTACTACTACTACTGCTGCTACTACTGTTGCTGCTGCTGCTGCCGCTATTGCTACTGCTACTGCCACTACTACTGCTACTGCTGTTGTTACTGTGCTGCTACTACCACTGCTACTGCTGTTGCTACTGCTGCTGCTGTTACTGCCACCGCGACTGCTACTGCTACTGCGACTGCTACTGCTACTGCTACTGTAAGTCTTACTGCTGCTCCAGGTGCTACTGCCACCACTAATGCTACTGCTACTGCTACTGCTACTGCTAGTGCTGCTGCTAGTGCTGCTGCTAGTCTTGCTACTACTGCTACTGCTACTACTACTGATACTGCTGCTACTGCTATTGCTACTGCTGCTACTGCTACTACTACTGTTGCTACTGATACTGCTACTGCTGTTACTGCTACTGCTACTACTACTGCTGCTGCTGCTGCTGCTACTCCTACTGCTACTACTGCTGTTGTTACTACTGCTGCTACTACTACTGCTGGTACTACTGCTACTGCTACTACTACTGCTACTGCTACTGCTACTGCTACTGCTACTGCTACTGATACTACTACTGCTCCTGAGACTAGTACAACTACTGCTCTTACTGCTACTACTACTGCTATTACTGCTACTGCTACTGCTATTGCTCTTACTGCTACTGCTACAGCTACTGCTCCTGATACTGCTACTGCTACTACTACTGCTCTCTTACTGCTACTGCTCTTGCTGCTACTGCTACTGCTGCTGTTACTGCTGCTGCTGCTGTAACTAGTGCTACTAGTACTGCTTCTACTATTGTTACTGCTACTGCTCCTGCTTCTGATACTGCTACTGCTACTTCTCTTGATACTGGTACTGCTACTGCTACTGCTACTGCTACTGCTCTTACTGCTACTACTACTGCTACTACTATTGCTACTGCTACTGCTATTGCTGCTACTCCTACTGGTACTGCTACTGCTACTACTGCTGATGCAGCTGCTACTGCTACTGCTACTGGTACTGCTATTGGTACTGCTGCTACTGCTACTGCTATTGCTGCTGCTGCAACTGCTGCTGCTACTGCTGCTGATACTGTTGTTGCTGCTACTGCTACTGCTACTGCTGCTACTCCTACTGCTACTGCTACTGCTGCTACTGCTAGTGCTGCTGCTAGTCTTGCTACTACTGCTACGGCTACTACTACTTATACTGCTGCTGCTACTGCTACTTCTACTGCTACTGCTACTGCTACTCCTGCTGCTACTCCTGCTGGTACTACTGCTGCTACTACTACTACTGCTACTGCTACTGCTACTGCTACTGCTACTACTACTACTAGTACTACCACTACTGCTACTGCTACTGCTACTGGTGCTGCTGCTACTGCTGCTGCTGCAGCTACTTCTATTGCTACTACTAATATTGTTGCTACTTCTACTGCTACTACTGCTATTGCTGCTACTGCTACTGGTACTGGTACTGCTACTACTGCTGCTGCAGCTGCTACTGCTACTGCTACTGCTGCTACTGCTACTCCTACTACTACTACTACTACTACTGCTACTACTAATATTGTTGCTGCCGCTATTGCTACTGCTACTGCCACTACTACTGCTACTGCTGCTACTGCTACTGCTAGTGCTACTGCTGCTGCTGCTACTGCTGTTGCTACTGTGCTGCTACTACCACTGCTACTGCTGTTGCTACCGCTGCAGCTGTTACTGCCACTACGACTGCGACTGCTACTGCTACTGCTACTGCAACTGTTACTGCTGCTGCAGGTGCTACTGCCACTACTACTGCTACTGCTACTGCTACTGCTGCTAGTGCAACTGCTACTGCTACTGCTACTGCTACTGCTACCGCTGCTGGTACTGCAACTATTGCTACTGGTACTGCTACTGCTACTACTATTGCTACTGCTGCTACTGCTGCTGCAGCTGCTAATGCTGATGCAGCTACTGTTACTGCTACTGCTACTGCTGCTACTGCTGCTACTGCTGCTGATACTGTTGTTGCTACTGCTGCTGCAGCTAGTCTTTCTACTACTTCTACTGCTACTGCTACTGCTACTGCTACTCCTGCTACTGTTACTGCTGTTACTCCTACTGCTACTGCTACTGCTGCTACTGCTAGTGCTGCTGCTAGTCTTGCTACTACTGCTACTGCTACTACTACTTATACTGCTGCTGCTACTGCTGCTACTGCTACTGCTACTTTTACTGCTACTGCTGCTGCTGTTGCTACTCCTGCTGCTACTACTACTGCTGTTGTTACTACTGCTGCTACTACTACTACTGCTACTGCTACTGCTACTACTACTACTAGTACTACTACTACTGCTGCTACTGCTACTGGTGCTGCTGCTACTGCTGCTGCTGCAGCTACTTCTACTGCTACTGCTACTGCCACTACTACTGCTACTGCTACTGCTACTACTACTGCTACTGCTACTGCTCTCTTACTGCTACTGTTACTGATCTTGCTGCTACTGCTATTGCTGCTGCTACTTCTGCTGCTCTTGCTACTACTGCTACTGCTACTACTCCTGCTGCTGATATTTCTACTGCTACTGCTACCGCTCTAACTACTACTGCTACTGCTCTTACTGCTACTACTACTGCTACTGCTAATGCTATTGCTACTGCTGCTGCAACTGCTCCTGATACTGCTACTGCTACTACTACTGCTACTGCTACTGCTGCTCCTGATACTGCTACTGCTACTGCTACTGATACTGCTACTGCTCCTGAGACTAGTACAACTACTGCTCTTACTGCTACTGCTACTGCTCTAACTGCTACTGCTACTGCTCTTACTGCTACTACTACAGCTACTGCTCCTGATACTGCTACTGCTCTCTTACTGCTACTGCTCTTGTTGCTACTGCTACTGCTGCTGTTACTGCTGCTGCTGCTGTAACTAGTGCTACTACTGCTGCTACTACTGCTACTGCTACTGCTACTGCTCCTGCTCCTGCTCCTGATACTGCTACTGCTACTGCTACTGCTAATGCTCTTGATACTGCTACTGCTACTGCTACTGCTACTGCTCTTACTGCTACTACTACTGCTACTGCTACTACTACTGCTACTGCTACTGCTACTGCTACTGCTGCTACTGCTACTGGTACTGCTACTGCTACTACTGCTGTTGCAGCTGCTACTACTACTGCTACTGCTGCTACTGCTACTGCTACTGGTGCTACTACTGCTACTGCTACTACTACTACTACTACTGCTACTACTGTTGCTGCTGCTGCCGCCGCTATTGCTACTGCTACTGCCACTACTACTGCTACTGCTGCTACTGCTACTGCTACTGCTAGTGCTACTGCTGTTGTTACTGTGCTGCTACTACCACTGCTACTGCTGTTGCTACTGCTGCTGCTGTTACTGCCACTGCGACTGCTACTGCTACTGCGACTGCTACTGCTACTGCTACTGTAACTCTTACTGCTGCTCCAGGTGCTACTGCCACCACTAATGGTACTGCTACTGCTACTGCTGCTACTGCTACTGCTACTGCTACTGCTAGTGCTGCTGCTAGTGCTGCTGCTAGTCTTGCTACTACTGCTACTGCTACTACTACTGATACTGCTGCTACTGCTATTGCTACTGCTGCTACTGCTACTACTACTGCTGCTACTGATACTGCTACTGCTGTTACTGCTACTGCTACTGCTACTGCTACTACTACTGCTGCTGCTGCTGCTACTCCTAGTGCTACTACTGCTGTTGTTACTACTGCTGCTACTACTACTGCTGGTACTACTGCTACTGCTACTACTACTGCTACTGCTACTGCTGCTCCTACTGCTACTGCTACTGCTACTGCTACTGCTCCTGAGACTAGTACAACTACTGCTCTTACTGCTACTACTACTGCTATTACTGCTACTGCTACTGCTACTTCTCTTACTGCTACTGCTACAGCTACTGCTCCTGATACTGCTACTGCTACTACTACTGCTCTCTTACTGCTACTTCTCTTGCTGCTACTGCTACTGCTGCTGTTACTGCTGCTGCTGCTATAACTAGTGCTACTAGTACTGCTGCTACTATTGTTACTGCAACTGCTCCTGCTTCTGATACTGCTACTGCTACTTCTCTTGATACTGGTACTGCTACTGCTACTGCTACTGCTACTGCTCTTACTGCTACTACTACTGCTACTACTATTGCTACTGCTACTGCTATTGCTGCTACTCCTACTGGTACTTCTACTGCTACTACTGCTGATGCAGCTGCTACTGCTACTGCTACTGGTACTGCTATTGGTACTGCTGCTACTGCTACTGCTATTGCTGCTGCTGCAACTGCTGCTGCTACTGCTGCTGATACTGTTGTTGCTGCTACTGCTACTGCTACTGCTGCTACTCCTACTGCTACTGCTACTGCTGCTACTGCTAGTGCTGCTGCTAGTCTTGCTACTACTGCTACGGCTACTACTACTTATACTGCTGCTGCTACTGCTGCTGCTACTGCTACTTCTACTGCTACTGCTACTGCTACTCCTGCTGCTACTCCTGCTGGTACTACTGCTGCTACTACTACTACTGCTACTGCTACTGCTACTACTACTACTAGTACTATCACTACTGATACTGCTACTGCTACTGGTGCTGCTGCTACTGCTGCTGCTGCAGCTACTTCTACTGCTACTACTACTGCCACTACTACTGCTACTGCTACTACTACTGCTACTGCTACTGCTCTCTTACTGCTACTGTTACTGATCTTGCTGCTACTGCTATTGCTGCTGCTACCTCTGCTCCTCTTGCTACTACTGCTACTACTCCTGCTCCTGATATTTCTACTGCTACTGCTCCTGATACTGCTACTGCAACCGCTCTAACTACTACTGCTACTGCTCTTACTGCTACTACTACTGCTAATGCTACTGCTACTGCTAATGCTACATCTACTGCTGCTGCAACTGCACCTGATACTGCTACTGCTACTACTACTGCTACTGCTACTGCTGCTCCTGATACTGCTACTGCTACTGCTACTGCTACTACTACTGATACTGCTACTGCTCCTGAGACTAGTACAACTACTGCTCTTACTGCTACTGCTACTGCTACTGCTATTACTGCTACTGCTACTGCTCTTACTGCTACTACTACAGCTACTGCTCCTGATACTGCTACTGCTACTTCTACTGCTCTCTTACTGCTACTGCTCTTCTTGCTACAGCTACTGCTGCTGTTACTGTTGCTGCTGCTGTAACTAGTGCTACTACTGCTGTTACTACTGTTACTGCTACTGCTACTGCTACTGCTCTTACTGATACTACTACTGCTACTGCTACTACTACTGCTACTGCTGCTATTGCTACTGGTACTGCTACTGCTACTGCTGCTGCTGCTACTGCTACTGGTGCTGCTACTGCTACTGCTACTACTACTACTACTACTGCTACTACTGTTGCTGCTGTTGCTGCTGCTGCTATTGCTACTGTTACTGCCACTACTACTGCTACTGCTGCTACTGCTACTGCTAGTGCTACTGCTACTGCTACTGCAACTCTTACTGCTGCTCCAGGTGCTACTGCCACAACTACTGGTACTGCTACTGCTGCTACTGCTACTGCTACTGCTACTGCTGCTGCTAGTCTTGCTACTACTGCTACTGCTACTACTACTGATACTGCTGCTACTGCTATTGCTACTGCTACAGCTACTGCTGCTACTGCTACTGCTACTGCTACTGCTGTTACTGCTGTTACTGCTACTGCTACTGCTACTGCTACTGCTGCTGCTGCTACTACTCCTACTGCTACTACTGCTGTTGTTACTACTGCTGCTACTACTACTGCTGGTACTACTGCTACTGCTACTACTACTGCTACTGCTACTGCTACTGCTACTGCTGCTCCTACTGCTACTGCTACTGATACTACTACTGCTCCTGAGACTAGTACAACTACTGCTCTTACTGCTACTACTACTGCTATTACTGCTACTGCTACTGCTCTTACTGCTACTGCTACAGCTACTGCTCCTAATACTGCTACTGCTACTGCTCTCTTACTGCTACTGCTCTTGCTGCTACTGCTACTGCTGCTATTAATGCTGCTGCTGCTGTAACTAGTGCTACTAGTACTGCTGCTACCATTGTTACTGCTACTGCTCCTGCTCCTGATACTGCTACTGCTACTGCTACTTCTCTTGATACTGCTACTGCTACTGCTACTGCTACTGCTCTTACTGCTACTACTACTGCTACTGCTCTTACTGCTACTACTACTGCAACTACTATTGCTACTGCTACTGCTATTGCTGCTACTGCTACTAGTACTGCTACTGCTACTACTACTGATGCAGCTGCTACTGCTACTGCTACTTGTACTGCTATTGCTACTGCTGCTACTGCTACTGCTATTACTACTACTGCTAGTGCTACTGCCGCTATTACTACTACTGCTACTGCTACTGCTGCTGCTGCTACTGCTGTTGCTGCTACTGTTGCTGCTGCTATAGCTACTGCTACTGCTACTGCCACTACTACTGCTATTGCTACTGCTGCTACAGCTACTGCTACTGCTACTGCTACTGCTACAGCCGCTGCTACTGCCGCTGCTACTGATGTTGCTACTGCTGCTGCAGCTACTGCTACTGCCCCTGCTACTGCCCCTGCTACTGCTCTTACTGCTACTGCTACAGCTATTGCTCCAGATACTGCTACTGCTACTGCTACTGCTCTTGCTGCTACTGCTACTGCTGCTGTTAAAGTTGCTGCTGCTGTAACTAGTGCTACTACTACTGCTGCTACTACAGTTACTCTTACTGCTACTGCTACTGCTCCTGCTCCTGATACTGCTATTGCTACTGCTACTGCTTTTGATACTGCTACTGCTACTGCTACTGCTCTTACTGCTCTTACTGCTACTACTACTGCTACTGCTACTGCTACTGCTGCTACTGGTACTGCTACTGCTACTACTGCTGTTACTACTGCTACTGCTACTGCTACTGCTGCTACTGCTACTGCTACTGGTGCTGCTACTGCTACTGCTACTACTACTACTGCTACTGCTACTATTATTACTACTACTACTACTGCTGCTGCTGCTGCTGCTGCTACTGTTGTTGCTGCTACTGCTGCTGCTGCTCCTGCTGCTCCTGCTACAGCTACTACTACTGATACTGCTGCTACTGCTACTTCCGTTATTACTACTACTACTATTACTACTACTACTGCTAATGCTACTGTTACTGCTGCTACTTCTGCTGCTACTGCTGTTGCTGCTACTGCTGCTGCTGCTCCTGCTGCTTCTGCTACTGCTGCTACAGCTAATGCTACAGCTACAGCTACTACTACTGATACTACTGCTACTGCTACTGCTACTGCTACTACTGTTGCTGCTGCTACTACTACTGCTACTACTGATACTACTGCTACTATTATTGCTGGTGCTGCTGCTGCTGCCGCTATTGCTACTGCTACTACTACTGCTGCTACTGCTACTGCTACTGCTACTGCTAGTGCTACTGCTGCTGCTACTGCGGTTGCTACTGTGCTGCTACTACAACTGCTACTACTGTTGCTACTGCTGCGGCTGTTACTGCCACTGGGACTGCTACTACTACTGCTACTGGTGCTGCTGCTACTGCTGCTGCTACTGCTGCTGCTGCAGCTACTGCCACTACTACTGCTACTGCTACTGCTACTACTACTGCTACTGCTACTACTCTCTTATTGCTATTGCTACTGATCTTGCTGCTACTGCTACTGCTGCTGCTACTGCTGCTGATCTTGCTACTAATGCTACTGCTACTACTCTTGCTCCTGATACTGCTACTGCTACTGTTCCTGATACTGCTACTGCTACCGTTCTTACTACTACTGCTACTGCTCTTACTGCTACTGCTAATGCTACTGCTACTGCTGCTGCAACTGCTCCTGATACTGCTACTGCTACTACTGCTACTGCTGCTCCTGATACTGCTACTGCTACTGCTACTGATACTGCCACTGCTCCTAAGACTAGTACAACTATTGCTCTTACTGCTACTGGTGCTGCTGCTACTGCTGCTGCAACTACTGCTGCTGTAGCTACTGCTACTGCTACTGCTACTGCCACTACTACTGCTACTACTACTGCTACTGCTACTACTCTCTTACTGCTACTGATCTTGCTGCTACTGCTACTGCTGCTGATCTTGCTACTACTGCTACTGCTACTACTCTTGCTCCTGATACTGCTAATGCTACTGTTCCTGATACTGCTACTGCTACCGCTCTTACTACTACTGCTACTGCTCTTACTGCTACTACTACTGCTAATGCTACTGCTACTGCTGCTGCAACTGCTACTGCTACTACTACTGCTACTGCTACTGCTGCTCCTAATACTTCTACTGCTACTGCTACTGCTGCTCCTGATACTGCTACTGCTACAACTACTGCTATTGCTGCTCCTGATACTGCTACTGCTCCTGAGACTAGTACAACTACTGCTCTTACTGCTACTGCTACTGCTATTACTGCTACGGGTCTTACTGCTACTGCTTCAGCTAATGCTCCTGATATTGCTACTGCTACTGCTACTGCTACTGCCACTACTACTGCTACTACTACTGCTACTGCTACTACTCTCTTATTGCTATTGCTACTGATCTTGCTGCTACTGCTACTGCTGCTGCTACTGCTGCTGATCTTGCTACTAATGCTACTGCTACTACTCTTGCTCCTGATACTGCTACTGCTACTGTTCCTGATACTGCTACTGCTACCGTTCTTACTACTACTGCTACTGCTCTTACTGCTACTGCTAATGCTACTGCTACTGCTGCTGCAACTGCTCCTGATACTGCTACTGCTACTACTGCTACTGCTGCTCCTGATACTGCTACTGCTACTGCTACTGATACTGCCACTGCTCCTAAGACTAGTACAACTATTGCTCTTACTGCTACTGCTACTGCTATTGGTCTTACTGCTACTGCTTCAACTACTGCTCCTGATACTGCTACTGCTACTGCTACTGATCTCTTACTGCTACTGCTCTTGCTGCTACTGCTCTTACTGCTACTACTACTGCTACTACTACTGCTACTGATACTGCTGCTGCAGCTACTGTTACTGCTACTGCTACTCCTACTGTTACTGCTACTGCTACTGCTACTGCTACTGCCGCTATTACTACTACTACTACTACTATTACTACTACTACTACTGCTAATGCTACTGTTACTGCTACTGCTACTGCTACCGCTACTACTACTGCCACTATTACTGCTACTGCTGATGCTGCTGCTACTGCTGCTGCTACTGCTGTTGCTGCTACTGCTGCTGCTACTGCTGCTGATGCTCCTACTGCTACTGCTACTACTACTGCTACTGCTGCTACTGTTGTTGCTGCAACTGCTGCTGCTACTGCTGCTGCTGCTGCTGCAGCAGCTACTGCTAGTGCCACTACTACTGCTACCGCTATTGCTGCTACTGCTACTACTACAGCTACTGTTGTTGCGGCTACTGCTGCTGCTGTTCCTGCTACTGCTGCTGCTGCTATTGCTACTGCTATTGCTACTGCCGCTATTACTACTAATACTACTACTGCTACTGCTACTGCTCCTGCAACTGCTACTGCAACTCCAACTGCTACTGCTACTGCTCCTGATACTGCTACTGCTACTGCTCTTACTGCTACTGCTACTGCTCTTCCTGCTACTGCTACTGTTCCTGATAATGCTGCTGCTATTGCTGCTGTTACTTCTGCTGCTGCTGTTGCTAGTGCTGCTACTACTGCTGCTACTACTGTTACTGCTACTACTACTGCTCCTGCTCCTGATACTGCTACTGCTCTTACTGCTACTACTACTGCTACTGCTCCTGCTCCTGATACTGCTACTGCTACTGCTCTTACTGCTCTTACTGCTACTGCTCTTACTGCTACTACTCTTACTGCTACTGCTACTGCTCTTACTGCTCTTACTGCTACTGCTCTTACTGCTACTGCTACTGCTCTTACTGCTACTGCTACTACTGTTTCTGCTGCTAGTGTTGCTGCTAGTCTTTCTACTACTTCTACTGCTACTGCTACTGCTACTGCTACTACTGCTACTGCTACTGGTGCTACTGCTACTGCTACTGCTACTGCTGCTACTGCTAGTGCTGCTGCTAGTCTTGCTACTTCTGCTACTGCTACTACTACTTATACTGCTGCTGCTATTGCAACTCCTACTGCTACTGCTGCTACTGCTACTGCTACTGCTACTGCTACTACTACTGCTACTGCTACTGCTACTTCTACTGCTACTACTGCTGCTACTGCTACTCCTGCTGCTACTACTGCTGTTGTTACTACTGCTGCTACTACTACTGCTGCTACTACTGCTACTGCTACTGCTACTGCTGCTGCTACTGCTACTGCTACTACTACTAGTACTACTACTACTACTACTGCTGCTACTGCTACTGGTGCTGCTACTACTGCTGCTGCTACTACTGCTGCTGTAGCTACTGCTACTGCTACTGCTACTGCCACTACTACTGCTACTACTACTGCTACTGCTACTACTCTCTTACTGCTACTGCTACTGATCTTGCTGCTACTGCTACTGCTGCTGATCTTGCTACTACTGCTACTCCTACTACTCTTGCTCCTGATACTGCTAATGCTACTGTTCCTGATACTGCTACTGCTACCGCTCTTACTACTACTGCTACTGCTCTTACTGCTACTACTACTGCTACTGCTAATGCTACTGCTACTGCTGCTGCAACTGCTACTGCTACTACTACTGCTACTGCTACTGCTGCTCCTGATACTTCTACTGCTACTGCTACTGCTGCTCCTGATACTGCTACTGCTACTGCTACTGCTATTGCTGCTCCTGATACTGCTAATGCTCCTGAGACTAGTACAACTACTGCTCTTACTGCTACTGCTACTGCTATTACTGCTACGGGTCTTACTGCTACTGCTTCAGCTAATGCTCCTGATATTGCTACTGCTACTGCTACTGCTCTCTTACTGCTACTGCTCTTGCTGCTACTGCTACTGCTGCTGTTACTGCTGCTGCTCCTGTAACTAGTGTTACTACTACTGCTGCTACTACTGTTACTGCTACTGCTCCTGCTCCTGATACTGCTATTGCTACTGCTACTGCTCTTGATACTGCTACTGCTCTTACTGCTCTTACTGCTACTACTACTACTACTACTGCTACTACTACTGCAGCTACTGTTACTGCTACTGCTACTCCTACTTCTACTGCTACTGCCGCTATTACTACTACTACTACTACTACTACTACTACTACTACTACTACTACTATTACTACTACTACTACTGCTAGTGCTACTGTTACTGCTACTGCTACCGCTACTACTACTGCCACTATTACTGCTACTGCTACTGCTGCTGCTGCTACTGCTGTTGCTGCTACTGCTGCTGCTACTGCTGCTGCTGCTCCTGCTGCTACTGCTACTACTACAACTACGGCTACTTCTGCTACTGCTCTTACTGCTGCTGCTACTGCTGCTGCTGCAGCAGCTACTGCTACTGCTACTGCTACTGCCACTACTACTGCTACCGCTACTGCTGCTACTGCTACTACTACTGCTACTGTTGTTGCTGCTACTGCTGCTGCTGTTCCTGCTACTGCTGCTTCTATTGCTACTGCTATTGCTACTGCTACTGCCGCTATTACTACTAATACTACTACTGCTACTGCTACTGCTCCTCCAACTGCTACTGCAACTCCTACTGCTCCTGATACTGCTACTGCTCTTACTGCTACTGCTACTGCTCTTACTGCTACTGCTAATGCTACTGCTACTGCTCCTGATACTGCTATTGCTACTGCTGCTGTTACTGCTGTTGCTGCTGTCGCTAGTGCTGCTACTACTGCTGCTACTACTGTTACTGCTACTACTGCTCCTGCTCCTGATACTGCTACTGCTACTACTACTGCTCTTACTGCTACTACAACTGCTACTGCTCCTGCTCCTGATACTGCTACTGCTACTGCTCTTACTGCTACCGCTACTACTCTTACTGCTACTGCTACTGCTCTTACTGCTACTACTACTGCTACTGATACTGCTACTACTACTGCTACTGCTACTACTGCTTCTGCTGCTAGTCTTTCTACTGCTACTGCTACTGCTCCTGCAACTGCTACTGCAACTCCAACTGCTACTGCTACTGCTACTGCTACTGCTCTTACTGCTACTGCCACTGCTCTTCCTGCTACTGCTAATGCTACTGCTACTGTTCCTGATACTGCTGCTGCTACTGCAGCTGTTACTGCTGCTGCTGTTGCTAGTGCTGCTACTACTGCTGCTACTACTGTTACTGCTACTACTACTGCTCCTGCTCCTGATACTGCTACTGCTCTTACTGCTACTACTACTGCTACTGCTCCTGCTCCTGATACTGCTACTGCTACTGCTCTTACTGCTCTTACTGCTACTGCTCTTACTGCTACTACTCTTACTGCTACTGCTACTGCTCTTACTGCTACTGCTACTACTACTGCTACTGCTACTAGTGCTTCTGCTGCTAGTGTTGCTGCTAGTCTTTCTACTACTTCTACTGCTACTGCTACTGCTACTTCTACTGCTACTGCTACTACTGCTACTACTGCTATTGCTACTGCTGCTACTGCTACTGCTACTACTACAGCCGCTGCTACTGCCGCTGCTACTGATGTTGCTACTGCTGCTGCAGCTACTGCTACTGCCCCTGCTACTGCTCTTACTGCTACTGCTACAGCTATTGCTCCAGATACTGCTACTGCTACTGCTCTTGCTGCTACTGCTACTGTTGTTGTTAAAGTTGCTACTGCTGTAACTAGTGCTACTACTACTGCTGCTACTACAGTTACTCTTACTGCTACTGCTACTGCTCCTGATACTGCTACTGCTACTGCTACTGCTCTCTTACTGCTACTGCTCTTCTTGCTACAGCTACTGCTGCTGTTACTGCTGCTGCTGCTGTAACTAGTGCTACTACTGCTGCTACTACTGTTACTGCTACTGCTCCTGCTCCTGATACTGCTACTGCTACTGCTACTGCTCTGGATACTGCTACTGCTACTGCTCTTACTGATACTACTACTGCTACTGCTACTAATACTGCTACTGCTGCTATTGCTACTGGTACTGCTACTGCTACTGCTGCTGCTGCTACTGCTACTGGTGCTGCTACTGCTACTGCTACTACTACTACTACTACTGCTACTACTGTTGCTGCTGTTGCTGCTGCTGCCGCTATTGCTACTGTTACTGCCACTACTACTGCTACTGCTGCTACTGCTACTGCTACTGCTAGTGCTACTGCTACTGCAACTCTTACTGCTGCTCCAGGTGCTACTGCCACAACTACTGGTACTGCTACTGCTGCTACTGCTACTGCTACTGCTACTGCTACTGCTAGTGCTAGTCTTGCTACTACTGCTACTGCTACTACTACTGATACTGCTGCTACTGCTATTGCTACTGCTACAGCTACTGCTGCTACTGCTACTGCTGTTACTGCTACTGCTACTGCTACCGCTACTGCTGCTGCTGCTGCTGCTACTACTCCTACTGCTACTACTGCTGTTGTTACTACTGCTGCTATTACTACTGCTGGTACTACTGCTACTGCTACAGCTACTGCTACTGCTACTGCTAATGCTGCTCCTACTGCTACTGATACTGCTACTGATACTACTACTGCTCCTGAGACTAGTACAACTACTTCTCTTACTGCTACTACTACTGCTACAGCTAATGCTACTGCTACAGCTACTACTACTGATACTACTGCTACTGCTACTGCTACTGCTACTACTGTTGCTGCTGCTACTACTACTGCTACTACTGATACTACTGCTACTATTATTGCTGGTGCTGCTGCTGCTGCCGCTATTGCTACTGCTACTACTACTGCTGCTACTGCTACTGCTACTGCTACTGCTAGTGCTACTGCTGCTGCTACTGCGGTTGCTACTGTGCTGCTACTACAACTGCTACTACTGTTGCTACTGCTGCGGCTGTTACTGCCACTGGGACTGCTACTACTACTGCTACTGGTGCTGCTGCTACTGCTGCTGCTACTGCTGCTGCTGCAGCTACTGCCACTACTACTGCTACTGCTACTGCTACTACTACTGCTACTGCTACTACTCTCTTATTGCTATTGCTACTGATCTTGCTGCTACTGCTACTGCTGCTGCTACTGCTGCTGATCTTGCTACTAATGCTACTGCTACTACTCTTGCTCCTGATACTGCTACTGCTACTGTTCCTGATACTGCTACTGCTACCGTTCTTACTACTACTGCTACTGCTCTTACTGCTACTGCTAATGCTACTGCTACTGCTGCTGCAACTGCTCCTGATACTGCTACTGCTACTACTGCTACTGCTGCTCCTGATACTGCTACTGCTACTGCTACTGATACTGCCACTGCTCCTAAGACTAGTACAACTATTGCTCTTACTGCTACTGCTCTTGCTGCTACTGCTCTTACTGCTACTAATACTGCTACTACTACTGCTACTGCTACTGCTGCTGCAGCTACTGTTACTGCTACTGCTACTCCTACTGTTACTGCTACTGCTACTGCTACTGCCGCTATTACTACTACTACTACTATTACTACTACTACTGCTAATGCTACTGTTACTGCTACTGCTACTGCTACCGCTACTACTACTGCCACTATTACTGCTACTGCTGATGCTGCTGCTACTGCTGCTGCTACTGCTGTTGCTGCTACTGCTGCTGCTACTGCTGCTGATGCTCCTACTGCTACTGCTACTGCTACTACTACTGCTACTGCTGCTACTGTTGTTGCTGCAACTGCTGCTGCTACTGCTGCTGCTGCTGCTGCAGCTACTGCTAGTGCCACTACTACTGCTACCGCTACTGCTGCTACTGCTGCTACTGCTACTACTACAGCTACTGTTGTTGCGGCTACTGCTGCTGCTGTTCCTGCTACTGCTGCTGCTATTGCTACTGCTATTGCTACTGCTACTGCCGCTATTACTACTAATACTACTACTGCTACTGCTACTGCTCCTGCAACTGCTACTGCAACTCCAACTGCTACTGCTACTGCTCCTGATACCGCTACTGCTACTGCTCTTACTGCTACTGCTACTGCTCTTCCTGCTACTGCTAATGCTACTGCTACTGTTCCTGATAATGCTGCTACTACTGCTGCTGTTACTGCTGCTGCTGCTGTTGCTAGTGCTGCTACTACTGCTGCTACTACTGTTACTGCTACTACTACTGCTCCTGCTCCTGATACTGCTACTGCTCTTACTGCTACTACTACTGCTACTGCTCCTGCTCCTGATACTGCTACTGCTACTGCTCTTACTGCTCTTACTGCTACTGCTCTTACTGCTACTACTCTTACTGCTACTGCTACTGCTCTTACTGCTACTGCTACTACTGCTTCTGCTGCTAGTGTTGCTGCTAGTCTTTCTACTACTTCTACTGCTACTGCTACTGCTACTGCTACTACTGCTACTGCTACTGGTGCTACTGCTACTGCTACTGCTACTGCTACTGCTGCTACTGCTAGTGCTGCTGCTAGTCTTGCTACTTCTACTACTGCTACTACTACTTATACTGCTGCTGCTATTGCAACTCCTACTGCTACTGCTGCTACTGCTACTGCTACTGCTACTACTACTGCTACTGCTACTGCTACTTCTACTGCTACTACTGCTGCTGCTGCTACTCCTGCTGCTACTACTGCTGTTGTTACTACTGCTGCTACTACTACTGCTGCTACTACTGCTACTGCTACTGCTACTGCTACTGCTACTACTACTAGTACTACTACTACTACTGCTGCTGCTACTGCTACTGCTACTGGTGCTGCTGCTACTGCTGCTGCAACTACTGCTGCTGTAGCTACTGCTACTACTACTGCTACTGCCACTACTACTGCTACTACTACTGCTACTGCTACTACTCTCTTACTGCTACTGATCTTGCTGCTACTGCTACTGCTGCTGATCTTGCTACTACTGCTACTGCTACTACTCTTGCTCCTGATACTGCTAATGCTACTGTTCCTGATACTGCTACTGCTACCGCTCTTACTACTACTGCTACTGCTCTTACTGCTACTACTACTGCTACTGCTAATGCTACTGCTACTGCTGCTGCAACTGCTACTGCTACTACTACTGCTACTGCTACTGCTGCTCCTAATACTTCTACTGCTACTGCTACTGCTACTGCTGCTCCTGATACTGCTACTGCTACAACTACTGCTATTGCTGCTCCTGATACTGCTACTGCTCCTGAGACTAGTACAACTACTGCTCTTACTGCTACTGCTACTGCTATTACTGCTACGGGTCTTACTGCTACTGCTTCAGCTAATGCTCCTGATATTGCTACTGCTACTGCTACTGCTACTGCCACTACTACTGCTACTACTACTGCTACTGCTACTACTCTCTTATTGCTATTGCTACTGATCTTGCTGCTACTGCTACTGCTGCTGCTACTGCTGCTGATCTTGCTACTAATGCTACTGCTACTACTCTTGCTCCTGATACTGCTACTGCTACTGTTCCTGATACTGCTACTGCTACCGTTCTTACTACTACTGCTACTGCTCTTACTGCTACTGCTAATGCTACTGCTACTGCTGCTGCAACTGCTCCTGATACTGCTACTGCTACTACTGCTACTGCTGCTCCTGATACTGCTACTGCTACTGCTACTGATACTGCCACTGCTCCTAAGACTAGTACAACTATTGCTCTTACTGCTACTGCTACTGCTATTGGTCTTACTGCTACTGCTTCAGCTACTGCTCCTGATACTGCTACTGCTACTGCTACTGATCTCTTACTGCTACTGCTCTTGCTGCTACTGCTCTTACTGCTACTACTACTGCTACTACTACTGCTACTGCTACTGCTGCTGCAGCTACTGTTACTGCTACTGCTACTCCTACTGTTACTGCTACTGCTACTGCTACTGCTACTGCCGCTATTACTACTATTACTACTACTACTACTGCTAATGCTACTGTTACTGCTACTGCTACTGCTACCGCTACTACTACTGCCACTATTACTGCTACTGCTGATGCTGCTGCTACTGCTGCTGCTACTGCTGTTGCTGCTACTGCTGCTGCTACTGCTGCTGATGCTCCTACTGCTACTGCTACTACTACTGCTACTGCTGCTACTGTTGTTGCTGCAACTGCTGCTGCTACTGCTGCTGCTGCTGCTGCAGCAGCTACTGCTAGTGCCACTACTACTGCTACCGCTATTGCTGCTACTGCTACTACTACAGCTACTGTTGTTGCGGCTACTGCTGCTGCTGTTCCTGCTACTGCTGCTGCTGCTATTGCTACTGCTATTGCTACTGCCGCTATTACTACTAATACTACTACTGCTACTGCTACTGCTCCTGCAACTGCTACTGCAACTCCAACTGCTACTGCTACTGCTCCTGATACTGCTACTGCTACTGCTCTTACTGCTACTGCTACTGCTCTTCCTGCTACTGCTAATGCTACTGCTACTGTTCCTGATAATGCTGCTGCTATTGCTGCTGTTACTTCTGCTGCTGCTGTTGCTAGTGCTGCTACTACTGCTGCTACTACTGTTACTGCTACTACTACTGCTCCTGCTCCTGATACTGCTACTGCTCTTACTGCTACTACTACTGCTACTGCTCCTGCTCCTGATACTGCTACTGCTACTGCTCTTACTGCTCTTACTGCTACTGCTCTTACTGCTACTACTCTTACTGCTACTGCTACTGCTCTTACTGCTCTTACTGCTACTGCTCTTACTGCTACTGCTACTGCTCTTACTGCTACTGCTACTACTGTTTCTGCTGCTAGTGTTGCTGCTAGTCTTTCTACTACTTCTACTGCTACTGCTACTGCTACTGCTACTACTGCTACTGCTACTGGTGCTACTGCTACTGCTACTGCTACTGCTGCTACTGCTAGTGCTGCTGCTAGTCTTGCTACTTCTGCTACTGCTACTACTACTTATACTGCTGCTGCTATTGCAACTCCTACTGCTACTGCTGCTACTGCTACTGCTACTGCTACTGCTACTACTACTGCTACTGCTACTGCTACTTCTACTGCTACTACTGCTGCTACTGCTACTCCTGCTGCTACTACTGCTGTTGTTACTACTGCTGCTACTACTACTGCTGCTACTACTGCTACTGCTACTGCTACTGCTGCTGCTACTGCTACTGCTACTACTACTAGTACTACTACTACTACTACTGCTGCTACTGCTACTGGTGCTGCTACTACTGCTGCTGCTACTACTGCTGCTGTAGCTACTGCTACTGCTACTGCTACTGCCACTACTACTGCTACTACTACTGCTACTGCTACTACTCTCTTACTGCTACTGCTACTGATCTTGCTGCTACTGCTACTGCTGCTGATCTTGCTACTACTGCTACTCCTACTACTCTTGCTCCTGATACTGCTAATGCTACTGTTCCTGATACTGCTACTGCTACCGCTCTTACTACTACTGCTACTGCTCTTACTGCTACTACTACTGCTACTGCTAATGCTACTGCTACTGCTGCTGCAACTGCTACTGCTACTACTACTGCTACTGCTACTGCTGCTCCTGATACTTCTACTGCTACTGCTACTGGTACTGCTGCTCCTGATACTGCTACTGCTACTGCTACTGCTATTGCTGCTCCTGATACTGCTAATGCTCCTGAGACTAGTACAACTACTGCTCTTACTGCTACTGCTACTGCTATTACTGCTACGGGTCTTACTGCTACTGCTTCAGCTAATGCTCCTGATATTGCTACTGCTACTGCTACTGCTCTCTTACTGCTACTGCTCTTGCTGCTACTGCTACTGCTGCTGTTACTGCTGCTGCTCCTGTAACTAGTGTTACTACTACTGCTGCTACTACTGTTACTGCTACTGCTCCTGCTCCTGATACTGCTATTGCTACTGCTACTGCTCTTGATACTGCTACTGCTCTTACTGCTCTTACTGCTACTACTACTACTACTACTGCTACTACTACTGCAGCTACTGTTACTGCTACTGCTACTCCTACTTCTACTGCTACTGCCGCTATTACTACTACTACTACTACTACTACTATTACTACTACTACTACTGCTAGTGCTACTGTTACTGCTACTGCTACCGCTACTACTACTGCCACTATTACTGCTACTGCTACTGCTGCTGCTGCTACTGCTGTTGCTGCTACTGCTGCTGCTGCTCCTGCTGCTACTGCTACTACTACAACTACGGCTACTTCTGCTACTGCTCTTACTGCTGCTGCTACTGCTGCTGCTGCAGCAGCTACTGCTACTGCTACTGCTACTGCCACTACTACTGCTACCGCTACTGCTGCTACTGCTACTACTACTGCTACTGTTGTTGCTGCTACTGCTGCTGTTCCTGCTACTGCTGCTTCTATTGCTACTGCTATTGCTACTGCTACTGCCGCTATTACTACTAATACTACTACTGCTACTGCTCCTCCAACTGCTACTGCAACTCCTACTGCTCCTGATACTGCTACTGCTCTTACTGCTACTGCTACTGCTCTTACTGCTACTGCTAATGCTACTGCTACTGCTCCTGATACTGCTATTGCTACTGCTGCTGTTACTGCTGTTGCTGCTGTCGCTAGTGCTGCTACTACTGCTGCTACTACTGTTACTGCTACTACTGCTCCTGCTCCTGATACTGCTACTGCTACTACTACTGCTCTTACTGCTACTACAACTGCTACTGCTCCTGCTCCTGATACTGCTACTGCTACTGCTCTTACTGCTACCGCTACTACTCTTACTGCTACTGCTACTGCTCTTACTGCTACTACTACTGCTACTGCTACTGCTACTACTACTGCTACTACTACTACTACTGCTACTGCTGTTGTTACTGTGCGGCTACTACCACTGCTACTGCTGTTGCTACTGCTGCTGCTGTTACTGCCACTGCGACTGCTACTGCTACTGCGACTGCTACTGCTACTGCTACTGTAACTCTTACTGCTGCTCCAGGTGCTACTGCCACCACTACTGCTACTGCTACTGCTACTGCTGCTACTGCTACTGCTACTGCTAGTGCTGCTGCTAGTCTTGCTACTACTGCTACTGCTACTACTGCTACTGCTACTGCTAGTGCTGCTGCTAGTCTTGCTACTACTGCTACTGCTACTACTACTGATACTGCTGCTACTGCTATTGCTACTGCTGCTACTGCTACTACTACTGCTGCTACTGATACTGCTACTGCTGTTACTGCTACTGCTACTGCTACTGCTACTGCTACTACTACTGCTGCTGCTGCTACTCCTACTGCTACTACTGCTGTTGTTACTACTGCTGCTACTACTACTGCTGGTACTACTGCTACTGCTACTACTACTGCTACTGCTACTACTGCTCCTACTTCTACTGCTACTGATACTGCTACTGCTCCTGAGACTAGTACAACTACTGCTCTTACTGCTACTACTACTGCTATTACTGCTACTGCTACTGCTACTGCTCTTACTGCTGCTGCTACAGCTACTGCTCCTGATACTGCTACTGCTACAGCTCTCTTACTGCTACTGCTCTTGCTGCTGCTGCTACTGCTGCTGTTACTGCTGCTGCTGCTGTAACTAGTGCTACTAGTACTGCTGCTACTGCTCCTGCTCCTGATACTGCTACTGCTACTTCTCTTGATACTGCTACTGCTACTGCTACTGCTACTGCTACTGCTCTTACTGGTACTAGTACTGCTACTACTTTTGCTACTGCTACTGCTATTGCTGCTACTGCTACTGGTTCTGCTACTGCTACTACTGCTGATGCAGCTGCTACTGCTACTGCTACTGGTACTGCTATTGGTACTGCTGCTACTGCTACTGCTACTGCTGCTACTGCAACTGCTGCTGCTACTGCTGCTGATACTGTTGTTGCTGCTACTGCTACTGCTACTGCTGCTACTCCTACTGCTACTGCTACTGCTGCTACTGCTAGTGCTGCTGCTAGTCTTGCTACTACTGCTACGGCTTCTACTACTTATACTGCTGCTGCTACTGCAACTCCTATTGCTACTGCTACTGCTACTACTGCTACTGCTACTGCTACTTCTACTGCTACTGCTGCTGCTACTCCTACTGGTACTACTGCTGTTGTTACTACTGCTGCTACTACTGCTACTGCTACTGCTACTGCTACTACTACTACTACTAGTACTACTACTACTGCTACTGCTACTGCTACTGGTGCTGCTGCTACTGCTGCTGCTGCAGCTACTTCTACTGCTACTACTACTGCCACTACTACTGCTACTACTACTACTACTGCTACTGCTACTGCTCTCTTACTGCTACTGTTACTGATCTTGCTGCTACTGCTATTGCTGCTGCTACCTCTGCTCCTCTTGCTACTACTGCTACTGCTAATACTCCTGCTCCTGATATTTCTACTGCTACTGCTCCTGATACTGCTACTGCTACCGCTCTAACTACTACTGCTACTGCTCTTACTGCTACTACTACTGCTACTGCTAATGCTACAGCTACTGCTACTGCTAATGCTACATCTACTGCTACTGCAACTGCTCCTGATACTGCTACTGCTACTGCTACTGCTGCTCCTGATACTGCTACTGCTACTGCTACTGCTACTACTACTGATACTGCTACTGCTCCTGAGACTAGTACAACTACTGCTCTTACTGCTACTGCTACTGCTATTACTGCTACTGCTACTGCTCTTACTGCTACTACTACAGCTACTGCTCCTGATACTGCTACTGCTACTGCTACTGCTCTCTTACTGCTACTGCTCTTCTTGCTACTGCTACTGCTGCTGTTACTGCTGCTGCTGCTGTAACTAGTGCTACTACTGCTGCTACTACTGTTACTGCTACTGCTACTGCTCCTGCTCCTGCTCCTGATACTGCTACTGCTACTGCTACTGCTCTTGATACTGGTACTGCTACTGCTACTGCTCTTACTGATACTACTACTGCTACTGCTGCTATTGCTACTGGTACTGATACTGCTACTGCTGCTGCTGCTACGGCTACTGGTGCTGCTACTGCTACTGCTACTACTACTACTACTACTGCGACTACTGTTGCTGCTGCTGCTGCTGCTGCTGCCGCTATTGCTACTGTTACTGCCACTACTACTGCTACTGCTGCTACTGCTACTGCTACTGCTACTGCTAGTGCTACTGCTACTGCTACTGCAACTCTTACTGCTGCTCCAGGTGCTACTGCCACAACTACTGGTACTGCTACTGCTGCTACTGCTACTACTACTGCTAGTGCTGCTGCTAGTCTTGTTACTACTGCTACTGCTACTACTACTGATACTGCTGCTACTGCTATTGCTACTGCTACAGCTACTGCTGCTACTGCTACTGCTACTGCTGTTACTACTACTGCTACTGCTACTGCTGCTGCTGCTACTACTCCTACTGCTACTACTGCTGTTGTTACTACTGCTGCTACTACTACTGCTAGTACTACTGCTACTGCTACTACTACTGCTACTGCTAGTGCTGCTCCTACTGCTACTGCTACTGCTACTGCTACTGATACTACTGCTCCTGAGACTAGTACAACTATTGCTCTTACTGCTACTACTACTGCTATTACTGCTACTGCTACTGCTCTTACTGCTACTGCTACAGCTACTGCTCCTGATACTGCTACTGCTACTGCTCTCTTACTGCTACTGCTCTTGCTGCTACTGCTACTGATGCTATTACTGCTGCTGCTGCTGTAACTAGTGCTACTAGTACTGCTGCTACCATTGTTACTGCTACTGCTCCTGCTCCTGATACTGCTACTGCTACTTCTCTTGATACTGCTACTGCTACTGCTACTGCTACTGCTCTTACTGCTACTACTACTGCTACTACTATTGCTACTGCTACTGCTATTGCTGCTACTGCAACTGGTACTGCTACTGCTACTACTGCTGATGCAGTTGCTACTGCTACTGCTACTTGTACTGCTATTGCTACTGCTGCTACTGCTACTGCTATTGCTGCTGCTGCAACTGCTGCTGCTACTGCTGCTAGTGCTATTGCCGCTATTACTACTACTACTACTGCTACTGCTACTGCTGCTGCTGCTACTGTTGCTGCTGCTACTGTTGCTAATGCTATAGCTACTGCTACAGCCGCTGCTACTGCCGCTGCTACTGATGTTGCTACTGCTGCTGCAGCTACTGCTACTGCCCCTGCTACTGCTCTTACTGCTACTGCTACAGCTACTGCTCCAGATACTGCTACTGCTACTGCTCTTGCTGCTACTGCTACTACTGCTGTTAAAGTTGCTGCTGCTGTAACTAGTGCTACTACTACTGCTGCTACTACAGTTACTCTTACTGCTACTGCTACTGCTCCTGCTCCTGATACTGCTATTGCTACTGCTACTGCTTTTGATAATGCTACTGCTACTGCTACTGCTCTTACTGCTCTTACTGCTACTACTACTGCTACTGCTACTACTACTGCTACTGCTACTGCTGCTACTGCTACTGGTACTGCTACTGCTACTACTGCTGTTACTACTGCTACTGCTACTGCTACTGCTGCTACTGCTACTGCTACTGCTACTGGTGCTGCTACTGCTACTGCTACTACTACTACTACTACTACTACTACAGCTACTATTGTTACTACTACTACTGCTGCCGCTGCTGCTGCTACAGCTGCTGCTACTGCTGTTGCTGCTACTGCTGCTGCTGCTCCTGCTGCTCCTGCTACAGCTACTACTACTGATACTGCTGCTACTACTACTGCTACTGCTACTGCTACTGCTACTGCCGCTATTACTACTACTACTATTACTACTACTACTGCTAATGCTACTGTTACAGCTGCTACTGCTGCTGCTACTGCTGTTGCTGCTACTGCTGCTGCTGCTCCTGCTGCTCCTGCTACTGCTGCTACAGCTACTGCTACTGCTACAGCTACAGCTACTGCTACTACTGTTGCTGCTGCTACTACTACTGCTACTACTGATACTACTGCTACTATTGTTGCTGGTGCTGCTGCTGCTGCCGCTATTGCTACTGCTACTGCCACTACTACTGCTGCTACTGCTACTGCTACTGCTAGTGCTACTGCTGCTGCTACTGCGGTTACTACTGGGCTGCTACTACCACTGCTACTGCTGTTGCTACTGCTGCTGCTGTTACTGCCACTGCGACTGCTACTGCTACTGCTACTGGTGCTGCTGCTACTGCTGCTGCTACTGCTGCTGCTGCAGCTACTGCTACTGCTACTGCCACTACTACTGCTGCTGCTACTACTACTGCTACTGCTACTACTCTCTTATTCCTATTGCTACTGATCTTGCTGCTACTGCTACTGCTGCTGCTACTGCTGCTGATCTTGCTACTACTGCTACTGCTACTACTCTTGCTCCTGATACTGCTACTGCTACTGTTCCTGATACTGCTACTACTACCGTTCTTACTACTACTGCTACTGCTAATGCTACTGCTACTGCTACTGCAACTGCTCCTGATACTGCTACTGCTACTACTGCTGCTCCTGATACTGCTACTGCTACTGCTACTGATAGTGCTACTACTCCTAAGACTAGTACAACTATTGGTCTTACTGTTACTGCTACTGCTATTGGTCTTACTGCTACTGCTTCAGCTACTGCTCCTGATACTGCTACTGCTACTGATCTCTTACTGCTACTGCTCTTGCTGCTACTGCTACTGCTGCTGTTACTGCTACTGCTGCTGTAACTAGTGCTACTACTACTGCTGCTACTACTGTTACTGCTACTGCTACTGCTCCTGCTCCTGATACAGCTATTGCTACTGCTACTGCTCTTGATACTGCAACTGCTACTGCTCTTACTGCTACTACTACTGGTACTGCTACTGCTACTGCTGCTGCAGCTACTGTTACTGCTACTGCTACTCCTACTGTTACTGCTACTGCTACTGCTACTGCCGCTATTACTACTACTACTACTACTACTATTACTACTACTACTACTGCTAATGATATTGTTACTGCTACTGCTACCGCTACTACTACTGCCACTATTACTGCTACTGCTGATGCTGCTGCTACTGCTGCTGCTACTGCTGTTGCTGCTACTGCTGCTGCTACTGCTGCTGATGCTCCTGCTGCTACTGCTAATGCTACTACTAATGCTACTGCTGCTACTGTTGTTGCTGCAACAGCTGCTGCTACTGCTGCTGCTGCTGCAGCAGCTACTGCTAGTGCCACTACTACTGCTACCGCTACTGCTGCTACTGCTACTACTACAACTACTGTTGTTGCGGCTACTGCTGCTGCTGTTCCTGCTACTGCTGCTGCTGCTATTGCTACTGCTATTGCTACTGCTACTGCCGCTATTACTACTAATACTACTACTGCTACTGCTACTGCTCCTGCAACTGCTACTGCAACTCCAACTGCTACTGCTACTGCTCCTGATACTGCTACTGCTACTGCTCTTACTGCTACTGCTCTTCCTGCTACTGCTAATGCTACTGCTACTGTTCCCGATAATGCTGCTGCTACTGCTGCTGTTACTGCTGCTGCTGCTGTTGCTAGTGCTGCTACTACTGTTACTGCTACTACTACTGCTCCTGCTCCTGATACTGCTACTGCTACTGCTACTGCTCTTACTGCTACTACTACTGCTACTGCTCCTGCTCCTGATACTGCTACAGCTACTGCTCTTACTGCTCTTACTGCTACTGCTACTGCTTTTACTGCTAATACTCTTACTGCTACTGCTACTGCTCTTACTGCTACTACTACTGCTACTGCTACTACTACTACTGCTACTGCTACTACTGCTTCTGCTGCTAGTGCTGCTGCTAGTCTTTCTACTACTTCTACTGCTACTGCTACTGCTACTGCTACTGCTACTACTGCTACTGCTGCCACTGCTACTGCTACTGCTGCTACTGCTAGTGCTGCTGCTAGTCTTGCTACTACTGCTACTGCTATTGATACTGCTACTGCTACTGCTACTGCTCTTACTGCTACTACTACTGCTACTGCTACTGCTGCTACTGCTACTGGTACTGCTACTGCTACTGCTCTTGCTGCTACTGCTACTGCTGCTGTTAAAGTTGCTGCTGCTGTAACTAGTGCTACTACTACTGCTGCTACTACAGTTACTCTTACTGCTACTGCTACTGCTCTGGTGCTGCTGCTGCTGCCGCTATTGCTACTGCTACTGCCACTACTACTGCTGCTACTGCTACTGCTAGTGCTACTGCTGCTGCTACTGCGGTTGCTACTGTGCTGCTACTACCACTGCTACTGCTGTTGCTACTGCTGCTGCTGTTACTGCCACTGCGACTGCTACTGCTACTGGTGCTACTGCTACTGCTGCTGCTACTGCTGCTGCTGCAGCTACTGCTACTGCTACTGCCACTACTACTGCTACTGCTACTGCTACTACTACTGCTACTGCTACTACTCTCTTATTGCTATTGCTACTGATCTTGCTGCTACTGCTACTGCTGCTGCTACTGCTGCTGATCTTGCTACTACTGCTACTGCTACTACTCTTGCTCCTGATACTGCTACTGCTACTGTTCCTGATACTGCTACTACTACCGTTCTTACTACTACTGCTACTGCTAATGCTACTGCTACTGCTACTGCAACTGCTCCTGATACTGCTACTGCTACTACTGCTGCTCCTGATACTGCTACTACTACTGCTACTGATACTGCTACTGCTCCTAAGACTAGTACAACTATTGCTCTTACTGCTACTGCTACTGCTATTGGTCTTACTGCTACTGCTTCAGCTACTGCTCCTGATACTGCTACTGCTACTGCTACTGATCTCTTACTGCTACTGCTCTTGCTGCTACTGCTACTGCTGCTGTTACTGCTACTGCTGCTGTAACTAGTGCTACTACTACTGCTGCTACTACTGTTACTGCTACTGCTACTGCTCCTGCTCCTGATACAGCTATTGCTACTGCTACTGCTCTTGATACTGCAACTGCTACTGCTACTGCTACTGCTCTTACTGCTACTACTACTGGTACTGCTACTGCTACTGCTGCTGCAGCTACTGTTACTGCTACTGCTACTCCTACTGTTACTGCTACTGCTACTGCTACTGCCGCTATTACTACTACTACTACTATTACTACTACTACTACTGCTAATGATATTGTTACTGCTACTGCTACCGCTACTACTACTGCCACTATTACTGCTACTGCTGATGCTGCTGCTACTGCTGCTGCTACTGCTGTTGCTGCTACTGCTGCTGCTACTGCTGCTGATGCTCCTGCTGCTACTGCTACTGCTACTACTAATGCTACTGCTGCTACTGTTGTTGCTGCAACAGCTGCTGCTACTGCTGCTGCTGCTGCTGCAGCAGCTACTGCTAGTGCCACTACTACTGCTACCGCTACTGCTGCTACTGCTACTACTACAACTACTGTTGTTGCGGCTACTGCTGCTGCTGTTCCTGCTACTGCTGCTGCTGCTATTGCTACTGCTATCGCTACTGCTACTGCCGCTATTACTACTAATACTACTACTGCTACTGCTACTGCTCCTGCAACTGCTACTGCAACTCCAACTGCTACTGCTCCTGATACTGCTACTGCTACTGCTCTTACTGCTACTGCTCTTCCTGCTACTGCTAATGCTACTGCTACTGTTCCCGATAATGCTGCTGCTACTGCTGCTGTTACTGCTGCTGCTGCTGTTGCTAGTGCTGCTACTACTGTTACTGCTACTACTACTGCTCCTGCTCCTGATACTGCTACTGCTACTGCTCTTACTGCTACTACTACTGCTACTGCTCCTGCTCCTGATACTGCTACAGCTACTGCTCTTACTGCTCTTACTGCTACTGCTACTGTTTTTACTGCTAATACTCTTACTGCTACTGCTACTGCTCTTACTGCTACTACTACTGCTACTGCTACTACTACTACTGCTACTGCTACTACTGCTTCTGCTGCTAGTGCTGCTGCTAGTCTTTCTACTACTTCTACTGCTACTGCTACTGCTACTGCTACTACTGCTACTGCTGCCACTGCTACTGCTACTGCTGCTACTGCTAGTGCTGCTTCTAGTCTTGCTACTACTGCTACTGCTATTGATACTGCTACTGCTACTGCTACTGCTCTTACTGCTACTACTACTGCTACTGCTGCTGCGGCTACTGCTACTGGTACTGCTACTGCTACTACTGTTGTTGCAGTTGCTACTGCTACTGCTGCTACTGCTACTGGTGCTGCTACTGCTACAGCTACTACTACTACTGCTACTACTGCTGCTGGTGCTGCTGCTGCCGCTATTGCTACTGCTACTGCCACTACTACTGCTGCTGCTGCTACTGCTACTGCTACTGCTAGTGCTGCTGCTGGTACTGCTGTTGCTACTGTGCTGCTACTACCACTGCTACTGCTGTTGCTACTGCTATTCCAACTGTTACTGTTGCTGCATGTGCTACTGCCACTACTACTGGTACTACTACTACTACTGCTACTGCTACTGCTGCTACTGCTACTGCTACTGCTACTACTACTGCTACTGCTATTGCTGCTACTGCTACTGGTACTGGTACTGCTACTACTGCTGCTGCAGCTGCTACTGCTACTGCTACTGCTGCTACTGCTACTCCTACTACTACTACTACTACTGCTACTACTAATATTGTTGCTGCCGCTATTGCTACTGCTACTGCCACTACTACTGCTACTGCTGCTACTGCTACTGCTACTGCTAGTGCTACTGCTGCTGCTGCTACTGCTGTTGCTACTGTGCTGCTACTACCACTGCTACTGCTACTGCCACTACGACTGCTACTGCTACTGCGACTGCTACTGCTACTGCTACTGCAACTGTTACTGCTGCTGCAGGTGCTACTGCCACTACTACTGCTACTGCTACTGCTACTGCTGCTAGTGCAACTGCTACTGCTACTGCTACTGCTGCTGGTACTGCAACTATTGCTACTGGTACTGCTACTGCTACTACTATTGCTACTGCTGCTACTGCTGCTGCAGCTGCTAATGCTGATGCAGCTACTGTTACTGCTACTGCTACTGCTGCTACTGCTGCTACTGCTGCTGATACTGTTGTTGCTACTGCTGCTGCAGCTAGTCTTTCTACTACTTCTACTGCTACTGCTACTGCTACTGCTACTCCTGCTACTGCTACTGCTGTTACTCCTACTGCTACTGCTACTGCTGCTACTGCTAGTGCTGCTGCTAGTCTTGCTACTACTGCTACTGCTACTACTACTTATACTGCTGCTGCTACTGCTGCTGCAGCTACTGCCACTACTACTGCTACTGCTACTGCTACTACTACTACTAGTACTACCACTACTGCTACTGCTACTGCTACTGGTGCTGCTGCTACTGCTGCTGCTGCAGCTACTTCTACTGCTACTACTAATATTGTTGCTACTTCTACTGCTACTACTGCTATTGCTGCTACTGCTACTGGTACTGGTACTGCTACTACTGCTGCTGCAGCTGCTACTGCTACTGCTACTGCTGCTACTGCTACTCCTACTACTACTACTACTACTGCTACTACTAATATTGTTGCTGCCGCTATTGCTACTGCTACTGCCACTACTACTGCTACTGCTGCTACTGCTACTGCTAGTGCTACTGCTGCTGCTGCTACTGCTGTTGCTACTGTGCTGCTACTACCACTGCTACTGCTGTTGCTACCGCTGCAGCTGTTACTGCCACTACGACTGCGACTGCTACTGCTACTGCTACTGCTACTGCTACTGCTGCTGCAGGTGCTACTGCCACTACTACTGCTACTGCTACTGCTACTGCTGCTAGTGCAACTGCTACTGCTACTGCTACTGCTACTGCTACTGCTGCTGGTACTGCAACTATTGCTACTGGTACTGCTACTGCTACTACTATTGCTACTGCTGCTACTGCTGCTGCAGCTGCTAATGCTGATGCAGCTACTGTTACTGCTACTGCTACTGCTGCTACTGCTGCTACTGCTGCTGATACTTTTGTTGCTACTGCTGCTGCAGCTAGTCTTTCTACTACTTCTACTGCTACTGCTACTGCTACTGCTACTCCTGCTACTGCTACTTCTGTTACTCCTACTGCTACTGCTACTGCTGCTACTGCTAGTGCTGCTGCTAGTCTTGCTACTACTGCTACTGCTACTACTACTTATACTGCTGCTGCTACTGCTGCTACTGCTACTGCTACTTTTACTGCTACTGCTGCTGCTGTTGCTACTCCTGCTGCTACTACTACTGCTGTTGTTACTACTGCTGCTACTACTACTACTGCTACTGCTACTGCTACTACTACTACTACTAGTACTACTACTACTACTGCTACTGCTACTGGTGCTGCTGCTACTGCTGCTGCTGCAGCTACTTCTACTGCTACTGCTACTGCCACTACTACTGCTACTGCTACTGCTACTACTACTGCTACTGCTACTGCTCTCTTACTGCTACTGTTACTGATCTTGCTGCTACTGCTATTGCTGCTGCTACTTCTGCTGCTCTTGCTACTACTGCTACTGCTACTACTCCTGCTGCTGATATTTCTACTGCTACTGCTACCGCTCTTACTACTACTGCTACTGCTCTTACTGCTACTACTACTGCTACTGCTAATGCTATTGCTACTGCTGCTGCAACTGCTCCTGATACTGCTACTGCTACTACTACTGCTACTGCTACTGCTGCTCCTGATACTGCTACTGCTACTGCTACTGATACTGCTACTGCTCCTGAGACTAGTACAACTACTGCTCTTACTGCTACTGCAACTGCTATTACTGCTACTGCTACTGCTCTTACTGCTACTACTACAGCTACTGCTCCTGATACTGCTACTGCTCTCTTACTGCTACTGCTCTTGTTGCTACTGCTACTGCTGCTGTTACTGCTGCTGCTGCTGTAACTAGTGCTACTACTGCTGCTACTGCTACTGCTACTGCTCCTGCTCCTGCTCCTGCTCCTGATACTGCTACTGCTACTGCTACTGCTAATGCTCTTGATACTGCTACTGCTACTGCTACTGCTACTGCTCTTACTGCTACTACTACTGCTACTGCTACTACTACTGCTACTGCTACTGCTACTGCTACTGCTGCTACTGCTACTGGTACTGCTACTGCTACTACTGATGTTGCAGCTGCTACTACTACTGCTACTGCTGCTACTGCTACTGCTACTGGTGCTACTACTGCTACTGCTACTACTACTACTACTACTGCTACTACTGTTGCTGCTGCTGCCGCCGCTATTGCTACTGCTACTGCCACTACTACTGCTACTGCTGCTACTGCTACTGCTACTGCTAGTGCTACTGCTGTTGTTACTGTGCTGCTACTACCACTGCTACTGCTGTTGCTACTGCTGCTGCTGTTACTGCCACTGCGACTGCTACTGCTACTGCGACTGCTACTGCTACTGCTACTGTAACTCTTAATGCTGCTCCAGGTGCTACTGCCACCACTAATGGTACTGCTACTGCTACTGCTGCTACTGCTACTGCTACTGCTACTGCTACTGCTGCTGCTAGTGCTGCTGCTAGTCTTGCTACTACTGCTACTGCTACTACTACTGATACTGCTGCTACTGCTATTGCTACTGCTGCTACTGCTACTGCTGCTACTGATACTGCTACTGCTGTTACTGCTACTGCTACTGCTACTGCTACTACTACTGCTGCTGCTGCTGCTACTCCTACTGCTACTACTGCTGTTGTTACTACTGCTGCTACTACTACTGCTGGTACTACTGCTACTGCTACTACTACTGCTACTGCTACTGCTGCTCCTACTGCTACTGCTACTGCTACTGCTACTGCTCCTGAGACTAGTACAACTACTGCTCTTACTGCTACTACTACTGCTATTACTGCTACTGCTCTTACTGCTACTGCTACAGCTACTGCTCCTGATACTGCTACTGCTACTACTACTGCTCTCTTACTGCTACTGCTCTTGCTGCTACTGCTACTGCTGCTGTTACTGCTGCTGCTGCTGTAACTAGTGCTACTAGTACTGCTGCTACTATTGTTACTGCAACTGCTCCTGCTTCTGATACTGCTACTGCTACTTCTCTTAATACTGGTACTGCTACTGCTACTGCTACTGCTACTGCTCTTACTGCTACTACTACTGCTACTACTATTGCTACTGCTACTGCTATTGCTGCTACTCCTACTGGTACTTCTACTGCTACTACTGCTGATGCAGCTGCTACTGCTACTGCTACTGGTACTGCTATTGGTACTGCTGCTACTGCTACTGCTATTGCTGCTGCTGCAACTGCTGCTGCTACTGCTGCTGATACTGTTGTTGCTGCTACTGCTACTGCTACTGCTGCTACTCCTACTGCTACTGCTACTGCTGCTACTGCTAGTGCTGCTGCTAGTCTTGCTACTACTGCTACGGCTACTACTACTTATACTGCTGCTGCTACTGCTGCTGCTACTGCTACTTCTACTGCTACTGCTACTGCTACTCCTGCTGCTACTCCTGCTGGTACTACTGCTGCTACTACTACTACTGCTACTGCTACTGCTACTACTACTACTAGTACTACCACTACTGCTACTGCTACTGCTACTGGTGCTGCTGCTACTGCTGCTGCTGCAGCTACTTCTACTGCTACTACTACTGCCACTACTACTGCTACTGCTACTACTACTGCTACTGCTACTGCTCTCTTACTGCTACTGTTACTGATCTTGCTGCTACTGCTATTGCTGCTGCTACCTCTGCTCCTCTTGCTACTACTGCTACTACTCCTGCTCCTGATATTTCTACTGCTACTGCTCCTGATACTGCTACTGCAACCGCTCTAACTACTACTGCTACTGCTCTTACTGCTACTACTACTGCTAATGCTACTGCTACTGCTAATGCTACATCTACTGCTGCTGCAACTGCACCTGATACTGCTACTGCTACTACTACTGCTACTGCTACTGCTGCTCCTGATACTGCTACTGCTACTGCTACTACTACTGATACTGCTACTGCTCCTGAGACTAGTACAACTACTGCTCTTACTGCTACTGCTACTGCTACTGCTATTACTGCTACTGCTACTGCTCTTACTGCTACTACTACAGCTACTGCTCCTGATACTGCTACTGCTACTTCTACTGCTCTCTTACTGCTACTGCTCTTCTTGCTACAGCTACTGCTGCTGTTACTGTTGCTGCTGCTGTAACTAGTGCTACTACTGCTGTTACTACTGTTACTGCTACTGCTACTGCTACTGCTCTTACTGATACTACTACTGCTACTGCTACTACTACTGCTACTGCTGCTATTGCTACTGGTACTGCTACTGCTACTGCTGCTGCTGCTACTGCTACTGGTGCTGCTACTGCTACTGCTACTACTACTACTACTGCTACTACTGTTGCTGCTGTTGCTGCTGCTGCTATTGCTACTGTTACTGCCACTACTACTGCTACTGCTGCTACTGCTACTGCTAGTGCTACTGCTACTGCTACTGCAACTCTTACTGCTGCTCCAGGTGCTACTGCCACAACTACTGGTACTGCTACTGCTGCTACTGCTACTGCTACTGCTAGTGCTGCTGCTAGTCTTGCTACTACTGCTACTGCTACTACTACTGATACTGCTGCTACTGCTATTGCTACTGCTACAGCTACTGCTGCTACTGCTACTGCTACTGCTACTGCTGTTACTGCTGTTACTGCTACTGCTACTGCTGCTGCTGCTACTACTCCTACTGCTACTACTGCTGTTGTTACTACTGCTGCTACTACTACTGCTGGTACTACTGCTACTGCTACTACTACTGCTACTGCTACTGCTACTGCTACTGCTGCTCCTACTGCTACTGCTACTGATACTACTACTGCTCCTGAGACTAGTACAACTACTGCTCTTACTGCTACTACTACTGCTATTACTGCTACTGCTACTGCTCTTACTGCTACTGCTACAGCTACTGCTCCTAATACTGCTACTGCTACTGCTCTCTTACTGCTACTGCTCTTGCTGCTACTGCTACTGCTGCTATTAATGCTGCTGCTGCTGTAACTAGTGCTACTGGTACTGCTGCTACCATTGTTACTGCTACTGCTCCTGCTCCTGATACTGCTACTGCTACTGCTACTTCTCTTGATACTGCTACTGCTACTGCTACTGCTACTGCTCTTACTGCTACTACTACTGCTACTGCTCTTACTGCTACTACTACTGCAACTACTATTGCTACTGCTACTGCTATTGCTGCTACTGCTACTAGTACTGCTACTACTACTGATGCAGCTGCTACTGCTACTGCTACTTGTACTGCTATTGCTACTGCTGCTACTGCTACTGCTATTACTACTACTGCTAGTGCTACTGCCGCTATTACTACTACTGCTACTGCTACTGCTGCTGCTGCTACTGCTGTTGCTGCTACTGTTGCTGCTGCTATAGCTACTGCTACTGCTACTGCCACTACTACTGCTATTGCTACTGCTGCTACAGCTACTGCTACTGCTACTGCTACTGCTACAGCCGCTGCTACTGCCGCTGCTACTGATGTTGCTACTGCTGCTGCCGCTACTGCTACTGCCCCTGCTACTGCCCCTGCTACTGCTCTTACTGCTACTGCTACAGCTATTGCTCCAGATACTGCTACTGCTCTTGCTGCTACTGCTACTGCTGCTGTTAAAGTTGCTGCTGCTGTAACTAGTGCTACTACTACTGCTGCTACTACAGTTACTCTTACTGCTACTGCTACTGCTCCTGCTCCTGATACTGCTATTGCTACTGCTACTGCTTTTGATACTGCTACTGCTACTGCTACTGCTCTTACTGCTCTTACTGCTACTACTACTGCTACTGCTACTGCTACTGCTGCTACTGGTACTGCTACTGCTACTACTGCTGTTACTACTGCTGTTACTACTGCTACTGCTACTGCTACTGCTGCTACTGCTACTGCTACTGGTGCTGCTACTGCTACTGCTACTACTACTACTGCTACTGCTACTATTGTTACTACTACTACTACTGCTGCTGCTGCTGCTGCTACTGTTGTTGCTGCTACTGCTGCTGCTGCTCCTGCTGCTCCTGCTACAGCTACTACTACTGATACTGCTGCTACTGCTACTTCCGTTATTACTACTACTACTATTACTACTACTACTGCTAATGCTACTGTTACTGCTGCTACTTCTGCTGCTACTGCTGTTGCTGCTACTGCTGCTGCTACTGCTGCTGCTGCAGCTACTGCCACTACTACTGCTACTGCTACTGCTACTACTACTGCTACTGCTACTACTCTCTTATTGCTATTGCTACTGATCTTGCTGCTACTGCTACTGCTGCTGCTGATCTTGCTACTAATGCTACTGCTACTACTCTTGCTCCTGATACTGCTACTGCTACTGTTCCTGATACTGCTACTGCTACCGTTCTTACTACTACTGCTACTGCTCTTACTGCTACTGCTAATGCTACTGCTACTGCTGCTGCAACTGCTCCTGATACTGCTACTGCTACTACTGCTACTGCTGCTCCTGATACTGCTACTGCTACTGCTACTGATACTGCCACTGCTCCTAAGACTAGTACAACTATTGCTCTTACTGCTACTGCTCTTGCTGCTACTGCTCTTACTGCTACTAATACTGCTACTACTACTGCTACTGCTACTGCTGCTGCAGCTACTGTTACTGCTACTGCTACTCCTACTGTTACTGCTACTGCTACTGCTACTGCTACTGCCGCTATTACTACTACTACTATTACTACTACTACTGCTAATGCTACTGTTACTGCTACTGCTACTGCTACCGCTACTACTACTGCCACTATTACTGCTACTGCTGATGCTGCTGCTACTGCTGCTGCTACTGCTGTTGCTGCTACTGCTGCTGCTACTGCTGCTGATGCTCCTACTGCTACTGCTACTGCTACTTCTACTGCTACTGCTGCTACTGTTGTTGCTGCAACTGCTGCTGCTACTGCTGCTGCTGCTGCTGCAGCTACTGCTAGTGCCACTACTACTGCTACCGCTACTGCTGCTACTGCTACTACTACAGCTACTGTTGTTGCGGCTACTGCTGCTGCTGTTCCTGCTACTGCTGCTGCTATTGCTACTGCTATTGCTACTGCTACTGCCGCTATTACTACTAATACTACTACTACTACTACTACTGCTACTGCTCCTGCAACTGCTACTGCAACTCCAACTGCTACTGCTACTGCTCCTGATACTACTACTGCTACTGCTCTTACTGCTACTGCTACTGCTCTTCCTGCTACTGCTAATGCTACTGCTACTGTTCCTGATAATGCTGCTACTACTGCTGCTGTTACTGCTGCTGCTGCTGTTGCTAGTGCTGCTACTACTGCTGCTACTACTGTTACTGCTACTACTACTGCTCCTGCTCCTGATACTGCTACTGCTCTTACTGCTACTACTACTGCTACTGCTCCTGCTCCTGATACTGCTACTGCTACTGCTCTTACTGCTCTTACTGCTACTGCTCTTACTGCTACTACTCTTACTGCTACTGCTACTGCTCTTACTGCTACTGCTACTACTGCTTCTGCTGCTAGTGTTGCTGCTAGTCTTTCTACTACTTCTACTGCTACTGCTACTGCTACTGCTACTACTGCTACTGCTACTGGTGCTACTGCTACTGCTACTGCTACTGCTACTGCTGCTACTGCTAGTGCTGCTGCTAGTCTTGCTACTTCTACTACTGCTACTACTACTTATACTGCTGCTGCTATTGCAACTCCTACTGCTACTGCTGCTACTGCTACTGCTACTGCTACTACTACTGCTACTGCTACTGCTACTTCTACTGCTACTACTGCTGCTGCTGCTACTCCTGCTGCTACTACTGCTGTTGTTACTACTGCTGCTACTACTACTGCTGCTACTATTGCTACTGCTACTGCTACTGCTACTGCTACTACTACTAGTACTACTACTACTACTACTGCTGCTACTGCTACTGCTACTGGTGCTGCTGCTACTGCTGCTGCAACTACTGCTGCTGTAGCTACTGCTACTGCTACTGCTACTGCCACTACTACTGCTACTACTACTGCTACTGCTACTACTCTCTTACTGCTACTGATCTTGCTGCTACTGCTACTGCTGCTGATCTTGCTACTACTGCTACTGCTACTACTCTTGCTCCTGATACTGCTAATGCTACTGTTCCTGATACTGCTACTGCTACCGCTCTTACTACTACTGCTACTGCTCTTACTGCTACTACTAGTGCTACTGCTAATGCTACTGCTACTGCTGCTGCAACTGCTACTGCTACTACTACTGCTACTGCTACTGCTGCTCCTAATACTTCTACTGCTACTGCTACTGCTACTGCTGCTCCTGATACTGCTACTGCTACTACTACTGCTATTGCTGCTCCTGATACTGCTACTGCTCCTGAGACTAGTACAACTACTGCTCTTACTGCTACTGCTACTGCTATTACTGCTACGGGTCTTACTGCTACTGCTTCAGCTAATGCTCCTGATATTGCTACTGCTACTGCTACTGCTACTGCCACTACTACTGCTACTACTACTGCTACTGCTACTACTCTCTTATTGCTATTGCTACTGATCTTGCTGCTACTGCTACTGCAGCTGCTACTGCTGCTGATCTTGCTACTAATGCTACTGCTACTACTCTTGCTCCTGATACTGCTACTGCTACTGTTCCTGATACTGCTACTGCTACCGTTCTTACTACTACTGCTACTGCTCTTACTGCTACTGCTAATGCTACTGCTACTGCTGCTGCAACTGCTCCTGATACTGCTACTGCTACTACTGCTACTGCTGCTTACTGCTACTGCTAATGCTACTGCTACTGCTGCTGCAACTGCTCCTGATACTGCTACTGCTACTACTGCTACTGCTGCTCCTGATACTGCTACTGCTACTGCTACTGATACTGCCACTGCTCCTAAGACTAGTACAACTATTGCTCTTACTGCTACTGCTACTGCTATTGGTCTTACTGCTACTGCTTCAGCTACTGCTCCTGATACTGCTACTGCTACTGCTACTGATCTCTTACTGCTACTGCTCTTGCTGCTACTGCTCTTACTGCTACTACTACTGCTACTACTACTGCTACTGCTACTGCTGCTGCAGCTACTGTTACTGCTACTGCTACTCCTACTGTTACTGCTACTGCTACTGCTACTGCTACTGCCGCTATTACTACTACTACTACTACTATTACTACTACTACTACTGCTAATGCTACTGTTACTGCTACTGCTACTGCTACCGCTACTACTACTGCCACTATTACTGCTACTGATGATGCTGCTGCTACTGCTGCTGCTACTGCTGTTGCTGCTACTGCTGCTGCTACTGCTGCTGATGCTCCTACTGCTACTGCTACTACTACTGCTACTGCTGCTACTGTTGTTGCTGCAACTGCTGCTGCTACTGCTGCTGCTGCTGCTGCAGCAGCTACTGCTAGTGCCACTACTACTGCTACCGCTATTGCTGCTACTGCTACTACTACAGCTACTGTTGTTGCGGCTACTGCTGCTGCTGTTCCTGCTACTGCTGCTGCTGCTATTGCTACTGCTATTGCTACTGCCGCTATTACTACTAATACTACTACTGCTACTGCTACTGCTCCTGCAACTGCTACTGCAACTCCAACTGCTACTGCTACTGCTCCTGATACTGCTACTGCTACTGCTCTTACTGCTACTGCTACTGCTCTTCCTGCTACTGCTAATGCTACTGCTACTGTTCCTGATAATGCTGCTGCTATTGCTGCTGTTACTTCTGCTGCTGCTGTTGCTAGTGCTGCTACTACTGCTGCTACTACTGTTACTGCTACTACTACTGCTCCTGCTCCTGATACTGCTACTGCTCTTACTGCTACTACTACTGCTACTGCTCCTGCTCCTGATACTGCTACTGCTACTGCTCTTACTGCTCTTACTGCTACTGCTCTTACTGCTACTACTCTTACTGCTACTGCTACTGCTCTTACTGCTCTTACTGCTACTGCTCTTACTGCTACTGCTACTGCTCTTACTGCTACTGCTACTACTGCTTCTGCTGCTAGTGTTGCTGCTAGTCTTTCTACTACTTCTACTGCTACTGCTACTGCTACTGCTACTACTGCTACTGCTACTGGTGCTACTGCTACTGCTACTGCTACTGCTACTGCTGCTACCGCTAGTGCTGCTGCTAGTCTTGCTACTTCTGCTACTGCTACTACTACTTATACTGCTGCTGCTATTGCAACTCCTACTGCTACTGCTGCTACTGCTACTGCTACTGCTACTACTACTGCTACTGCTACTGCTACTTCTACTGCTACTACTGCTGCTGCTGCTACTCCTGCTGCTACTACTGCTGTTGTTACTACTGCTGCTACTACTACTGCTGCTACTACTGCTACTGCTACTGCTACTGCTGCTGCTACTGCTACTGCTACTACTACTAGTACTACTACTACTACTACTGCTGCTACTGCTACTGGTGCTGCTACTACTGCTGCTGCTACTACTGCTGCTGTAGCTACTGCTACTGCTACTGCTACTGCCACTACTACTGCTACTACTACTGCTACTGCTACTACTCTCTTACTGCTACTGCTACTGATCTTGCTGCTACTGCTACTGCTGCTGATCTTGCTACTACTGCTACTCCTACTACTCTTGCTCCTGATACTGCTAATGCTACTGTTCCTGATACTGCTACTGCTACCGCTCTTACTACTACTGCTACTGCTCTTACTGCTACTACTACTGCTACTGCTAATGCTACTGCTACTGCTGCTGCAACTGCTACTGCTACTACTACTGCTACTGCTACTGCTGCTCCTGATACTTCTACTGCTACTGCTACTGCTACTGCTACTGCTGCTCCTGATACTGCTACTGCTACTGCTACTGCTATTGCTGCTCCTGATACTGCTAATGCTCCTGAGACTAGTACAACTACTGCTCTTACTGCTACTGCTACTGCTATTACTGCTACGGGTCTTACTGCTACTGCTTCAGCTAATGCTCCTGATATTGCTACTGCTACTGCTACTGCTCTCTTACTGCTACTGCTCTTGCTGCTACTGCTACTGCTGCTGTTACTGCTGCTGCTCCTGTAACTAGTGTTACTACTACTGCTGCTACTACTGTTACTGCTACTGCTCCTGCTCCTGATACTGCTATTGCTACTGCTACTGCTCTTGATACTGCTACTGCTCTTACTGCTCTTACTGCTACTACTACTACTACTACTGCTACTACTACTGCAGCTACTGTTACTGCTACTGCTACTCCTACTTCTACTGCTACTGCCGCTATTACTACTACTACTACTACTACTACTACTACTACTACTACTACTACTACTACTACTACTACTACTATTACTACTACTACTACTGCTAGTGCTACTGTTACTGCTACTGCTACCGCTACTACTACTGCCACTATTACTGCTACTGCTACTGCTGCTGCTGCTACTGCTGTTGCTGCTACTGCTGCTGCTACTGCTGCTGCTGCTCCTGCTGCTACTGCTACTACTACAACTACGGCTACTTCTGCTACTGCTCTTACTGCTGCTGCTACTGCTGCCGCTGCAGCAGCTACTGCTACTGCTACTGCTACTGCCACTACCACTGCTACCGCTACTGCTGCTACTGCTACTACTACTGCTACTGTTGTTGCTGCTACTGCTGCTGCTGTTCCTGCTACTGCTGCTTCTATTGCTACTGCTATTGCTACTGCAACTGCCGCTATTACTACTAATACTACTACTGCTACTGCTACTGCTCCTCCAACTGCTACTGCAACTCCTACTGCTCCTGATACTGCTACTGCTCTTACTGCTACTGCTACTGCTCTTACTGCTACTGCTAATGCTACTGCTACTGCTCCTGATACTGCTATTGCTACTGCTGCTGTTACTGCTGTTGCTGCTGTCGCTAGTGCTGCTACTACTGCTGCTACTACTGTTACTGCTACTACTGCTCCTGCTCCTGATACTGCTACTGCTACTACTACTGCTCTTACTGCTACTACAACTGCTACTGCTCCTGCTCCTGATACTGCTACTGCTACTGCTCTTACTGCTACCGCTACTACTCTTACTGCTACTGCTACTGCTCTTACTGCTACTACTACTGCTACTGATACTGCTACTACTACTGCTACTGCTACTACTGCTTCTGCTGCTAGTCTTTCTACTGCTACTGCTACTGCTCCTGCAACTGCTACTGCAACTCCAACTGCTACTGCTACTGCTCCTGATACTGCTACTGCTACTGCTCTTACTGCTACTGCCACTGCTCTTCCTGCTACTGCTAATGCTACTGCTACTGTTCCTGATACTGCTGCTGCTACTGCAGCTGTTACTGCTGCTGCTGCTGTTGCTAGTGCTGCTACTACTGCTGCTACTACTGTTACTGCTACTACTACTGCTCCTGCTCCTGATACTGCTACTGCTCTTACTGCTACTACTACTGCTATTGCTCCTGCTCCTGATACTGCTACTGCTACTGCTCTTACTGCTCTTACTGCTACTGCTCTTACTGCTACTACTCTTACTGCTACTGCTACTGCTCTTACTGCTACTGCTACTACTACTGCTACTGCTACTAGTGCTTCTGCTGCTAGTGTTGCTGCTAGTCTTTCTACTACTTCTACTGCTACTGCTACTGCTACTTCTACTGCTACTGCTACTACTGCTACTACTGCTATTGCTACTGCTGCTACTGCTACTGCTACTGCTACAGCCGCTGCTACTGCCGCTGCTACTGATGTTGCTACTGCTGCTGCAGCTACTGCTACTGCCCCTGCTACTGCCCCTGCTACTGCTCTTACTGCTACTGCTACAGCTATTGCTCCAGATACTGCTACTGCTACTGCTCTTGCTGCTACTGCTACTGCTGTTGTTAAAGTTGCTGCTGCTGTAACTAGTGCTACTACTACTGCTGCTACTACAGTTACTCTTACTGCTACTGCTACTGCTCCTGATACTGCTACTGCTACTGCTACTGCTCTCTTACTGCTACTGCTCTTCTTGCTACAGCTACTGCTGCTGTTACTGCTGCTGCTGCTGTAACTAGTGCTACTACTGCTGCTACTACTGTTACTGCTACTGCTACTGCTCCTGCTCCTGCTCCTGATACTGCTACTGCTACTGCTACTGCTCTGGATACTGCTACTGCTACTGCTCTTACTAATACTACTACTGCTACTGCTACTACTACTGCTACTGCTGCTATTGCTACTGGTACTGCTACTGCTACTGCTGCTGCTGCTACTGCTACTGGTGCTGCTACTGCTACTGCTACTACTACTACTACTACTGCTACTACTGTTGCTGCTGTTGCTGCTGCTGCCGCTATTGCTACTGTTACTGCCACTACTACTGCTACTGCTGCTACTGCTACTGCTAGTGCTACTGCTACTGCAACTCTTACTGCTGCTCCAGGTGCTACTGCCACAACTACTGGTACTGCTACTGCTGCTACTGCTACTGCTACTGCTACTGCTACTGCTAGTGCTAGTCTTGCTACTACTGCTACTGCTACTACTACTGATACTGCTGCTACTGCTATTGCTACTGCTACAGCTACTGCTGCTACTGCTACTGCTGTTACTGCTACTGCTACTGCTACTGCTACTGCTGCTGCTGCTGCTGCTACTACTCCTACTGCTACTACTGCTGTTGTTACTACTGCTGCTATTACTACTGCTGGTACTACTGCTACTGCTACAGCTACTGCTACTGCTACTGCTAATGCTGCTCCTACTGCTACTGCTACTGCTACTGATACTACTACTGCTCCTGAGACTAGTACAACTACTGCTCTTACTGCTACTACTACTGCTATTACTGCTACCGCTACTGCTCTTACTGCTACTGCTACAGCTACTGCTCCTAATACTGCTACTGCTCTTGTTGCTACTGCTGCTATTACTGCTGCTGCTGCTGTTGTAACTAGTGCTACTAGTACTGCTGCTACCATTGTTACTGCTTGTAACGCCCTAAAATTTTAACAATTAAAAATATTAATTAAACCATTATATTTAAATTTAAAATGAATAATTAATAAATTAAATGTAACGAAGTTAGGCGGTTCGTATTATTTAGACGACCTGTGGTTAGACGGTTCGTATTAGTTAGACGTTTTAATTACTTTGGACACTTTATAGATTAATAGACGTTCATATATTATTGAAAATAATTAATTAGTACGCCTCGGGTTTTGACTTTTTAGTTAATCGTAAGAACTGGGTAGTATTCTTTCAAGTCGGGCCGGCCAATTGGCCAAGGTCCGAGTGCCATTTGTCGTTTATTAATGAGTCCAAGTCTTCAGTGTTAGCCTTATCATGATAATATCGATATTTAAATCCCAGCTAGAGTTGTGTCCCTTTTTCCTTTGGGTTTAATTATGCGCAAGAAGCATGAAGGGCCGACACTTCTTTTCTTTCTCTTGTTTTTGTTTGTTGTTTTCCTTTCTCTTCTTTATTGGTTCGGCACAAGTAAGAGCAAATAAAATAGCCCAAAAATCTGTCAAAAGCCCGATCCATTCTAAGGCCTCAAAGCCGATTGTAGTGAAGCCATATAAGGATGACGTAAATTGACGGTATTCCTCAATACCCTACTAGCCGCTGCCATTCGATCGTTCTTCCTCTCGTCTAGTTTTTCTTCCCATTCGGTAGTTAACAGGCGAGAACTCCCTCCTTAATCCTCTTACGATTTCTATAATTCTAGTTAAAATTCTGAATCATCGTCATACAGCTTTCCCACTAGCCAAGTGTGCCGAGCAGCAACCGTGTAACCACCGAACGGTCGAGCATTCATAACCTCGGTAGGAATCGTTCATCTGTTCTTATTATTTGGATTATTATGTCGAATTCTAACCAAGGTCATGTGGGTTTTGGTTCTGATTGATGGTGTAATCGAGCCGCCATAGTTTCGCAGCAAGGGACTAGGTGTCGAGCAAAGGATATCAAGTTTTGGAACCTGTCGCCAAATCTGTTGGTAATATTCTGATTCATGCCATCCATTATGTTTTCATTTTTCTTCTTTGACAAATTTGCTGGAAGGGTTCTGGTTTGTAAAAATGGTATCCGGTGTCCGGTTCGACTTTGGTTTCTCATGCCACCACGTTTAATTTTTGTTGTCTAGTTGATCGTTTGTTATTCTGATAGTCTAGATTTTATCTCGGGTTAAGGATTTTTGCAAAGTAGAATTGGAAAATGGTAACCCGAGCAGTCGAGGCCAAGCCTCGGGTTTTCTCGGTGGTTTGGGCAAGCTTTATCAATTGTTAAACCGTTTTAGAAACTGCGAGGGGAAACCAATCGGGAAACGTTTTTAATCCGGTTTTAGAAATAATTCACATTATGAGAAACTGAGATTTAAAACTGTCGGGTATCCAATTTGAGAGTGCTCGGGTTTTACGGATCGGGATTGCAAAAACAGGTTTCAAAGTTTATAAAATTTTTGGGCAGAATCTGTCCTCTATCTTTGGGTCTGTTTTTAATACACTTAAGGTACGTTTCTGGATTTTTGGCCCGTGCAGGGACCTTAATTTTTGAGTTAGCTTTTCAACGCCGCAACCCTCTCGTCAATCCGAATTACGGTTTAAAAGTTATAGTCATTTTAGTATGCTGCTGTTAGGAAGATGACCTGTGCAACATGTCTGTCTTGCAATGCTATTTTGAGACACTTAGAGTCTGTTTTGGCCAGTGACCGTCTCACAGAGATGTGTAGTTCTGGTTGTCTACTTTTCATGGTTAAAATATGAGATAAATCTACTGCACAGTTTAAGAGATATAGCAGTTTCCGTGAGACCGACGGGTGCTGCCAGTTTTCTAAACTTGAGTCCTTAGAACGGATTGTAATTCGGGTTTCATTTTATGCTTTTAGGATCGTCTAGGAGATAACGTGCTGTACTTCTGATTGTTGGGAACCCTTTGGAGCTTACGTATCTCGAGGTGAGTATTCTCACCGTGTATTCAGTTTTAACGTTATACATGCATGACTTACGTGTTACATTTCTTGCACCATAATTGTTATCTGAGTTTGATCTGTTATCTGAGTTTGATCTGTTATCTGAGTATCTGAGCAGCTGTTTACTTATTCGTGATCTGAGACATTGTGCCTGGGTAACCGAGCTCGGCACAGGGTCATTCTGTGCTACTACTTGCTAGGGCAATCTGAGATAATTATGTTAAAGAAATAATAAAACATAATAACACACATCTGAGTTTTGGAATTATTCCCGTCTGAGTTTTTGGAATTATTCCCGTCTGAGTTTTTGGGATTATTCCCGTCTGAGTTTTTGGGATTATTCCAGTCTGAGTTTTTGGGATTATTCCAGTCTGAGTTTTGGGATCACTCCCGTCTGAGTTTTGGGTTACGCCTATCTGAGGTGTGAGGAGGGGCGAGGTTGATCTCTCGTCCCAAATCACACAAGCGCGCTATATAAATTAAAATCTGAGTAATAAAATCTGAGAAATAAATCTGAGTAAATAATCGAGTAGATTCTGAGTAGGAGTTCACCGATGTGCCCTCATGTGTTGTATGTTACGATTGTTTGCATTTTGAGATATTCACTCAGCTTCTCCAGCTGACCCCTATTTTTCCCCCACATTGTTTCAGGTACCAGCAGAGGAAAGGAGAAGGTGGACGGTTGACCGCTGTATCTTTCATTACCGATGTGGACGGCATTTAATATTTTAAAAACACTTAATTTTAACTAATTCCGCATTAAATATATTTTTAAATGAAAATACTATTATTGGGATTTAATGATTCGAGTTATTGGGACCTTTTGATTATAATTTTGTATTTAAAAATTTTAAAAATCTTTTAAATTTTAGGGTGTTACAAGTTGGTATCAGAGCTCTGACTTGAGAGATTTGGGTTCGCAAGGGGCGAATTCAAACTCAAGTTTGAGTATCGAGTTTTTAAAACGAGAAAAGAGTCAATTATTTTTCTGAGAAAAGTTTCCACATCAAACATACAGCACGTCACGTCGACCTCTCGCTTCCTATTGCCGGTAATATTTCAGAGCTTTTATTTATTTGAGAATTTCGTTGTATTCTGAGTTTTGAAGAATGACAAATATGAGAATTGCTATCATTAATTCGAGTATAATTTCGATATAATTCTGAGTGTATTTTGCGACTAAGATCGCTTTTCTGAGTATATTTTTCGTGTGTAATTCTATGTACATCCGCGTTATACATGCTACTATAATTACATAATATTTTATATAATCTGTGAGATTTTATAATTCTGAGAAATTCTAACCAATAAGGGTAATAAATGAATATAAAATTATGATATAAACTTCATAAATTATTTAACGAGGACATGTTTTGGGGTGAATAAGAAAAGAGGAGTAATAAATTCTTCATATTGATAAAATACTAAAACCTTTCGTTTTAGGGAAAATACTTAATAAAAAGAGTTATTGAAACGAGTAAACGGTGAAACGAATAAAAGAAAGATGTTTTTATTATCAAAAGAATATTTTTGGTGACAGTTCATCAAGTCCAGTAAAAGTGAAAATACCGAGAACATATTTTAAATTTTTTTTTAAAAATTGATAATTATTTTACATGATTTACATTTGAGCTAGACGAGGAACGTTAAAAAAAAAAAAAAAAAAAAAAAAAAAAAAAAAAAAAAATTGGATTTTATTCTTATCCGTTATTTCAGAGTCGTTTTAGTTTTAATATTAGAACTTTAGTTGGATTAAGCATGTTTTTTTTAAATGTTGAATTAACATTTGAGATTTTATTTAGTGGAACCTTTTCACTTATTTATCCAAATTTAAAAATTTAAAATTTATGAAATCTTTGGACAATTAAAAAGGAGAAGTTTTTTTATAAAGAGATGAGGCATGATGTATTGGGAAAATCTTTTTGCTGAGAAAATAATAAACCGAGATTTATTAAATTGAGATCAAATGAGAAAACTTTTAAAGTATGTGATTTTAATAGCTGAGACTGAAAATCCATAATTATTTTTTTTTTATGAATTCAGTGAGAGATTATTTGTTTAACGCAGAGATATTGAATAACCTATGTAAGTTTGTTATACCAATTAATCGAGGATTGCCAAGTCAAATTAAACAGAAATTATTCAAGTTTATCTTAAAGGGTATTTATTAAAAGTGAACCAAAGGGAGACTATCATCATTGATTCGGTGTTGATCTATTTAAAATAAATTAAAAGGGTTTATGAACTATATTATGTTCTGAGTTTAACTGTTGAAAACATAATAAAATATTTTGCTGAGTGCATTTCTGAGTAATGTTTTTAAGATTTCGAGTACATACAGCTGAGTGCATATCTGTATTTATCAGATATTGAGAGTAAACTTTTCTTCCTTCTGAGTGTGATTTGTTTGTGGATTACTTTTATGTGGGAAGTTGTGAACTTTGGGATTGACTCGTGACCAAACAAAAGCATGTGTCGAAAGTAATAGAGGGCCCCTATTACCGTACACACAGGACTTTTGGTTGGTTAGGGGGAGATTTTGAAGGGAACGATGGACCAATGCTTGTTATGGTGAATTTAGTATGTGTATCCTAATTGTTTGTGTGACTACATACTTGCTTGTTTATTTTGGTAGACAATACTAGTTCCAAACTCGAGGACGAGTTTTTCTCCAAGTGGAGTTGAGTAGGGGTATAAAAGGAAAATTTGTCAAGAAATAATTATCATTAATTATTATTTATAAATATTATGAGCATGATGCTTATGCAGAGAGATTTTGTTGGTATGAATTTAGAGTGCGAAATCTAGATGCATATAATTGATCGAATAAATTATAAGAGTAGCTATCAAATCAAGCAGTTGAGAATAATTAAATTCATTCTATGGGTAATTATAGAGTTACAACAAAAATGATAGATCGGGTTTACCGGAGAAATTAACAAATCAAGTTTATTGGTTGAACGAATATCGTGCAAAAGAGAAGTAGTAATACTACAATTATATACAAAATAAGACAGTATACTTATTCTGGGGTTATAAATGTGATAATGAGAAATCATTAAATTAAAGTGATGAGAACTTATTAATGAGTCGAATACGAGAAAACTGCTACAATGAAATTTTGAGGAAAATGAGTTAAAACGAGATCGGTAATTTGCTGGTAGTGAGTTATTATTAAAACGAGCTAAATGATAAAATTTTATTTTGATTTAATTATGGAGTAATTTTGAGTTATAAGAAATTTACAAATCGAGTTACATAAGCAAATTAATAAAATGAGTCAAAAGAGAAAAGTATTAAATTAACGGGAAGTTTTATTCAAATTTTTGAAGTATTATAAAGTGTTATGAGTTTTGAGGTATTATAAAATTATATGAGGAAACTTTATTTATGAATAATTATTAACTTGAGATGAGAACAACTATTCAACCAAATTATATTGAACTTAGGAGAGATTTCGAAAAGACGAGAATGTACTGAATCGGTGAACCATGAGTAAACCGTAAGATTTAGAATAAGGTGTAACTGCGAATTGAGTAAATGAGAACTAAGGAATTAATTCGTAATTTGAGTAACGAGAAATCATTATAAATAAGAGCATGAAATTTAATTGGAATTTTTAGTGAGTATCATGAAATTAATGAGTAGATATGGTCAAAATAATAAGGAGACATTTTAAATGGTGTAAAATCAGTGAAACGGTCTATTAAAGGATCGTTAAACTAGATGAATGAGGAAACATCTATTAAAATATTATCGAGAAATCACTAAATGTAATAGAATGAGAACCTAGTAAAGGGAATTAAATGTCAAGATCGTTAATTTGAGCTATTTAAAGGATTATTAACATCGGTAATATGCAAACCTAAGAGAGTAAGGTAACAATATAATGTTAAAGAAGAGTTGTTTTGAGAACCAATAACACGGTTGGGAGAAAGTATATCATTCTAAGTATTATAAGCTGGTAAATTGGAACACACGAGTAGCTATAAGAAAGAGTAAAAATGTGATTTGTTTATAAAATGTTATTGCTAGTAAATACTATTACTTTATGAGTTTATTTCTCAGATAAATTCTGGTTATGTCTCTGAGTTAGATTTCGGGGTTTACTTCTGAGTTAAGATTTCTGAGTTTGTTCCCGAGTTATAGTCCTGAATTTATTTATGAGACAGATTTCCGAGTTATACTCCTGAGATATGTATTGAGTTCATTTCTGAGTTAGACTTTTGAGTCATATTTGTAGATCATATTTCTGAGTTATAAACCTGAGTATATGTGAACTATGTGTGATATGTATATTTCTTGTGAATAATTTGCCAGTTTTTGTATTAGTAGATAGTGGTGTAAACCACTAAATTGTTTTATATCTTAAGCAAACTATTGACCTATAGAATAGAGACCCTTCCGAGCTATTTTGATAGATAATTGCCAATAATGAGATTTTACTTGTCTAAAATGTTTAATTATCATTTGATTGAACCGTGCGGGGAGAAATTCACCATAAACTTTATCTCTAACGCCATGAGAGACCCGTGTGTGGTAGTGAGTATGGATTGGATGAATGAGTACCACGCCGGGATCATCTGACCTCATCACCAAATCCGTAGCAAATTCCAAGTGGAGTTGAATCGGAGATTCAAAACGACATTAAACGATGGGTGCAGACACCGTGTTCGGCTGAGAGGGTAAGGAGACATCTTCAGTATGGTGTCGTCGGATTATTTAGCATATGTATCGACACCATTTTCGACGATAAACCGAGATCTTTAGAGAACATTCTGATTTTTTTACCCTTATCGTCTTGCGCCACCAAGGACGGAAGATTTGTATGAGCAGTTGCGAGAACCGGAGATTTTTTTTTCTGATCGAGTAGGTCACCTGAAGAGCTTCTTTTTATTCGTAGTTTTTCATTTTTTCCCCATTTAATGATGTGTGTCGTAGGCAAGCCTGAGTCTGAGATGCGAGACCGCTATCCTGAGTTTTTCCGAAGAATGACTTCGGGGACGAAGTCTGATTCAAGTGGAGTTGAGTTGTAACGCCCTAAAATTTTAACAATTAAAAATATTAATTAAACCATTATATTTAAATTTAAAATGAATAATTAATAAATTAAATGTAACGAAGTTAGGCGGTTCGTATTATTTAGACGACCTGTGGTTAGACGGTTCGTATTAGTTAGACGTTTTAATTACTTTGGACACTTTATAGATTAATAGACGTTCATATATTATTGAAAATAATTAATTAGTACGCCTCGGGTTTTGACTTTTTAGTTAATCGTAAGAACTGGGTAGTATTCTTTCAAGTCGGGCCGGCCAATTGGCCAAGGTCCGAGTGCCATTTGTCGTTTATTAATGAGTCCAAGTCTTCAGTGTTAGCCTTATCATGATAATATCGATATTTAAATCCCAGCTAGAGTTGTGTCCCTTTTTCCTTTGGGTTTAATTATGCGCAAGAAGCATGAAGGGCCGACACTTCTTTTCTTTCTCTTGTTTTTGTTTGTTGTTTTCCTTTCTCTTCTTTATTGGTTCGGCACAAGTAAGAGCAAATAAAATAGCCCAAAAATCTGTCAAAAGCCCGATCCATTCTAAGGCCTCAAAGCCGATTGTAGTGAAGCCATATAAGGATGACGTAAATTGACGGTATTCCTCAATACCCTACTAGCCGCTGCCATTCGATCGTTCTTCCTCTCGTCTAGTTTTTCTTCCCATTCGGTAGTTAACAGGCGAGAACTCCCTCCTTAATCCTCTTACGATTTCTATAATTCTAGTTAAAATTCTGAATCATCGTCATAGAGCTTTCCCACTAGCCAAGTGTGCCGAGCAGCAACCGTGTAACCACCGAACGGTCGAGCATTCATAACCTCGGTAGGAATCGTTCATCTGTTCTTATTATTTGGATTATTATGTCGAATTCTAACCAAGGTCATGTGGGTTTTGGTTCTGATTGATGGTGTAATCGAGCCGCCATAGTTTCGCAGCAAGGGACTAGGTGTCGAGCAAAGGATATCAAGTTTTGGAACCTGTCGCCAAATCTGTTGGTAATATTCTGATTCATGCCATCCATTATGTTTTCATTTTTCTTCTTTGACAAATTTGCTGGAAGGGTTCTGGTTTGTAAAAATGGTATCCGGTGTCCGGTTCGACTTTGGTTTCTCATGCCACCACGTTTAATTTTTGTTGTCTAGTTGATCGTTTGTTATTCTGATAGTCTAGATTTTATCTCGGGTTAAGGATTTTTGCAAAGTAGAATTGGAAAATGGTAACCCGAGCAGTCGAGGCCAAGCCTCGGGTTTTCTCGGTGGTTTGGGCAAGCTTTATCAATTGTTAAACCGTTTTAGAAACTGCGAGGGGAAACCAATCGGGAAACGTTTTTAATCCGGTTTTAGAAATAATTCACATTATGAGAAACTGAGATTTAAAACTGTCGGGTATCCAATTTGAGAGTGCTCGGGTTTTACGGATCGGGATTGCAAAAACAGGTTTCAAAGTTTATAAAATTTTTGGGCAGAATCTGTCCTCTATCTTTGGGTCTGTTTTTAATACACTTAAGGTACGTTTCTGGATTTTTGGCCCGTGCAGGGACCTTAATTTTTGAGTTAGCTTTTCAACGCCGCAACCCTCTCGTCAATCCGAATTACGGTTTAAAAGTTATAGTCATTTTAGTATGCTGCTGTTAGGAAGATGACCTGTGCAACATGTCTGTCTTGCAATGCTGTTTTGAGACACTTAGAGTCTGTTTTGGCCAGTGACCGTCTCACAGAGATGTGTAGTTCTGGTTGTCTACTTTTCATGGTTAAAATATGAGATAAATCTACTGCACAGTTTAAGAGATATAACAGTTTCCGTGAGACCGACGGGTGCTGCCAGTTTTCTAAACTTGAGTCCTTAGAACGGATTGTAATTCGGGTTTCATTTTATGCTTTTAGGATCGTCTAGGAGATAACGTGCTGTACTTCTGATTGTTGGGAACCCTTTGGAGCTTACGTATCTCGAGGTGAGTATTCTCACCGTGTATTCAGTTTTAACGTTATACATGCATGACTTACGTGTTACATTTCTTGCACCATAATTGTTATCTGAGTTTGATCTGTTATCTGAGTTTGATCTGTTATCTGAGTATCTGAGCAGTTGTTTACTTATTCGTGATCTGAGACATTGTGCCTGGGTAACCGAGCTCGGCACAGGGTCATTCTGTGCTACTACTTGCTAGGGCAATCTGAGATAATTATGTTAAAGAAATAATAAAACATAATAACACACATCTGAGTTTTGGAATTATTCCCGTCTGAGTTTTTGGAATTATTCCCGTCTGAGTTTTTGGGATTATTCCCGTCTGAGTTTTTGGGATTATTCCAGTCTGAGTTTTTGGGATTATTCCAGTCTGAGTTTTGGGATCACTCCCGTCTGAGTTTTGGCTTACGCCTATCTGAGGTGTGAGGAGGGGCGAGGTTGATCTCTCGTCCCAAATCACACAAGCGCGCTATATAAATTAAAATCTGAGTAATAAAATCTGAGAAATAAATCTGAGTAAATAATCGAGTAGATTCTGAGTAGGAGTTCACCGATGTGCCCTCATGTGTTGTATGTTACGATTGTTTGCATTTTGAGATATTCACTCAGCTTCTCCAGCTGACCCCTATTTTTCCCCCACATTGTTTCAGGTACCAGCAGAGGAAAGGAGAAGGTGGACGGTTGACCGCTGTATCTTTCATTACCGATGTGGACGGCATTTAATATTTTAAAAACACTTAATTTTAACTAATTCCGCATTAAATATATTTTTAAATGAAAATACTATTATTGGGATTTAATGATTCGAGTTATTGGGACCTTTTGATTATAATTTTGTATTTAAAAATTTTAAAAATCTTGTAAATTTTAGGGTGTTACACTGCTACTGCTCCTGCTCCTGATACTGCTACTGCTACTGCTACTTCTCTTGATACTGCTACTGCTACTGCTCTTACTGCTACTACTACTGCTACTGCTCTTACTGCTACTACTACTGCAACTACTATTGCTACTGCTACTGCTATTGCTGCTACTGCTACTGGTACTGCTACTGCTACTACTGCTGATGCAGCTGCTACTGCTACTGCTACTTGTACTGCTATTGCTACTGCTGCTACTGCTACTGCTATTGCAGCTGCTGCAACTGCTGCTGCTACTGCTGCTAGTGCTACTGCCGCTATTACTACTACTACTACTACTACTACTGCTACTGCTACTGCTGCTGCTGCTGTTGCTGCTACTGTTGCTGCTGCTATAGCTACTGCTACTGCCACTGCTACTGCCACTACTACTGCTATTGCTACTGCTGCTACTGCTACTGCTACTGCTACTGCTACTGCTACTGTCGCTGCTACTGCCGCTGCTACTGATGTTGCTACTGCTGCTGCAGCTACTGCTGCTGCAGCTACTGCTACTGCTGCTGTAGCTACTGCTACTGCTACTGCTACTGCCACTACTACTGCTACTACTACTGCTACTGCTACTACTCTCTTACTGCTACTGCTACTGATCTTGCTGCTACTGCTACTGCTGCTGATCTTGCTACTACTGCTACTCCTACTACTCTTGCTCCTGATACTGCTAATGCTACTGTTCCTGATACTGCTACTGCTACCGCTCTTACTACTACTGCTACTGCTCTTACTGCTACTACTACTGCTACTGCTAATGCTACTGCTACTGCTGCTGCAACTGCTACTGCTACTACTACTGCTACTGCTACTGCTGCTCCTGATACTTCTACTGCTACTGCTACTGCTACTGCTGCTCCTGATACTGCTACTGCTACTGCTACTGCTATTGCTGCTCCTGATACTGCTAATGCTCCTGAGACTAGTACAACTACTGCTCTTACTGCTACTGCTACTGCTATTACTGCTACGGGTCTTACTGCTACTGCTTCAGCTAATGCTCCTGATATTGCTACTGCTACTGCTACTGCTCTCTTACTGCTACTGCTCTTGCTGCTACTGCTACTGCTGCTGTTACTGCTGCTGCTCCTGTAACTAGTGTTACTACTACTGCTGCTACTACTGTTACTGCTACTGCTCCTGCTCCTGATACTGCTATTGCTACTGCTACTGCTCTTGATACTGCTACTGCTCTTACTGCTCTTACTGCTACTACTACTACTACTACTGCTACTACTACTGCAGCTACTGTTACTGCTACTGCTACTCCTACTTCAACTGCTACTGCCGCTATTACTACTACTACTACTACTACTACTACTACTATTACTACTACTACTACTGCTAGTGCTACTGTTACTGCTACTGCTACCGCTACTACTACTGCCACTATTACTGCTACTGCTACTGCTGCTGCTGCTACTGCTGTTGCTGCTACTGCTGCTGCTGCTCCTGCTGCTACTGCTACTACTACAACTACGGCTACTTCTGCTACTGCTCTTACTGCTGCTGCTACTACTGCTGCTGCAGCAGCTACTGCTACTGCTACTGCTACTGCCACTACTACTGCTACCGCTACTGCTGCTACTGCTACTACTACTGCTACTGTTGTTGCTGCTACTGCTGCTGTTCCTGCTACTGCTGCTTCTATTGCTACTGCTATTGCTACTGCTACTGCCGCTATTACTACTAATACTACTACTGCTACTGCTACTGCTCCTCCAACTGCTACTGCAACTCCTACTGCTCCTGATACTGCTACTGCTCTTACTGCTACTGCTACTGCTCTTACTGCTACTGCTAATGCTACTGCTACTGCTCCTGATACTGCTATTGCTACTGCTGCTGTTACTGCTGTTGCTGCTGTCGCTAGTGCTGCTACTACTGCTGCTACTACTGTTACTGCTACTACTGCTCCTGCTCCTGATACTGCTACTGCTACTACTACTGCTCTTACTGCTACTACAACTGCTACTGCTCCTGCTCCTGATACTGCTACTGCTACTGCTCTTACTGCTACCGCTACTACTCTTACTGCTACTGCTACTGCTCTTACTGCTACTACTACTGCTACTGCTACTGCTACTACTACTGCTACTGCTACTACTGCTTCTGCTGCTAGTCTTTCTACTGCTACTGCTACTGCTCCTGCAACTGCTACTGCAACTCCAACTGCTACTGCTACTGCTCCTGATACTGCTACTGCTACTGCTCTTACTGCTACTGCCACTGCTCTTCCTGCTACTGCTAATGCTACTGCTACTGTTCCTGATACTGCTGCTGCTACTGCAGCTGTTACTGCTGCTGCTGCTGTTGCTAGTGCTGCTACTACTGCTGCTACTACTGTTACTGCTACTACTACTGCTCATGCTCCTGATACTGCTACTGCTCTTACTGCTACTACTACTGCTACTGCTCCTGCTCCTGATACTGCTACTGCTACTGCTCTTACTGCTCTTACTGCTACTGCTCTTACTGCTACTGCTCTTACTGCTACTACTCTTACTGCTACTGCTACTGCTCTTACTGCTACTGCTACTACTACTGCTACTGCTACTAGTGCTTCTGCTGCTAGTGTTGCTGCTAGTCTTTCTACTACTTCTACTGCTACTGCTACTGCTACTTCTACTGCTACTGCTACTACTGCTACTACTGCTATTGCTACTGCTGCTACTGCTACTGCTACTGCTACAGCCGCTGCTACTGCCGCTGCTACTGATGTTGCTACTGCTGCTGCAGCTACTGCTACTGCCCCTGCTACTGCCCCTGCTACTGCTCTTACTGCTACTGCTACAGCTATTGCTCCAGATACTGCTACTGCTACTGCTCTTGCTGCTACTGCTACTGCTGTTGTTAAAGTTGCTGCTGCTGTAACTAGTGCTACTACTACTGCTGCTACTACAGTTACTCTTACTGCTACTGCTACTGCTCCTGATACTGCTACTGCTACTGCTACTGCTCTCTTACTGCTACTGCTCTTCTTGCTACAGCTACTGCTGCTGTTACTGCTGCTGCTGCTGTAACTAGTGCTACTACTGCTGCTACTACTGTTACTGCTACTGCTACTGCTCCTGCTCCTGCTCCTGATACTGCTACTGCTACTGCTACTGCTCTGGATACTGCTACTGCTACTGCTACTGCTCTTACTGATACTACTACTGCTACTGCTACTACTACTGCTACTGCTGCTATTGCTACTGGTACTGCTACTGCTACTGCTGCTGCTGCTACTGCTACTGGTGCTGCTACTGCTACTGCTACTACTACTACTACTACTGCTACAACTGTTGCTGCTGTTGCTGCTGCTGCCGCTATTGCTACTGTTACTGCCACTACTACTGCTACTGCTGCTACTGCTACTGCTACTGCTAGTGCTACTGCTACTGCTACTGCAACTCTTACTGCTGCTCCAGGTGCTACTGCCACAACTACTGGTACTGCTACTGCTGCTACTGCTACTGCTACTGCTACTGCTAGTGCTAGTCTTGCTACTACTGCTACTGCTACTACTACTGATACTGCTGCTACTGCTATTGCTACTGCTACAGCTACTGCTGCTACTGCTACTGCTGTTACTGCTACTGCTACTGCTACTGCTACTGCTGCTGCTGCTGCTACTACTCCTACTGCTACTACTGCTGTTGTTACTACTGCTGCTATTACTACTGCTGGTACTACTGCTACTGCTACTACTACTGCTACTGCTACTGCTACTGCTAATGCTGCTCCTACTGCTACTGCTACTGCTACTGATACTACTACTGCTCCTGAGACTAGTACAACTACTGCTCTTACTGCTACTACTACTGCTATTACTGCTACTGCTACTGCTCTTACTGCTACTGCTACAGCTACTGCTCCTAATACTGCTACTGCTCTTGCTGCTACTGCTGCTATTACTGCTGCTGCTGCTGCTGTAACTAGTGCTACTAGTACTGCTGCTACCATTGTTACTGCTACTGCTCCTGCTCCTGATACTGCTACTGCTACTGCTACTTCTCTTGATACTGCTACTGCTACTGCTCTTACTGCTACTACTACTGCTACTGCTCTTACTGCTACTACTACTGCAACTACTATTGCTACTGCTACTGCTATTGCTGCTACTGCTACTGGTACTGCTACTGCTACTACTGCTGATGCAGCTGCTACTGCTACTGCTACTTGTACTGCTATTGCTACTGCTGCTACTGCTACTGCTATTGCAGCTGCTGCAACTGCTGCTGCTACTGCTGCTAGTGCTACTGCCGCTATTACTACTACTACTACTGCTACTGCTACTGCTGCTGCTGCTACTGCTGTTGCTGCTACTGTTGCTGCTGCTATAGCTACTGCTACTGCCACTGCTACTGCCACTACTACTGCTATTGCTACTGCTGCTACTGCTACTGCTACTGCTACTGCTACTGTCGCTGCTACTGCCGCTGCTACTGATGTTGCTACTGCTGCTGCAGCTACTGCTGCTGCAGCTACTGCTACTGCTGCTGTAGCTACTGCTACTGCCACTACTACTGCTACTACTACTGCTACTGCTACTACTCTCTTACTGCTATTGCTACTGATCTTGCTGCTACTGCTACTGCTGCTGATCTTGCTACTACTGCTACTCTTACTACTCTTGCTCCTGATACTGCTAATGCTACTGTTCCTGATACTGCTACTGCTACCGCTCTTACTACTACTGCTACTGCTCTTACTGCTACTACTACTGCTACTGCTAATGCTACTGCTACTGCTGCTGCAACTGCTACTGCTACTACTACTGCTACTGCTACTGCTGCTCCTGATACTTCTACTGCTACTGCTACTGCTACTGCTGCTCCTGATACTGCTACTGCTACTGCTATTGCTGCTCCTGATACTGCTAATGCTCCTGAGACTAGTACAACTACTGCTCTTACTGCTACTGCTACTGCTATTACTGCTACGGGTCTTACTGCTACTGCTTCAGCTAATGCTCCTGATATTGCTACTGCTACTGCTACTGCTCTCTTACTGCTACTGCTCTTGCTGCTACTGCTACTGCTGCTGTTACTGCTGCTGCTCCTGTAACTAGTGTTACTACTACTGCTGCTACTACTGTTACTGCTACTGCTCCTGCTCCTGATACTGCTATTGCTACTGCTACTGCTCTTGATACTGCTACTGCTCTTACTGCTCTTACTGCTACTACTACTACTACTACTGCTACTACTACTGCAGCTACTGTTACTGCTATTGCTACTCCTACTTCTACTGCTACTGCCGCTATTACTACTACTACTACTACTACTACTACTACTACTATTACTACTACTACTGCTAGTGCTACTGTTACTGCTACTGCTACCGCTACTACTACTGCCACTATTACTGCTACTGCTACTGCTGCTGCTGCTACTGCTGTTGCTGCTACTGCTGCTGCTACTGCTGCTGCTACTGCTGCTGCTGCTCCTGCTGCTACTGCTACTACTACAACTACGGCTACTTCTGCTACTGCTCTTACTGCTGCTGCTACTGCTGCTGCTGCAGCAGCTACTGTTACTGCTACTGCTACTGCCACTACTACTGCTACCGCTACTGCTGCTACTGCTACTACTACTGCTACTGTTGTTGCTGCTACTGCTGCTGCTGTTCCTGCTACTGCATCTTCTATTGCTACTGCTATTGCTACTGCTACTGCCGCTATTACTACTAATACTACTACTGCTACTGCTACTGCTCCTCCAACTGCTACTGCAACTCCTACTGCAACTCCTACTGCTCCTGATACTGCTACTGATCTTACTGCTACAGCTACTGCTCTTACTGCTACTGCTAATGCTACTGCTACTGCTCCTGATACTGCTATTGCTACTGCTGCTGTTACTGCTGTTGCTGCTGTCGCTAGTGCTGCTACTACTGCTGCTACTACTGTTACTGCTACTACTGCTCCTGCTCCTGATACTGCTACTGCTACTACTACTGCTCTTACTGCTACTACAACTGCTACTGCTCCTGCTCCTGATACTGCTACTGCTCTTACTGCTACCGCTACTACTCTTACTGCTACTACTACTGCTCTTACTGCTACTACTACTGCTACTGCTACTGCTACTACTACTGCTACTGCTACTACTGCTTCTGCTGCTAGTCTTTCTACTGCTACTGCTACTGCTCCTGCAACTGCTACTGCAACTCCAACTGCTACTGCTACTGCTCCTGATACTGCTACTGCTACTGCTCTTACTGCTACTGCCACTGCTCTTCCTGCTACTGCTAATGCTACTGCTACTGTTCCTGATACTGCTGCTGCTACTGCAGCTGTTACTGCTGCTGCTGCTGTTGCTAGTGCTGCTACTACTGCTGCTACTACTGTTACTGCTACTACTACTGCTCCTGCTCCTGATACTGCTACTGCTCTTACTGCTACTACTACTGCTACTGCTCCTGCTCCTGATACTGCTACTGCTACTGCTCTTACTGCTCTTACTGCTACTGCTCTTCTACTGCTACTGCTACTACTGCTACTACTGCTATTGCTACTGCTGCTACTGCTACTGCTACTGCTACAGCCGCTGCTACTGCCGCTGCTACTGATGTTGCTACTGCTGCTGCAGCTACTGCTACTGCCCCTGCTACTGCCCCTGCTACTGCTCTTACTGCTACTGCTACAGCTATTGCTCCAGATACTGCTACTGCTACTGCTCTTGCTGCTACTGCTACTGCTGTTGTTAAAGTTGCTGCTGCTGTAACTAGTGCTACTACTACTGCTGCTACTACAGTTAATCTTACTGCTACTGCTACTGCTCCTGATACTGCTACTGCTACTGCTCTCTTACTGCTACTGCTCATCTTGCTACAGCTACTGCTGCTGTTACTGCTGCTGCTGCTGTAACTAGTGCTACTACTGCTGCTACTACTGTTACTGCTACTGCTACTGCTCCTGCTCCTGCTCCTGATACTGCTACTGCTACTGCTCTGGATACTGCTACTGCTCTGGATACTGCTACTGCTACTGCTCTTACTGATACTACTACTGCTACTGCTACTGCTGCTATTGCTACTGGTACTGCTACTGCTACTGCTGCTGCTGCTACTGCTACTGGTGCTGCTACTGCTACTGCTACTACTACTACTACTACTGCTACTACTGTTGCTGCTGTTGCTGATGCTGCCGCTATTGCTACTGTTACTGCCACTACTACTGCTACTGCTGCTACTGCTACTGCTACTGCTAGTGCTACTGCTACTGCTACTGCAACTCTTACTGCTGCTCCAGGTGCTACTGCCACGACTACTGGTACTGCTACTGCTACTGCTACTGCTACTGCTAGTGCTAGTCTTGCTACTACTGCTACTGCTACTACTACTGATACTGCTGCTACTGCTATTGCTACTGCTACAGCTACTGCTGCTACTGCTACTGCTGTTACTGCTACTGCTACTGCTACTGCTACTGCTGCTGCTGCTGCTGCTACTACTCCTACTGCTACTACTGCTGTTGTTACTACTGCTGCTATTACTACTGCTGGTACTACTGCTACTGCTACTACTACTGCTACTGCTACTGCTACTGCTAATGCTGCTCCTACTGCTACTGCTACTGCTACTGATACTACTACTGCTCCTGAGACTAGTACAACTACTGCTCTTACTGCTACTACTACTGCTATTACTGCTACTGCTACTGCTCTTACTGCTACTGCTACAGCTACTGCTCCTAATACTGCTACTGCTCTTGCTGCTACTGCTGCTATTACTGCTGCTGCTGCTGCTGTAACTAGTGCTACTAGTACTGCTGCTACCATTGTTACTGCTACTGCTCCTGCTCCTGATACTGCTACTGCTACTGCTACTTCTCTTGATACTGCTACTGCTACTGCTCTAACTGCTACTACTACTGCTACTGCTCTTACTGCTACTACTACTGCAACTACTATTGCTACTGCTACTGGTACTGCTACTGCTACTACTGCTGATGCAGCTGCTACTGCTACTGCTACTTGTACTGCTATTGCTACTGCTGCTACTGCTACTGCTATTGCAGCTGCTGCAACTGCTGCTGCTACTGCTGCTAGTGCTACTGCCGCTATTACTACTACTACTACTACTGCTACAGCTACTGCTGCTGCTGCTACTGCTGTTGCTGCTACTGTTGCTGCTGCTATAGCTACTGCTACTGCCACTGCTACTGCCACTACTACTGCTATTGCTACTGCTGCTACTGCTACTGCTACTGCTACTGCTACTGCTACTGTCGCTGCTACTGCCGCTGCTACTGATGTTGCTACTGCTGCTGCAGCTACTGCTGCTGCAGCTACTGCTACTGCCCCTGCTACTGCCCCTGCTACTGCTCTTACTGCTACTGCTACAGCTATTGCTCCAGATACTGCTACTGCTACTGCTACTGCTCTTGCTGCTACTGCTACTGCTGCTGTTAAAGTTGCTGCTGCTGTAACTAGTGCTACTACTACTGCTGCTAGTACAGTTACTCTTACTGCTACTGCTCCTGCTCCTGATACTGCTATTGCTACTGCTACTGCTTTTGATACTGCTACTGCTACTGCTACTGCTCTTACTGCTCTTACTGCTACTACTACTGCTACTGCTACTACTACTGCTACTGCTACTGCTACTGCTGCTACTGGTACTGCTACTGCTACTACTGCTGTTACTACTGCTACTGCTACTGCTGCTACTGCTACTGCTACTGGTGCTGCTACTGCTACTGCTACTACTACTGCTACTGCTACTGCTGCTCCTGATACTGCTACTGCTACTACTACTGCTATTGCTGCTCCTGATACTGCTACTGCTGCTGAGGCTAGTACAACTACTGCTCTTACTGCTACTGCTACTGCTATTACTGCTACGGGTCTTACTGCTACTGCTTCAGCTAATGCTCCAGATATTGCTACTGCTACTGCTACCGCTACTACTACTGCCACTATTACTGCTACTGCTACTGCTGCTGCTGCTACTGCTGTTGCTGCTACTGCTGCTGCTGCTCCTGCTGCTCCTGCTACAGCTACTACTACTGATACTGCTGCTACTGCTACTGCTACTGCCGTTATTACTACTACTATTACTACTACTACTGCTAATGCTACTGTTACTGCTGCTACTTCTGCTGCTACTGCTGTTGCTGCTACTGCTGCTGCTGCTCCTGCTGCTCCTGCTACTGCTGCTACAGCTACTGCTACTGCTCCAGCTACTACTACTGATACTACTGCTACTGCTACTGCTACTGCTACTACTGTTGCTGCTGCTACTACTACTGCTACTACTGATACTACTGCTACTATTGTTGCTGGTGCTGCTGCTGCTGCCGCTATTACTACTGCTACTGCCACTGCTACTGCTGCTACTGGTACTGCTACTGCTACTGCTACTGCTCGTGCTACTGCTGCTGCTATTGCGGTTGCTACTGTGCTGCTACTACAACTGCTACTACTGTTGCTACTGCTGCGGCTGTTACTGCCACTGCGACTGCTACTATTACTGCTACTGGTGCTGCTGCTACTGCTGCTGCTACTGCTGCTGCTGCAGCTACTGCCACTACTACTGCTACTGCTACTGCTACTACTACTGCTACTGCTACTACTCTCTTATTACTATTGCTACTGATCTTGCTTCTACTGCTACTGCTGCTGCTACTGCTGCTGATCTTGCTACTAATGCTACTGCTACTACTCTTGCTCCTGATACTGCTACTGCTACTGTTCCTGATACTGCTACTGCTACCGTTCTTACTACTACTGCTACTGCTCTTACTGCTACTGCTAATGCTACTGCTACTGCTGCTGCAACTGCTCCTGATACTGCTACTGCTACTACTGCTACTGCTGCTCCTGATACTGCTACTGCTACTGATACTGCCACTGCTCCTAAGACTAGTACAACTATTGCTCTTACTGCTACTGCTACTGCTCTTGCTGCTACTGCTCTTACTGCTACTACAACTGCTACTACTACTGCTACTACTACTGCTACTGCTACTGCTGCTGCAGCTACTGTTACTGCTACTGCTACTCCTATTGTTACTGCTACTGGTACTGCTACTGCTACTGCTACTGCCGCTATTACTACTACTACTACTATTACTACTACTACTACTACTGCTAATGCTACTGTTACTGCTACTGCTACTGCTACTGCTACCGCTACTACTGCCACTATTACTGCTACTGCTGATGCTGCTGCTACCGCTGCTGCTACTGCTGTTGCTGCTACTGCTGCTGCTACTGCTGCTGATGCTCCTACTGCTACTGCTACTGCTACTACTACTGCTACTGTTGCTACTGTTGTTGCTGCAACTGCTGCTGCAACTGCTGCTGCTGCTGCTGCAGCAGCTACTGCTAGTGCCACTACTACTGCTACCGCTACTGCTGCTACTGCTACTACTACAGCTACTGTTGTTGCGGCTACTGCTGCTGCTGTTCCTGCTACTGCTGCTGCTATTGCTACTGCTATTGCTACTGCTACTGCCGCTATTACTACTAATACTACTACTGCTACTGCTACTGCTCCTGCAACTGCTACTGCAACTCCAACTGCTACTGCTACTCCTCCTGATACTGCTACTGCTACTGCTCTTACTGCTACTGCTACTGCTCTTCCTGCTACTGCTAATGCTACTGCTACTGTTCCTGATAATGCTGCTGCTACTGCTGCTGTTACTGCTGCTGTTGCTAGTGCTGCTACTACTGCTGCTACTACTGTTACTGCTACTACTACTGCTCCTGCTCCTGATACTGCTACTGCTCTTACTGCTACTACTACTGCTACTGCTCCTGCTCCTGATACTGCTACTGCTACTGCTCTTACTGCTCTTACTGCTACTGCTCTTACTGCTACTACTCTTACTGCTACTGCTACTGCTCTTACTGCTACTGCTACTACTGCTTCTGCTGCTAGTGTTGCTGCTAGTCTTTCTACTACTTCTACTGCTACTGCTACTGCTACTGCTACTACTGCTACTGCTACTGGTGCTACTGCTAGTGCTACTGCTACTGCTACTGCTGCTACTTCTAGTGTTGCTGCTAGTCTTGCTACTTCTGCTACTGCTACTACTACTTATACTGATGCTGCTATTGCAACTCCTACTGCTACTGCTGCTACTGCTACTGCTACTGCTACTACTACTGCTACTGCTACTTCTACTGCTACTACTGCTGCTGCTGCTACTCCAGCTGCTACTACTGTTGTTGTTACTACTGCTGCTACTACTACTGCTGCTACTACTGCTACTGCTACTGCTACTACTACTAGTACTACTACTACTACTGCTGCTACTGCTACTGCTACTGGTGCTGCTGCTACTGCTGCTGCTACTACTGCTGCTGCAGCTACTGCTACTGCTACTGCTACTACTACTGCTACTACTACTGCTACTGCTTCTACTCTCTTACTGCTACTGATCTTGCTGCTACTGCTACTGCTGCTGATCTTGCTACTACTGCTACTGCTACTACTCTTGCTCCTGATACTGCTAATGCTACTGTTCCTGATACTGCTACTGCTACCGCTCTTACTACTACTGCTACTGCTCTTACTGCTACTACTACTGCTACTGCTAATGCTACTGCTACTGCTGCTGCAACTGCTACTGCTACTACTACTGCTACTGCTACTGCTGCTCCTGATACTTCTACTGCTACTGCTACTGCTACTGCTGCTCCTGATACTGCTACTGCTACTACTACTGCTATTGCTGCTCCTGATACTGCTACTGCTGCTGAGGCTAGTACAACTACTGCTCTTACTGCTACTGCTATTACTGCTACGGGTCTTACTGCTACTGCTTCAGCTAATGCTCCAGATATTGCTACTGCTACTGCTACTGCTCTCTTACTACTACTGCTCTTGCTGCTACTGCTACTGCTGCTGTTACTGCTGCTGCTCCTGTAACTAGTGTTACTACTACTGCTGCTACTACTGTTACTGCTACTGCTCCTGCTCCTGATACTGCTATTGCTACTGCTACTGCTCTTGATACTGCTACTGCTCTTACTGCTCTTACTGCTACTACTACTGCTGCTGCTACTACTACTACTGCTACTACTACTGCTACTGCAGCTGCAGCTACTGTTACTGCTACTGCTACTCCTACTTCTACTGCTACTGCCGCTATTATTACTACTACTACTACTACTATTACTACTACTACTACTGCTAGTGCTACTGTTACAGCTACTGCTACTGTTACTGCTACTGCTACTGCTACCGCTACTACTACTGCCACTATTACTGCTACTGCTACTGCTGCTGCTGCTACTGCTGTTGCTGCTACTGCTGCTGCTACTGCTGCTGCTGCTCCTGCTGCTACTGCTACTGCTACTACTACGGCTACTGCTGCTACTGCTCTTACTGCTGCTGCTACTTCTGCTGCTGCAGCAGCTACTGCTACTGCTACTGCCACTACTACTGCTACCGCTACTGCTGCTACTGCTACTACTACTGCTACTGTTGTTGCTGCTAGTGCTGCTGCTGTTCCTGCTACTGCTGCAGCTATTGCTACTGCTACTGCCGCTATTACTACTAATACTACTACTGCTACTGCTACTGCTCCTCCAACTGCTACTGCAACTCCTACTGCTCCTGATACTGCTACTGCTCTTACTGCTACTGCTACTGCTCTTACTGCTACTGCTACTGCTCCTGATACTGCTATTGCTACTGCTGCTGTTACTGCTGTTGCTGCTGTTGCTAGTGCTGCTACTACTGCTGCTAATACTGTTACTGCTACTACTGCTCCTGCTCCTGATACTGCTACTGCTACTACTACTGCTCTTACTGCTACTACAACTGCTACTGCTCCTGCTCCTGATACTGCTACTCCTACTGCTCTTACTGCTACTGCTACTACTCTTACTGCTACTGCTACTGCTCTTACTGCTACTACTACTGCTACTACTGCTTCTGCTGCTAGTCTTTCTACTGCTACTGCTCCTGCAACTGCTACTGCAACTCCAACTGCTACTGCTACTGCTCCTGATACTGCTACTGCTACTGCTCTTACTGCTACTGCCACTGCTCTTCCTGCTACTGCTAATGCTACTGCTACTGTTCCTGATACTGCTGCTACTGCTGCTGTTACTGCTGCTGCTGCTGTTGCTAGTGCTGCTACTACTGCTGCTACTACTGTTACTGCTACTACTACTGCTCCTGCTCCTGATACTGCTACTGCTCTTACTGCTACTACTACTGCTACTGCTCCTGCTCCTGATACTGCTACTGCTACTGCTCTTACTGCTCTTACTGCTACTGCTCTTACTGCTACTACTCTTACTGCTACTGCTACTGCTCTTACTGCTACTGCTACTACTACTGCTACTGCTACTAGTGCTTCTGCTGCTAGTGTTGCTGCTAGTCTTTCTACTACTTCTACTGCTACTGCTACTGCTACTTCTACTGCTACTGCTACTACTGCTATTGCTACTGCTGCTACTGCTACTGCTACTGCTACTGCTACTGCTACTGCTGCAGTCGCTGCTACTGCCGCTGCTACTGATGTTGCTACTGGTGCTGCAGCTACTGCTACTGCCCCTGCTACTGCCCCTGCTACTGCTCTTACTGCTACTGCTACAGCTATTGCTCCAGATACTGCTACTGCTACTGCTACTGCTCTTGCTGCTACTGCTACTGCTGCTGTTAAAGTTGCTGCTGCTGTAACTAGTGCTACTACTACTGCTGCTACTACAGTTACTCTTACTGCTACTGCTACTGCTCCTGCTCCTGATACTGCTATTGCTACTGCTACTGCTTTTGATACTGCTACTGCTACTGCTCTTACTGCTACTACTACTGCTACTGCTACTACTACTGCTACTGCTACTGCTACTGCTGCTACTGGTACTGCTACTGCTACTACTGCTGTTACTACTGCTACTGCTACTGCTACTGCTACTGGTGCTGCTACTGCTACTGCTACTACTACTACTACTACTACTACTACTACTACTGCTACTGCTACTATTGTTACTACTACTACTGCTGCTGCTACTGCTGCTACTGTTGCTGCTACTGCTGTTGCTGCTACTGCTGCTGCTGCTCCTGCTGCTCCTGCTACAGCTACTACTACTGATACTGCTGCTACTGCTACTGCTACTGCTACTGCCGTTATTACTACTACTACTATTACTACTACTACTGCTGCTAATGCTACTGTTACTGCTGCTACTTCTGCTGCTACTGCTACTACTACTTCTACTATTAGTACTACTACTACTGCTGCTACTGCTACTGGTGCTGCTGCTACTGCTGCTGCTGCAGCTGCTTCTACTGCTACTGCTACTACTACTGCTACTGCTACTGCTCTCTTACTGCTACTGTTACTGATCTTGCTGCTACTGCTATTGCTGCTGCTACTTCTGCTGCTCTTGCTACTACTGCTACTGCTACTACTCCTGCTCCTGATATTTCTACTGCTACTTCTACCGCTCTTACTACTACTGCTACTGCTAATGCTATTGCTACTGCTGCTGCAACTGCTCCTGATACTGCTACTGCTACTACTACTGCTACTGCTACTGCTGCTCCTGATACTGCTACTGCTACTGATACTGCTACTGCTCCTGAGACTAGTACAACTACTGCTCTTACTGCTACTGCTACTGCTATTACTGCTACTGCTACTGCTCTTACTGCTACTACTACAGCTACTGCTCCTGATACTGCTACTGCTCTCTTACTGCTACTGCTCTTGTTGCTACTGCTACTGCTGCTGTTACTGCTGCTGCTGCTGTAAATAGTGCTACTACTGCTGCTACTACTGCTACTGCTACTGCTCCTGCTCCTGCTCCTGCTCCTGATACTGCTACTGCTACTGCTACTGCTACTGCTACTGCTCTTGATACTGCTACTGCTACTGCTACTGCTCTTACTGCTACTACTACTGCTACTGCTACTACTACTGCTACTGCTACTGCTACTGGTACTGCTACTGGTACTGCTAATGCTACTACTGCTGTTGCAGCTGCTACTGCTACTGCTACTGCTACTGCTGCTACTGCTACTGGTGCTACTACTGCTACTACTACTGCTGCTACTACTGTTGCTGCTGCTGCTGCTGCCACTATTGCTACTGCTACTGCCACTACTACTGCTACTGCTGCTACTGCTAGTGCTACTGCTGCTGCTACTGCTGTTGTTACTGTGCTGCTACTACCACTGCTACTGCTGTTGCTACTGCTGCTGCTGTTACTGCCACTGCGACTGCTACTGCTACTGCGACTGCTACTGCTACTGTAACTCTTACTGCTGCTCCAGGTGCTACTGCCACAACTACTGGTACTGCTACTGCTACTGCTACTACTGCTACTGCTACTACTACTGATACTGCTGCTGCTGCTACTCCTGCTGCTACTACTACTGATACTACTACTGTTGCTGCTGCTGCTGCCACTATTGCTACTGCTACTGCTACTACTACTGATACTGCTGCTACTGCTATTGCTACTGCTGCTATTGCTACTACTACTGCTGCTACTGATACTGCTACTGCTGTTACTGCTACTGCTACTACTACTGCTGCTGCTGCTGCTACTCCTACTGCTACTACTGCTGTTGTTACTGCTACTGCTACTGCCACTACTACTGCTGCTGCTGCTACTGCTACTGCTACTGCTAGTGCTGCTGCTGGTACTGCTGTTGCTACTGTGCTGCTACTACCACTGCTACTGCTGTTGCTACTGCTATTCCAACTGTTACTGTTGCTGCATGTGCTACTGCCACTACTACTGGTACTACTACTGCTACTGCTACTGCTACTGCTGCTACTGCTACTGCTACTGCTACTACTACTACTGCTACTGCTATTGCTGCTACTGCTACTGGTACTGGTACTACTACTACTGCTGCTGCAGCTGCTACTGCTACTGCTACTGCTGCTACTGCTACTCCTACTACTACTACTACTGCTACTACTAATATTGTTGCTGCCGCTATTGCTACTGCTACTGCCACTACTACTGCTACTGCTGCTACTGCTACTGCTACTGCTAGTGCTACTGCTGCTGCTGCTACTGCTGTTGCTACCGCTGCAGCTGTTACTGCCACTACGACTGCTACTGCTACTGCGACTGCTACTGCTACTGCTACTGCAACTGTTACTGCTGCTGCAGGTGCTACTGCCACTACTACTGCTACTGCTACTGCTACTGCTACTGCTGCTAGTGCAACTGCTACTGCTACTGCTACTGCTACTGCTGCTGGTACTGCAACTATTGCTACTGGTACTGCTACCGCTACTACTATTGCTACTGCTGCTACTGCTGCTGCAGCTGCTAATGCTGATGCAGCTACTGTTACTGCTACTGCTACTGCTGCTACTGCTGCTGCTACTGTTGTTGCTACTGCTGCTGCTGCTAGTCTTTCTACTACTTCTACTGCTACTGCTACTGCTACTGCCACTACTACTGCTACTGCTACTGCTACTACTACTGCTACTGCTACTGCTCTCTTACTGCTACTGTTACTGATCTTGCTGCTACTGCTATTGCTGCTGCTACTTCTGCTGCTCTTGCTACTACTGCTACTGCTACTACTCCTGCTCCTGATATTTCTACTGCTACTGCTACCGCTCTTACTACTACTGCTACTTCTCTTACTGCTACTACTACTGCTACTGCTAATGCTATTGCTACTGCTGCTGCAACTGCTCCTGATACTTCTACTGCTACTACTACTGCTACTGCTACTGCTGCTCCTGATACTGCTACTGCTACTGCTACTGATACTGCTACTGCTCCTAAGACTAGTACAACTACTGCTCTTACTGCTACTGCTACTGCTATTACTGCTACTGCTACTGCTCTTACTGCTACTACTACAGCTACTGCTCCTGATACTGCTACTGCTCTCTTACTGCTACTGCTCTTGTTGCTACTGCTACTGCTGCTGTTACTGCTGCTGCTGCTGTAACTAGTGCTACTACTGCTGCTACTACTGCTACTGCTACTGCTCCTGCTCCTGCTCCTGATATTGCTACTGCTACTGCTACTGCTACTGCTCTTGATACTGCTACTGCTACTGCTCTTACTGCTACTACTACTGCTACTGCTACTGCTACTGCTACTGCTACTGCTGCTACTGGTACTGCTACTGCTACTACTGCTGTTGCAGCTGCTACTGCTACTGCTACTGCTGCTACTACTACTGCTACTGGTGCTACTACTGCAACTGCTACTACTACTACTACTACTACTGCTGCTACTACTGTTGCTGCTGCTGCTGCCGCTATTGCTACTGCTACTGCCACTACTACTGCTACTGCTGCTACTGCTACTGCTACTGCTAGTGCTACTGCTGCTGCTACTGCTGTTGTTACTGTGCTGCTACTACCACTGCTACTGCTGTTGCTACTGCTGCTGCTGTTACTGCCACTGCGACTGCTACTGCTACTGCGACTGCTACTGCTACTGCTACTGTAACTCTTACTGCTGCTCCAGGTGCTACTGCCACCACTAATGGTACTGCTACTGCTACTGTTGATACTGCTACTGCTACTGCTACTGCTAGTGCTGCTGCTAATGCTGCTGCTAGTCTTGCTACTACTGCTACTGCTACTACTACTGATACTGCTGCTACTGCTATTGCTACTGCTGCTACTGCTACTACTACTGCTGCTACTGATACTGCTACTGCTGTTACTGCTACTGCTACTGCTACTACTACTGCTGCTGCTGCTGCTACTCCTACTGCTACTACTGCTGTTGTTACTACTGCTGCTACTACTACTGCTGGTACTAGTGCTACTGCTACTACTACTGCTACTGCTACTGCTGCTCCTACTGCTACTGCTACTGCTACTGATACTGCTACTGCTCCTGAGACTAGTACAACTACTGCTCTTACTGCTACTACTACTGCTATTACTGCTACTGCTACTGCTACTGCTCTTACTGCTACTGCTACAGCTACTGCTCCTGATACTGCTACTGCTACTGCTCTCTTACTGCTACTGCTCTTACTGCTACTGCTACTGCTGCTGTTACTGTTGCTGCTGCTGTAACTAGTGCTACTAGTACTGCTGCTACTATTGTTACTGCTACTACTCCTGCTCCTGATACTGCTACTGCTACTTCTCTTGATACTGCTACTGCTACTGCTACTGCTACTGCTCTTACTGCTACTACTACTGCTACTACTATTGCTACTGCTACTGCTATGGCTGCTACTGCTATTGCTACTACTGCTGATGCAGCTGCTAACGCTACTGCTACTGGTACTGCTATTGGTACTGCTGCTACTGCTACTGCTATTGCTGCTGCTGCAACTGCTGCTGCTACTGCTGCTGATACTGTTGTTGCTGCTACTGCTACTTCTACTGCTACTGCTACTGCTGCTACTCCTACTGCTACTGCTACTGCTGCTACTGCTAGTGCTGCTGCTAGTCTTGCTACTACTGCTACGGCTACTACTACTTATACTGCTGCTGCTACTGCTGCTGCTACTGCTACTGCGACTGCTACTGCTACTGTAACTCTTACTGCTGCTCCAGGTGCTACTGCCACCACTACTGGTACTGCTACTGCTACTACTACTGCTATTGCTGCTCCTGATACTGCTACTGCTGCTGAGGCTAGTACAACTACTGCTCTTACTGCTACTGCTATTACTGCTACGGGTCTTACTGCTACTGCTTCAGCTAATGCTCCAGATTTTGCTACTGCTACTGCTACTGCTCTCTTACTACTACTGCTCTTGCTGCTACTGCTACTGCTGCTGTTACTGCTGCTGCTCCTGTAACTAGTGTTACTACTACTGCTGCTACTACTGTTACTGCTACTGCTCCTGCTCCTGATACTGCTATTGCTACTGCTACTGCTCTTGATACTGCTACTGCTCTTACTGCTCTTACTGCTACTACTACTGCTGCTGCTACTACTACTACTGCTACTACTACTGCTACTGCAGCTGCAGCTACTGTTACTGCTACTCCTACTTCTACTGCTACTGCCGCTATTATTACTACTACTACTACTATTACTACTACTACTACTACTGCTAGTGCTACTGTTACTGCTACTGCTACTGTTACTGCTACTGCTACTGCTACCGCTACTACTACTGCCACTATTACTGCTACTGCTACTGCTGCTGCTGCTACTGCTGTTGCTGCTACTGCTGCTGCTACTGCTGCTGCTGCTCCTGCTGCTACTGCTACTGCTACTACTACGGCTACTGCTGCTACTGCTCTTACTGCTGCTGCTACTTCTGCTGCTGCAGCAGCTACTGCTACTGCTACTGCCACTACTACTGCTACCGCTACTGCTGCTACTGCTACAACTACTGCTACTGTTGTTGCTGCTAGTGCTGCTGCTGTTCCTGCTACTGCTGCTGCTATTGCTACTGCTACTGCCGCTATTACTACTAATACTACTACTGCTACTGCTACTGCAACTCCTACTGCTCCTGATACTGCTACTGCTCTTACTGCTACTGCTACTGCTCTTACTGCTACTGCTAATGCTACTGCTACTGCTCCTGATACTGCTATTGCTACTGCTGCTGTTACTGCTGTTGCTGCTGTTGCTAGTGCTGCTACTACTGCTGCTAATACTGTTACTGCTACTACTTCTCCTGCTCCTGATACTGCTACTGCTACTACTACTGCTCTTACTGCTACTACAACTGCTACTGCTCCTGCTCCTGATACTGCTACTCCTACTGCTCTTACTGCTACTGCTACTACTCTTACTGCTACTGCTACTGCTCTTACTGCTACTACTACTGCTACTACTGCTTCTGCTGCTAGTCTTTCTACTGCTACTGCTCCTGCAACTGCTACTGCAACTCCAACTGCTACTGCTACTGCTCCTGATACTCCTACTGCTACTGCTCTTACTGCTACTGCCACTGCTCTTCCTGCTACTGCTACTGTTCCTGATACTGCTGCTACTGCTGCTGTTACTGCTGCTGCTGCTGTTGCTAGTGCTGCTACTACTGCTGCTACTACTGTTACTGCTACTACTACTGCTCCTGCTCCTGATATTGCTACTGCTCTTACTGCTACTACTACTGCTACTGCTCCTGCTCCTGATACTGCTACTGCTACTGCTCTTACTGCTCTTACTGCTACTGCTCTTACTGCTACTACTCTTACTGCTACTGCTACTGCTCTTACTGCTACTGCTACTACTACTGCTACTGCTACTAGTGCTTCTGCTGCTAGTGTTGCTGCTAGTCTTTCTACTACTTCTACTGCTACTGCTACTGCTACTTCTACTGCTACTGCTACTACTGCTATTGCTACTGCTGCTACTGCTACTGCTACTGCTACTGCTACTGCTACTGCTGCAGTCGCTGCTACTGCCGCTGCTACTGATGTTGCTACTGGTGCTGCAGCTACTGCTACTGCCCCTGCTACTGCCCCTGCTACTGCTTTTACTGCTACTGCTACAGCTATTGCTCCAGATACTGCTACTGCTACTGCTACTGCTCTTGCTGCTACTGCTACTGCTGCTGTTAAAGTTGCTGCTGCTGTAACTAGTGCTACTACTACTGCTGCTACTACAGTTACTCTTACTGCTACTGCTACTGCTCCTGCTCCTGATACTGCTATTGCTACTGCTACTGCTTTTGATACTGCTACTGCTACTGTTCTTACTGCTACTACTACTGCTACTGCTACTACTACTGCTACTGCTACTGCTACTGCTGCTACTGGTACTGCTACTGCTACTACTGCTGTTACTACTGCTACTGCTACTGCTACTGCTACTGGTGCTGCTACTGCTACTGCTACTACTACTACTACTACTGCTACTGCTACTATTGTTACTACTACTGCTGCTGCTGCTGCTGCTACTGTTGCTGCTACTGCTGTTGCTGCTACTGCTGCTGCTGCTCTTGCTGCTCCTGCTACAGCTACTACTACTGATACTGCTGCTACTGCTACTGCTACTGCTACTGCTACTGCCGTTATTACTACTACTACTATTACTACTACTACTACTGCTAATGCTACTGTTACTGCTGCTACTTCTGCTGCTACTGCTACTACTACTTCTACTATTAGTACTACTACTACTGCTGCTACTGCTACTGGTGCTGCTGCTACTGCTGCTGCTGCAGCTGCTTCTACTGCTACTGCTACTGCCACTACTACTGCTACTGCTACTGCTACTACTACTGCTACTGCTACTGCTCTCTTACTGCTACTGTTACTGATCTTGCTCCTACTGCTATTGCTGCTGCTACTTCTGCTGCTCTTGCTACTACTGCTACTGCTACTACTCCTGCTCCTGATATTTCTACTGCTACTTCTACCGCTCTTACTACTACTGCTACTGCTAATGCTATTGCTACTGCTGCTGCAACTGCTCCTGATACTGCTACTGCTACTACTACTGCTACTGCTACTGCTGCTCCTGATACTGCTACTGCTACTGATACTGCTACTGCTCCTGAGACTAGTACAACTACTGCTCTTACTGCTACTGCTACTGCTATTACTGCTACTGCTACTGCTCTTACTGCTACTACTACAGCTACTGCTCCTGATACTGCTACTGCTCTCTTACTGCTACTGCTCTTGTTGCTACTGCTACTGCTGCTGTTACTGCTGCTGCTGCTGTAACTAGTGCTACTACTGCTGCTACTACTGCTACTGCTACTGCTCCTGCTCCTGCTCCTGCTCCTGATACTGCTACTGCTACTGCTACTGCTACTGCTACTGCTACTGCTACTGCTACTGCTACTGCTACTGCTCTTGATACTGCTACTGCTACTGCTACTGCTACTGCTCTTACTGCTACTACTACTGCTACTGCTACTACTACTTCTACTGCTACTGCTACTGGTACTGCTACTGGTACTGCTACTGCTACTACTGCTGTTGCAGCTGCTACTGCTACTGCTACTGCTGCTACTGCTACTGGTGCTGCTACTGCTACTGCTACTACTACTACTACTACTGCTGCTACTACTGTTGCTGCTGCTGCTGCTGCCACTATTGCTACTGCTACTGCCACTACTACTGCTACTGCTGCTACTGCTAGTGCTACTGCTGCTGATACTGCTGTTGTTACTGTGCTGCTACTACCACTGCTACTGCTGTTGCTACTGCTGCTGCTGTTACTGCCACTGCGACTGCTACTGCTACTGCGACTGCTACTGCTACTGTAACTCTTACTGCTGCTCCAGGTGCTACTGCCACAACTACTGGTACTGCTACTGCTACTGCTGCTACTGCTACTGCTACTACTACTGATACTGCTGCTGCTGCTGCTACTCCTGCTGCTACTACTACTGATACTACTACTGTTGCTGCTGCTGCTGCCACTATTGCTACTGCTACTGCTACTACTACTGATACTGCTGCTACTGCTATTGCTACTGCTGCTACTTCTACTACTACTGCTGCTACTGATACTGCTACTGCTGTTACTGCTACTGCTACTGCTACTACTACTGCTGCTGCTGCTACTACTCCTACTGCTACTACTGCTGTTGTTACTGCTACTGCTACTGCTACTGCCACTACTACTGCTGCTGCTGCTACTGCTACTGCTACTGCTAGTGCTGCTGCTGGTACTGCTGTTGCTACTGTGCTGCTACTACCACTGCTACTGCTGTTGCTACTTCTATTCCAACTGTTACTGTTGCTGCATGTGCTACTGCCACTACTACTGGTACTACTACTGCTACTGCTACTGCTACTGCTGCTACTGCTACTGCTACTGCTACTGCTACTACTACTGCTGCTGCTACTGCTGCTACTGCTACTGGTACTGGTACTACTACTACTGCTGCTGCAGCTGCTACTGCTACTGCTACTGCTGCTACTGCTACTCCTACTACTACTACTGCTACTACTAATATTGTTGCTGCCGCTATTGCTACTGCTACTGCCACTACTACTGCTACTGCTGCTACTGCTACTGCTACTGCTAGTGCTACTGCTGCTGCTGCTACTGCTGTTGCTACCGCTGCAGCTATTACTGCCACTACGACTGCTACTGCTACTGCTACTGCAACTGTTACTGCTGCTGCAGGTGCTACTGCCACTACTACTGCTACTGCTACTGCTACTGCTGCTAGTGCAACTGCTACTGCTACTGCTACTGCTACTGCTGCTGGTACTGCAACTATTGCTACTGGTACTGCTACCGCTACTACTATTGCTACTGCTGCTACTGCTGCTGCAGCTGCTAATGCTGATGCAGCTACTGTTACTGCTACTGCTACTGCTGCTACTGCTGCTACTGCTGCTGATACTGTTGTTGCTACTGCTGCTGCTGCTGCTAGTCTTTCTACTACTTCTACTGCTACTGCTACTGCTACTGCAACTGCTACTGCTGTTACTCCTACTGCTACTGCTGCTACTGCTAGTGCTGCTGCTAGTCTTGCTACTACTGCTACTGCTACTACTACTTATACTGCTGCTGCTACTGCTACTGCTACTGCTACTGCTACTGCTACTGCTGCTGCTGCTGCTACTCCTGCTGCTACTACTACTGCTGTTGTTACTACTGCTGCTACTACTACTACTGCTACTGCTACTGCTACTACTACTACTAGTACTACTACTACTACTGCTACTGCTACTGGTGCTGCTGCTACTGCTGCTGCTGCAGCTACTTCTACTGCTACTGCTACTGCCACTACTACTGCTACTGCTACTGCTACTACTACTGCTACTGCTACTGCTCTCTTACTGCTACTGTTACTGATCTTGCTGCTACTGCTATTGCTGCTGCTACTTCTGCTGCTCTTGCTACTACTGCTACTGCTACTACTCCTGCTCCTGATATTTCTACTGCTACTGCTACCGCTCTTACTACTACTGCTACTGCTCTTACTGCTACTACTACTGCTACTGCTAATGCTATTGCTACTGCTGCTGCAACTGCTCCTGATACTGCTACTGCTACTACTACTGCTACTGCTACTGCTGCTCCTGATACTGCTACTGCTACTGCTACTGATACTGCTTCTGCTCCTGAGACTAGTACAACTACTGCTCTTACTGCTACTGCTACTGCTATTACTGCTACTGCTACTGCTCTTACTGCTACTACTACAGCTACTGCTCCTGATACTGCTACTGCTCTCTTACTGCTACTGCTCTTGTTGCTACTGCTACTGCTGCTGTTACTGCTGCTGCTGCTGTAACTAGTGCTACTACTGCTGCTACTACTGCTACTGCTACTGCTCCTGCTCCTGCTCCTGCTCCTGATATTGCTACTGCTACTGCTACTGCTACTGCTCTTGATACTGCTACTGCTACTGCTACTGCTCTTACTGCTACTACTACTGCTACTGCTACTGCTACTGCTACTGCTGCTACTGGTACTGCTACTGCTACTACTGCTGTTGCAGCTGCTACTGCTACTGCTACTGCTGCTTCTACTACTGCTACTGGTGCTACTACTGCAACTGCTACTACTACTACTACTACTGCTGCTACTATTGTTGCTGCTGCTGCTGCCGCTATTGCTACTGCTACTGCCACTACTACTGCTACTGCTGCTACTGCTACTGCTACTGCTAGTGCTACTGCTGCTGCTACTGCTGTTGTTACTGTGCTGCTACTACCACTGCTACTGCTGTTGCTATTACTGCTGCTGTTACTGCCACTGCGACTGCTACTGCTACTGCGACTGCTACTGCTACTGCTACTGTAACTCTTACTGCTGCTCCAGGTGCTACTGCCACCACTAATGGTACTGCTACTGCTACTGCTGATACTGCTACTGCTACTGCTACTGCTAGTGCTGCTGCTAATGCTGCTGCTAGTCTTGCTACTACTGCTACTGCTACTACTACTGATACTGCTGCTACTGCTATTGCTACTGCTGCTACTGCTACTACTACTGCTGCTACTGATACTGCTACTGCTGTTACTGCTACTGCTACTGCTACTGCTACTACTACTGCTGCTGCTGCTGCTACTCCTACTGCTACTACTGCTGTTGTTACTACTGCTGCTACTACTACTGCTGGTACTAGTGCTACTGCTACTACTACTGCTACTGCTACTGCTGCTCCTACTGCTACTGCTACTGCTACTGATACTGCTACTGCTCCTGAGACTAGTACAACTACTGCTCTTACTGCTACTACTACTGCTATTACTGCTACTGCTACTGCTACTGCTCTTACTGCTACTGCTACAGCTACTGCTCCTGATACTGCTACTGCTACTGCTCTCTTACTGCTACTGCTCTTACTGCTACTGCTACTGCTGCTGTTACTGTTGCTGCTGCTGTAACTAGTGCTACTAGTACTGCTGCTACTATTGTTACTGCTACTACTCCTGCTCCTGATACTGCTACTGCTACTTCTCTTGATACTGCTACTGCTACTGCTACTGCTCTTACTGCTACTACTACTGCTACTACTA
>OY970826.1:227500-280000 GCA_963853835.1 Calendula officinalis | reverse complement strand
GCTACTGCTACTGCTCTTACTGCTACTACTACTGCTACTACTATTGCTACTGCTACTGCTATTGCTGCTACTGCTACTGCTACTGCTACTGCAACTGCTACTGCTGTTACTCCTACTGCTACTGCTGCTACTGCTAGTGCTGCTGCTAGTCTTGCTACTACTGCTACTGCTACTACTACTTATACTGCTGCTGCTACTGCTACTGCTACTGCTACTGCTACTGCTACTGCTGCTGCTGCTGCTACTCCTGCTGCTACTACTACTGCTGTTGTTACTACTGCTGCTACTACTACTACTGCTACTGCTACTGCTACTACTACTACTAGTACTACTACTACTACTGCTACTGCTACTGGTGCTGCTGCTACTGCTGCTGCTGCAGCTACTTCTACTGCTACTGCTACTACTACTGCTACTGCTACTGCTACTACTACTGCTACTGCTACTGCTCTCTTACTGCTACTGTTACTGATCTTGCTGCTACTGCTATTGCTGCTGCTACTTCTGCTGCTCTTGCTACTACTGCTACTGCTACTACTCCTGCTCCTGATATTTCTACTGCTACTGCTACCGCTCTTACTACTACTGCTACTGCTCTTACTGCTACTACTACTGCTACTGCTAATGCTATTGCTACTGCTGCTGCAACTGCTCCTGATACTGCTACTGCTACTACTACTGCTACTGCTACTGCTGCTCCTGATACTGCTACTGCTACTGCTACTGATACTGCTACTGCTCCTGAGACTAGTACAACTACTGCTCTTACTGCTACTGCTACTGCTATTACTGCTACTGCTACTGCTCTTACTGCTACTACTACAGCTACTGCTCCTGATACTGCTACTGCTCTCTTACTGCTACTGCTCTTGTTGCTACTGCTACTGCTGCTGTTACTGCTGCTGCTGCTGTAACTAGTGCTACTACTGCTGCTACTACTGCTACTGCTACTGCTCCTGCTCCTGCTCCTGCTCCTGATATTGCTACTGCTACTGCTACTGCTACTGCTCTTGATACTGCTACTGCTACTGCTACTGCTCTTACTGCTACTACTACTGCTACTGCTACTGCTAGTGCTACTGCTGCTACTGGTACTGCTACTGCTACTACTGCTGTTGCAGCTGCTACTGCTACTGCTACTGCTGCTACTACTACTGCTACTGGTGCTACTACTGCAACTGCTACTACTACTACTACTACTACTGCTGCTACTATTGTTGCTGCTGCTGCTGCCGCTATTGCTACTGCTACTGCCACTACTACTGCTACTGCTGCTACTGCTACTGCTACTGCTAGTGCTACTGCTGCTGCTACTGCTGTTGTTACTGTGCTGCTACTACCACTGCTACTGCTGTTGCTATTACTGCTGCTGTTACTGCCACTGCGACTGCTACTGCTACTGCGACTGCTACTGCTACTGCTACTGTAACTCTTACTGCTGCTCCAGGTGCTACTGCCACCACTAATGGTACTGCTACTGCTACTGCTGATACTGCTACTGCTACTGCTACTGCTAGTGCTGCTGCTAATGCTGCTGCTAGTCTTGCTACTACTGCTACTGCTACTACTACTGATACTGCTGCTACTGCTATTGCTACTGCTGCTACTGCTACTACTACTGCTGCTACTGATACTGCTACTGCTGTTACTGCTACTGCTACTGCTACTGCTACTACTACTGCTGCTGCTGCTGCTACTCCTACTGCTACTACTGCTGTTGTTACTACTGCTGCTACTACTACTGCTGGTACTAGTGCTACTGCTACTACTACTGCTACTGCTACTGCTGCTCCTACTGCTACTGCTACTGCTACTGATACTGTTACTGCTCCTGAGACTAGTACAACTACTGCTCTTACTGCTACTACTACTGCTATTACTGCTACTGCTACTGCTACTGCTCTTACTGCTACTGCTACAGCTACTGCTCCTGATACTGCTACTGCTACTGCTCTCTTACTGCTACTGCTCTTACTGCTACTGCTACTGCTGCTGTTACTGTTGCTGCTGCTGTAACTAGTGCTACTAGTACTGCTGCTACTATTGTTACTGCTACTACTCCTGCTCCTGATACTGCTACTGCTACTTCTCTTGATACTGCTACTGCTACTGCTACTGCTCTTACTGCTACTACTACTGCTACTACTATTGCTACTGCTACTGCTATTGCTGCTACTGCTACTGCTACTACTGCTGATGCAGCTGCTAACGCTACTGCTACTGGTACTGCTATTGGTACTGCTGCTACTGCTACTGCTATTGCTGCTGCTGCAACTGCTGCTGCTACTGCTGCTGATACTGTTGTTGCTGCTACTACTACTGCTACTGCTACTGCTACTGCTACTGCTGCTACTCCTACTGCTACTGCTACTGCTGCTACTGCTAGTGCTGCTGCTAGTCTTGCTACTACTGCTACGGCTACTACTACTTATACTGCTGCTGCTACTGCTGCTGCTACTGCTACTGCGACTGCTACTGCTACTGTAACTCTTACTGCTGCTCCAGGTGCTACTGCCACCACTACTGGTACTGCTACTGCTACTGCTGCTACTGCTACTGCTACTGTACTGCTAGTGCTGCTGCTAGTCTTGCTACTACTGCTACTGCTACTACTACTGATACTGCTGCTACTGCTATTGCTACTGCTGCTACTGCTACTACTACTGCTGCTACTGATACTGCTACTGCTGTTACTGCTACTGCTACTGCTACTGCTACTACTACTGCTGCTGCTGCTGCTACTCCTACTGCTACTACTGCTGTTGTTACTACTGCTGCTACTACTACTGCTGGTACTACTGCTACTGCTACTACTACTGCTACTGCTACTACTGCTCCTACTGCTACTGCTACTGCTACTGATACTGCTACTGCTCCTGAGACTAGTACAACTACTGCTCTTACTGCTACTACTACTGCTATTACTGCTACTGCTACTGCTACTGCTCTTACTGCTACTGCTACAGCTAGTGCTCCTGATACTGCTACTGCTACTGCTCTCTTACTGCTACTGCTCTTGCTGCTACTGCTACTGCTGCTGTTACTGCCGCTGCTGCTGTAACTAGTGCTACTAGAACTGCTGCTACTATTGTTACTGCTACTGCTCCTGCTCCTGATACTGCTACTGCTACTTTTCTTGATACTGCTACTGCTACTGCTCTTACTGCTACTACTACTGCTACTACTATTGCTACTGCTACTGCTATTGCTGCTACTGCTACTGGTACTGCTACTGCTACTACTGCTGATGCAGCTGCTACTGCTACTGCTACTGCTACTGGTACTGCTATTGGTACTGCTGCTACTATTGTTACTGCTACTGCTCCTGCTCCTGATACTGCTACTGCTACTTCTCTTGATACTGCTACTGCTACTGCTACTGCTACTGCTACTGCTCTTACTGCTACTACTACTGCTACTACTATTGCTACTGCTACTGCTATTGCTGCTACTGCTACTGCTTCTACTGCTGATGCAGCTGCTAACGCTACTGCTACTGGTACTGCTATTGGTACTGCTGCTACTGCTACTGCTATTGCTGCTGCTGCAACTGCTGCTGCTACTGCTGCTGATACTGTTGTTGCTGCTACTGCTACTGCTACTGCTACTGCTGCTACTCCTACTGCTACTGCTACTGCTGCTACTGCTAGTGCTGCTGCTAGTCTTGCTACTACTGCTACGGCTACTACTACTTATACTGCTGCTGCTACTGCTGCTGCTACTGCTACTGCGACTGCTACTGCTACTGTAACTCTTACTGCTGCTCCAGGTGCTACTGCCACCACTACTGGTACTGCTACTGCTACTGCTGCTACTGCTACTGCTACTGTACTGCTAGTGCTGCTGCTAGTCTTGCTACTACTGCTACTGCTACTGCTACTTCTACTGATACTGCTGCTACTGCTATTGCTACTGCTGCTACTGCTACTACTACTGCTGCTACTGATACTGCTACTGCTGTTACTGCTACTGCTACTGCTACTACTACTGCTGCTGCTGCTGCTACTCCTACTGCTACTACTGGTGTTGTTACTACTGCTGCTACTACTACTGCTGGTACTACTGCTACTGCTACTACTACTGCTACTGCTACTACTGCTCCTACTGCTACTGCTACTGCTACTGATACTGCTACTGCTCCTGAGACTAGTACAACTACTGCTCTTACTGCTACAACTACTGCTATTACTGCTACTGCTACTGCTACTGCTCTTACTGCTACTGCTACAGCTACTGCTCCTGATACTGCTACTGCTACTGCTCTCTTACCGCTACTGCTCTTGCTGCTACTGCTACTGCTGATGTTACTGCCGCTGCTGCTGTAACTAGTGCTACTAGAACTGCTGCTACTATTGTTACTGCTACTGCTCCTGCTCCTGATACTGCTACTGCTACTTTTCTTGATACTGCTACTGCTACTGCTCTTACTGCTACTACTACTGCTACTACTATTGCTACTGCTACTGCTATTGCTGCTACTGCTACTGGTACTGCTACTGCTACTACTGCTGATGCAGCTGCTACTGCTACTGCTACTGGTACTGCTATTGGTACTGCTGCTACTATTGTTACTGCTACTGCTCCTGCTCCTGATACTGCTACTGCTACTTCTCTTGATACTGCTACTGCTACTGCTACTGCTACTGCTACTGCTACTGCTCTTACTGCTACTACTACTGCTACTACTATTGCTACTGCTACTGCTATTGCTGCTACTGCTACTGCTAGTACTGCTGATGCAGCTGCTAACGCTACTGCTACTGGTACTGCTATTGGTACTGCTGCTACTGCTACTGCTATTGTTGCTGCTGCAACTGCTACTGCTACTGCTGCTGATACTGTTGTTGCTGCTACTGCTACTACTACTGCTACTGCTACTGCTGCTACTCCTACTGCTACTGCTACTGCTGCTACTGCTAGTGCTGCTGCTAGTCTTGCTACTACTGCTACGGCTACTACTACTTATACTGCTGCTGCTACTGCTGCTGCTACTGCTACTGCGACTGCTACTGCTACTGTAACTCTTACTGCTGCTCCAGGTGCTACTGCCACCACTACTGGTACTGCTACTGCTACTGCTGCTACTGCTACTGCTACTGTACTGCTAGTGCTGCTGCTAGTCTTGCTACTACTGCTACTGCTACTACTACTGATACTGCTGCTACTGCTATTGCTACTGCTGCTACTGCTACTGCTACTACTACTGCTGCTACTGATACTGCTACTGCTGTTACTGCTACTGCTACTGCTACTGCTACTACTACTGCTGCTGCTGCTGCTACTCCTACTGCTACTACTGCTGTTGTTACTACTGCTGCTACTACTACTGCTGGTACTACTGCTACTGCTACTACTACTGCTACTGCTACTACTGCTCCTACTGCTACTGCTACTGCTACTGATACTGCAACTGCTCCTGAGACTAGTACAACTACTGCTCTTACTGCTACTACTACTGCTATTACTGCTACTGCTACTGCTACTGCTCTTACTGCTACTGCTACAGCTACTGCTCCTGATTCTCCTACTGCTACTGCTCTCTTACTGCTACTGCTCTTGCTGCTACTGCTACTGCTGCTGTTACTGCCGCTGCTGCTGTAACTAGTGCTACTAGAACTGCTGCTACTATTGTTACTGCTACTGCTCCTGCTCCTGATACTGCTACTGCTACTTTTCTTGATACTGCTACTGCTACTGCTCTTACTGCTACTACTGCTGCTACTACTATTGCTACTGCTACTGCTATTGCTGCTACTGCTACTGGTACTGCTACTGCTACTACTGCTGATGCAGCTGCTACTGCTACTGCTACTGCTACTGGTACTGCTATTGGTACTGCTGCTACTGCTACTGCTACTGCTGCTACTGCAACTGCTGCTGATACTGTTGTTGCTGCTACTGCTACTGCTACTGCTACTGCCGCTACTCCTACTGCTACTGCTACTGCTGCTACTGCTAGTGCTGCTGCTAGTCTTGCTACTACTGCTACGGCTACTACTACTTATACTGCTGCTGCTACTGCAACTCCTATTGCTACTGCTACTGCTACTGCTACTGGTACTGCTATTGGTACTGCTGCTACTGCTACTGCTACTGCTGCTACTGCAACTGCTGCTGATACTGTTGTTGCTGCTACTGCTACTGCTACTGCTACTGCTGCTACTCCTACTGCTACTGCTACTGCTGGTACTGCTAGTGCTGCTGCTAGTCTTGCTACTACTGCTACGGCTACTACTACTTATACTTCTACTGCTACTGCTGCTGCTACTCCTGCTGCTACTCCTGCTGGTACTACTGCTGTTGTTACTACTGCTGCTACTACTACTACTGCTACTGCTACTGCTACTGCTACTACTACTACTACTAGTACTACTACTACTGCTACTGCTACTGCTACTGGTGCTACTGCCACTACTACTGCTACTACTACTACTACTGCTACTGCTACTGCTCTTTTACTGCTACTGTTACTGATCTTGCTGCTACTGCTATTGCTGCTGCTACCTCTGCTCCTCTTGCTACTACTGCTACTGCTACTACTCCTGCTCCTGATATTTCTACTGCTACTGCTCCTGATACTGCTACTGCTACCGCTCTAACTACTACTGCTACAGCTCTTACTGCTACTACTACTGCTACTGCTAATGCTACTGCTACTGCTACTGCTAATGCTACATCTACTGCTGCTGCAACTGCTCCTGATACTGCTACTGCTACTACTACTGCTACTGCTGCTCCTGATACTGCTACTGCTACTGCTACTACTACTGATACTGCTACTGCTCCTGAGACTTGTCCAACTACTGCTCTTACTGCTACTGCTACTGCTATTACTGCTACTGCTACTGCTCTTACTGCTACTACTACAGCTACTGCTCCTGATACTGCTACTGCTACTGCTACTGCTCTCTTACTGCTACTACTACAGCTACTGCTCCTGATACTGCTACTGCTACTGCTACTGCTCTCTTACTGCTACTGCTCTTCTTGCTACAGCTACTACTGCTGTTACTGCTGCTGCTGCTGTAACTAGTGCTACTACTGCTGCTACTACTGTTACTGCTACTGCTACTGCTCCTGCTCCTGCTCCTGCTCCTGATACTGCTACTGCTACTGCTACTGCTCTTGATACTGCTACTGCTACTGCTCTTACTGATACTACTACTGCTACTGCTACTACTACTGCTACTGCTACTACTGCTATTGCTACTGGTACTGCTACTGCTACTGCTGCTGCTGCTACTGGTGCTGCTACTGCTACTCCTACTACTAGTACTACTACTACTGCTACTACTGTTGCTGCTGCTGCTGCTGCCGCTATTGCTACTGTTACTGCCACTACTACTGCTACTGCTGCTACTGCTACTGCTACTGCTAGTGCTACTGCTACTGCAACTCTTACTACTGCTCCAGGTGCTACTGCCACAACTACTGGTACTGCTACTGCTACTGCTACTGCTACTGCTAGTGCTGCTGCTAGTCTTGCTACTCCTGCTACTGCTACTACTACTGATACTGCTGCTACTGCTATTGCTACTGCTACTACTACTGCTACTGCTACTGCTGCTATTGCTACTGGTACTGCTACTGCTGCTGCTGCTACTGCTACTGGTGCTGCTACTGCTACTGCTACTACTACTACTGCTACTACTGTTGCTGCTGCTGCTGCTGCCGCTATTGCTACTGTTACTGCCACTACTACTGCTACTGCTACTACTGCTACTGCTACTGCTAGTGCTACTGCTACTGCTACTGCAACTCTTACTGCTGCTCCAGGTGCTACTGCCACAACTACTGGTACTGCTACTGCTGCTACTGCTACTGCTACTGCTACTGCTAGTGCTGCTGCTAGTCTGGCTACTCCTGCTACTGCTACTACTACTGATACTGCTGCTACTGCTATTGCTACTGCTACAGCTACTGCTGCTACTGCTACTGCTACTGCTACTGCTACTGCTGTTACTGCTACTGCTACTGCTACTGCTGCTGCTGCTACTACTCCTACTGCTACTACTGCTGTTGTTACTACTGCTGCTACTACTACTGCTAGTACTACTGCTACTGCTACTACTACTGCTACTGCTACTGCTGCTCCTACTGCTGCTACTGCTACTGATACTACTGCTCCTGAGACTAGTACAACTACTGCTCTTACTGCTACTACGACTGCTATTACTGCTACTGCTACTGCTCTTACTGCTACTGCTACAGCTACTGCTCCTGATACTGCTACTGCTACTGGTCTCTTACTGCTACTGCTCTTGCTGCTACTGCTACTGCTGCTATTACTGCTGCTGCTGCTGTAACTAGTGCTACTAGTACTGCTGCTACCATTGTTACTGCTACTGCTCCTGCTCCTGATACTGCTACTGCTACTGCAACTTCTCTTGATACTGCTACTGCTACTGCTACTGCTACTGCTCTTACTGCTACTACTACTGCTACTACTATTGCTACTACTACTGCTATTGCTGCTACTGCTACTGGTACTGCTACTGCTACTAGCAGCTGCTACTGCTACTGCTACTTGTACTACTATTGCTACTGCTGCTACTGCTACTGCTATTGCTGCTGCTGCAACTGCTGCTAGTGCTACTGCCGCTATTACTACTACTACTACTGCTACTGCTACTGCTGTTGCTGCTACTGTTGTTGCTGCTACTGTTGCTAATGCTATAGCTACTGCTACTGCCACTGCTACTGCCACTACTACTGCTATTGCTACTGCTGCTACTGCTACTGCTACGGCTACAGCCGCTGCTACTGCCGCTGCTACTGATGTTGCTACTGCTGCTGCAGCTACTGCTACTGCTCCAGATACTGCCCCTGCTACTGCTCTTACTGCTACTGCTACAGCTACTGCTCCAGATACTGCTACTGCTACTGCTACTGCTCTTGCTGCTACTGCTACTGCTGCTGTTAAAGTTGCTTCTGCTGTAACTAGTGCTACTACTACTGCTGCTACTACAGTTACTCTTACTGCTACTGCTACTGCTCCTGCTCCTGATACTGCTATTGCTACTGCTACTGCTTTTGATACTGCTACTGCTACTGCTACTGCTACTGCTCTTACTGCTCTTACTGCTACTACTACTGCTACTGCTACTACTACTGCTACTGCTACTGCTGCTACTGCTACTGGTACTGCTACTGCTACTACTGCTGTTACTACTGCTAGTGCTACTGCTACTGCTGCTACTGCTACTGCTACTGGTGCTGCTACTGCTACTGCTACTACTACTACTACTCCTACTGCTACAGCTACTATTGTTACTACTACTACTGCTGCTGCTGCTGCTACTGCTGCTGCTACTGCTGTTGCTGCTACTGCTGCTCCTGCTACAGCTACTACTACTGATACTGCTGCTGCTACTACTGCTACTGCTACTGCTACTGCCGCTATTACTACTACTACTATTACTACTACTACTATTACTACTACTACTGCTATACTGTTACTGCTGCTACTGCTGCTGCTACTGCTGTTGCTGCTGCTGCTCCTGCTGCTCCTGCTACTGCTGCTACAGCTACTGCTACTGCTACAGCTACTGCTACTGCTACTGCTACTACTGTTGCTGCTGCTACTACTACTGCTACTACTGATACTACTGCTACTATTGTTGCTGGTGCTGCTGCTGCTGCCGCTATTGCTACTGCTACTGCCACTACTACTGCTGCTACTGCTACTACTACTGCTAGTGCTACTGCTGCTGCTACTGCGGTTGCTACTGTGCTGCTACTACCACTGCTACTGCTGTTGCTATTGCTGCTGCTGTTACTGCCACTGCGACTGCTACTGCTACTGCTACTGGTGCTGCTGCTACTGCTGCTGCTACTGCTGCTGCTGCAGCTACTGCTACTGCCACTACTACTGCTACTGCTACTGCTACTACTACTGCTACTGCTACTACTCTCTTATTGCTATTGCTACTGATCTTGCTGCTACTGCTACTGCTGCTGCTACTGCTGCTGATCTTGCTACTACTGCTACTGCTACTACTCTTGCTCCTGATACTGCTACTGCTACTGTTCCTGATACTGCTACTACTACCGTTCTTACTACTACTGCTACTGCTCTTACTGCTACTGCTACTGCTACTGCAACTGCTCCTGATACTGCTACTGCTACTACTGCTACTGCTGCTACTGATACTGCTACTGCTACTGCTACTGCTACTGATACTGCTACTGCTCCTAAGACTAGTACAACTATTGCTCTTACTGCTACTGCTACTGCTATTGGTCTTATTGCTACTGCTTCAGCTACTGCTCCTGATACTGCTACTGCTACTGCTACTGATCTCTTACTGCTACTGCTCTTGCTGCTACTGCTACTGCTGCTGTTACTGTTACTGCTGCTGTAACTAGTGCTACTACTACTGCTGCTACTACTGTTACTGCTACTGCTACTGCTCCTGCTCCTGATACAGCTATTGCTACTGCTACTGCTCTTGATACTGCAACTGCTACTGCTACTGCTACTGCTACTGCTCTTACTGCTACTACTACTGCTACTGCTACTACTACTGCTACTGCTACTGCTGCTGCAGCTACTGTTACTGCTACTGCTACTCCTACTGTTACTGCTACTGCTACTGCTACTGCCGCTATTACTACTACTACTACTATTACTACTGCTACTACTGCTAATGATACTGTTACTGCTACTGCTACCGCTACTACTACTGCCACTATTACTGCTACTGCTGATGCTGCTGCTACTGCTGTTGCTGCTACTGCTGCTGCTACTGCTGATGCTCCTGCTGCTACTGCTACTGCTACTACTAATGCTACTGCTGCTACTGTTGTTTCTGCAACAGCTGCTGCTACTGCTGCTGCTGCAGCAGCTACTGCTAGTGCTACTACTACTGCTACCGCTACTGCTGCTACTGCTACTACTACAACTACTGTTGTTGCGGCTACTGCTGCTGCTGTTCCTGCTACTGCTGCTGCTGCTATTGCTACGGCTATTGCTACTGCTACTGCCGCTATTAATACTAATACTACTACTGCTACTGCTCCTGCAACTGCTACTGCAACTCCAACTGCTACTGCTACTGATCCTGATACTGCTACTGCTACTGCTCTTACTGCTACTGCTCTTCCTGCTACTGCTAATGCTACTGCTACTGTTCCCAATAATGCTGCTGCTACTGCTGCTGTTACTGCTGCTGGTGCTGTTGCTAGTGCTGCTACTACTGTTACTGCTACTACTACTGCTCCTACTCCTGATACTGCTACTGCTACTGCTACTGCTCTTACTGCTACTACTACTGCTACTGCTCCTGCTCCTGATACTGCTACAGCTACTGCTCTTACTTCTCTTACTGCTACTGCTTTTACTGCTACTACTCTTACTGCTACTGCTACTGCTCTTACTGCTACTACTACTGCTACTGCTACTACTACTACTGCTACTGCTACTACTGCTTCTGCTGCTAGTGCTGCTGCTAGTCTTTCTACTACTTCTACTGCTACTGCTACTGCTACTGCTACTGCTGCCACTGCTACTGCTACTGCTGCTACTGCTAGTGCTGCTGCTAGTCTTGCTACTACTGCTACTGCTATTGATACTGCTACTGCTACTGCTACTGCTCTTACTGCTACTACTACTGCTACTGCTATTGATACTGCTACTGCTACTGCTGCTACTGCTACTGGTACTACTACTGCTATTACTGTTGTTGCAGTTGCTACTGCTACTGCTACTGCTACTTGTGCTGCTACTGCTACAGCTACTACTACTACTACTGCTACTACTGCTGCTGGTGCTGCTGCTGCTGCCGCTATTGCTACTGCTACTGCCACTACTACTGCCGCTGCTGCTACTGCTACTGCTACTGCTAGTGCTGCTGCTGGTATTGCTGTTGCTACTGTGCTGCTACTACCACTGCTACTGCTGTTGCTACTGCTATTCCAACTGTTACTGTTGCTGCATGTGCTACTGCCAGTACTACTGGTACTACTACTGCTACTGCTACTGCTACTGCTGCTACTGCTACTGCTACTGCTACTACTACTGCTACTGCTATTGCTGCTACTGCTACTGGTACTGGTACTGCTACTACTGCTGCTGCAGCTGCTACTGCTACCGCTACTGATGCTACTGCTACTCCTACTACTACTACTGCTACTACTAATATTGTTGCTGCCGCTATTGCTACTGCTACTGCCACTACTACTGCTACTGCTGCTACTGCTACTGCTAGTGCTACTGCTGCTGTTGCTACCGCTGCAGCTGTTACTGCCACTACGACTGCTACTGCTACTGCGACTGCTACTGCTACTGCAACTGTTACTGCTGCTGCAGGTGCTACTGCCACTACTACTGCTACTGCTACTGCTACTGCTACTGCTGCTAGTGCAACTGCTACTGCTACTGCTACTGCTGCTGGTACTGCAACTATTGCTACTGGTACTGCTACCGCTACTAATATTGCTACTGCTGCTACTGCTGCTGCAGCTTCTAATGCTGATGCAGCTACTGTTACTGCTACTGCTACTGCTGCTACTGCTGCTGATACTACTGTTGCTGCTGCTGCTGCTAGTCTTTCTACTACTTCTACTGCTACTGCTACTGCTACTGCTACTCCTGCTACTGCTACTGCTGTTACTCCTACTGCTACTGCTACTGCTGCTACTGCTAGTGCTGCTGCTAGTCTTGCTACTACTGCTACTGCTATTACTACTTATACTGCTGCTACTACTGCTATTGCTACTTTTACTGCTACTGCTGCTGCTGCTGCTACTCCTGCTGCTACTACTACTGCTGTTGTTACTACTGCTGCTACTACTACTACTACTGCTACTGCTACTACTACTACTAGTACTACTACTGCTACTGCTACTGGTGCTGCTGCTACTGCTGCTGCTGCAGCTACTTCTACTGCTACTGCTACTGCCACTACTACTGCTACTGCTACTGCTACTGCTACTACTGCTACTGCTACTGCTCTCTTACTGCTACTGTTACTGATCTTGCTGCTACTGCTATTGCTGCTGCTACTTCTGCTGCTCTTGCTACTACTGCTACTGCTACTACTCCTGCTCCTGATATTTCTACTGCTACTGCTACCGCTCTTACTACTACTGCTACTGCTCTTACTGCTACTACTACTGCTACTGCTAATGCTATTGCTACTGCTGCTGCAACTGCTCCTGATACTGCTACTGCTACTACTACTGCTACTGCTACTGCTGCTCCTGATACTGCTACTGCTACTGCTACTGATACTGCTACTGCTCCTGAGACTAGTACAACTACTGCTCTTACTGCTACAGCTACTGCTATTACTGCTACTGCTACTGCTCTTACTGCTACTACTACAGCTACTGCTCCGGATACTGCTACTGCTCTCTTACTGCTACTGCTCTTGTTGCTACTGCTACTGCTGATGTTACTGCTGCTGCTGCTGTAACTAGTGCTACTACTGCTGCTACTACTGCTACTGCTACTGCTCCTGCTCCTGCTCCTGATATTGCTACTGCTACTGCTACTGCTCTTGATACTGCTACTGCTACTGCTACTGCTCTTACTGCTACTACTACTGCTACTGCTACTACTACTGCTACTGCTACTGCTACTGCTACTGCTACTGCTGCTACTGGTACTGCTACTGGTACTGCTACTGCTACTACTGCTGTTGCAGCTGCTACTGCTACTGCTACTGCTGCTACTACTACTGCTACTGGTGCTACTACTGCAACTGCTACTACTACTACTACTGCTGCTGCTACTATTGTTGCTGCTGCTGCTGCCGCTATTGCTACTGCTACTGCCACTACTACTGCTACTGCTGCTACTGCTACTGCTAGTGCTACTGCTGCTGCTGCTGTTGTTACTGTGCTGCTACTACCACTGCTACTGCTGTTGCTACTGCTGCTGCTGTTACTGCCACTACGACTGCTACTGCTACTGCGACTGCTACTGCTACTGCTACTGTAACTCTTACTGCTGCTCCAGGTGCTACTGCCACCACTAATGGTACTGCTACTGCTACTGCTGATATTGCTACTGCTACTGCTACTGCTAGTGCTGCTGCTAGTGCTGCTGCTAGTCTTGCTACTACTGCTACTGCTACTACTACTGATACTGCTGCTACTGCTATTGCTACTGCTGCTACTGCTACTACTCCTGCTGCTATTGATACTGCTACTACTGTTACTGCTACTGCTACTGCTACTGCTACTGCTACTGCTACTACTACTGCTGCTGCTGCTGCTACTCCTACTGCTACTACTGCTGTTGTTACTACTGCTGCTACTACTACTGCTACTACTACTGCTACTGCTACTACTACTGCTACTGCTACTGCTGCTCCTACTGCTACTGCTACTGCTACTGATACTGCTACTGCTCCTGAGACTAGTACAACTACTGCTCTTACTGCTACTACTACTGCTATTACTGCTACTGCTACTGCTACTGCTCTTACTGCTACTGCTACAGCTACTGCTCTTTATACTGCTACTGCTACTGCTACTGCTCTCTTACTGCTACTGCTACTGCTGCTGTTACTGCTGCTGCTGCTGTAACTAGTGCTACTAGTACTGCTGCTACTATTGTTACTGCTACTGCTCCTGCTCCTGATACTGCTACTGCTACTTCTCTTAATACTGCTACTGCTACTGCTACTGCTCTTACTGCTACTACTACTGCTACTACTATTGCTACTGCTACTGCTATTGCTGCTACTGCTACTGGTACTGCTACTGCTACTACTGCTGATGCAGCTGCTACTGCTACTGCTACTACTGCTGATGCAGCTGCTACTGCTACTACTACTGGTACTGCTATTGGTACTGCTGCTACTGCTACTGCTATTGCTGCTGCTGCAACTGCTGCTGCTACTGCTGCTGATACTGTTGTTGCTGCTACTGCTACTGCTACTGCTGCTACTCCTACTGCTACTGCTACTGCTGCTACTGCTAGTGCTGCTGCTAGTCTTGCTACTACTGCTACGGCTACTACTACTTATACTGCTGCTGCTACTGCTGCTGCTACTGCTACTGCGACTGCTACTGCTACTGTAACTCTTACTGCTGCTCCAGGTGCTACTGCCACCACTACTGGTACTGCTACTGCTACTGCTGCTACTGCTACTGCTACTGTACTGCTAGTGCTGCTGCTAGTCTTGCTACTACTGATACTGCTGCTACTGCTATTGCTACTGCTGCTACTGCTACTACTACTGCTGCTACTGATACTGCTACTACTGTTACTGCTACTGCTTACTGCTACTACTACTGCTACTACTATTGCTACTGCTACTGCTATTGCTGCTACTGCTACTGGTACTGCTACTGTTACTACTGCTGATGCAGCTGCTACTGGTACTGTTATTGGTACTGCTGCTACTGCTACTGCTACTGCTGCTACTGCAACTGCTGCCGATACTGTTGTTGCTGCTACTGCTACTGCTGCTACTCCTACTGCTACTGCTACTGCTGCTACTGCTAGTGCTGCTGCTAGTCTTGCTACTACTGCTACGGCTACTACTACTTATACTGCTGCTGCTACTGCAACTCCTATTGCTACTGCTACTGCTACTACTGCTACTGCTACTGCTACTTCTACTGCTACTGCTGCTGCTACTCCTGCTGCTACTCCTGCTGGTACTACTGCTGTTGTTACTACTGCTGCTACTACTACTACTGCTACTGCTACTGCTACTGCTACTACTACTACTACTACTAGTACTACTACTACTGCTACTACTACTGGTGCTGCTGCTACTGCTGCTGCTGCTACAGCTACTTCTAATGCTACTACTACTGCCACTACTACTGCTACTACTACTGCTACTGCTACTGCTCTCTTACTGCTACTGTTACTGATCTTGCTGCTACTGCTATTGCTGCTGCTACCTCTGCTCCTCTTGCTACTACTGCTACTGCTACTACTCCTGCTCCTGATATTTCTACTGCTACTGCTCCTGATACTGCTACTGCTACCGGTCTAACTACTACTGCTACTGCTCTTACTGCTACTACTACTGCTACTGCTAATGCTACTGCTACTGCTAATGCTACATCTACTGCTGCTGCAACTGCTCCTGATACTGCTACTGCTACTACTACTGCTACTGCTGCTCCTGATACTGCTACTGCTACTGCTACTACTACTGATACTGCTACTGCTCCTGAGACTAGTACAACTACTGCTCTTACTGCTACTGCTACTGCTATTACTGCTACTGCTACTGCTCTTACTGCTACTACTACAGCTACTGCTCCTGATACTGCTACTGCTACTGCTCTCTTACTGCTACTGCTCTTCTTGCTACAGCTACTGCTGCTGTTACTGCTGCTGCTGCTGTAACTAGTGCTACTACTGCTGCTACTACTGTTACTGCTACTGCTACTGGTCCTGCTCCTGCTCCTGCTCCTGCTCCTGATACTGCTACTGCTACTGCTACTGCTCTTGATACTGCTACTGCTACTGCTACTGCTCTTACTAATACTACTACTGCTACTGCTACTACTACTGCTACTGCTACTGCTGCTATTGCTACTGGTACTGCTACTGCTACTGCTGCTGCTGCTACTGCTACTGGTGCTGCTACTGCTACTGCTACTGCTACTACTACTACTACTGTTGCTGCTGCTGCTGCTGCCGCTATTGCTACTGTTACTGCCACTACTACTGCTACTGCTACTGCTACTGCTAGTGCTACTGCTACTGCTACTGCAACTTTAACTGCTGCTCCAGGTGCTACTGCCACAACTACTGGTACTACTACTGCTGCTACTGCTACTGCTACTGCTAGTGCTGCTGCTAGTCTTGCTACTCCTGCTACTGCTACTACTACTGATACTGCTGCTACTGCTATTGCTACTGCTACTACTACTGCTACTGCTACTGCTGCTATTGCTACTGATACTGCTACTGCTACTGCTGCTGCTGCTACTGCTACTGGTGCTGCTACTGCTACTGCTACTACTGTTGCTGCTGCTGCTGCTGCTGCCGCTATTGCTACTGTTACTGCCACTACTACTGTTACTGCTGCTACTGCTACTGCTACTGCTAGTGCTACTGCTACTGCTACTGCAACTCTTACTGCTGCTCCAGGTGCTACTGCCACAACTACTGGTACTGCTACTGCTGCTACTGCTACTGCTACTGCTAGTGCTACTGCTAGTCTTGCTACTCCTGCTACTGCTACTACTACTGATACTGCTGCTACTGCTATTGCTACTGCTACAGCTACTGCTGCTACTGCTACTGCTACTGCTGTTACTGCTACTGCTACTGCTACTGCTGCTGCTACTACTCCTACTGCTACTACTGCTGTTGTTACTACTGCTGCTACTACTACTGCTAGTACTACTGCTACTGCTACTACTACTGCTACTGCTACTGCTGCTCCTACTGCTGCTACTGCTACTGCTACTGATACTACTGCTCCTGAGACTAGTACAACTACTGCTCTTACTGCTACTACTACTGCTATTACTGCTACTGCTACTGCTCTTACTGCTACTGCTACAGCTACTGCTCCTGATACTGCTACTGTTACTGCTCTCTTACTGCTACTGCTCTTGCTGCTACTGCTACTGCTGCTATTACTGCTGCTGCTGCTGTAACTAGTGCTACTAGTACTGCTGCTACCATTGTTACTGCTACTGCTCCTGCTCCTGATACTGTTACTGCTACTGCTACTTCTCTTGATACTGCTACTGCTACTGCTACTACTACTGCTCTTACTGCTACTACTACTGCTACTACTATTGCTACTGCTACTGCTATTGCTGCTACTGCTACTGGTACTGCTACTGCTACTACTGCTGATGCAGCTGCTACTGCTACTGCTACTTGTACTGCTATTGCTACTGCTGCTACTGCTACTGCTATTGCTGCTGCTGCAACTGCTGCTTGTGCTACTGCCGCTATTACTACTACTACTACTGCTACTGCTACTGCTGCTGCTGCTACTGTTGTTGCTGCTACTGTTGCTAATGCTATAGCTACTGCTACTGCCACTCCTACTGCCACTACTACTGCTATTGCTACTGCTGCTACTGCTACAACTACTGCTACTGCTACTGCTACAGCCGCTGCTACTGCCGCTGCTACTGATGTTGCTACTGCGACTGCTACTGCTACTGCTACTGGTGCTGCTGCTACTGCTGCTGCTACTGCTGCTGCTGCAGCTACTGCTACTGCCACTACTACTGCTACTGCTACTGCTACTACTACTGCTACTGCTACTACTCTCTTATTGCTATTGCTACTGATCTTGCTGCTACTGCTACTACTGCTGCTACTGCTGCTGATCTTGCTACTACTGCTAATGCTACTACTCTTGCTCCTGATACTGCTACTGCTACTGTTCCTGATACTGCTACTACTACCGTTCTTACTACTACTGCTACTGCTCTTACTGCTACTGCTAATGCTACTGCTACTGCTACTGCTCCTGATACTGCTACTGCTACTACTGCTACTGCTGCTCCTGATACTGCTACTGCTACTGCTACTGATACTGCTACTGCTCCTAAGACTAGTACAACTATTGCTCTTACTGCTACTGCTACTGCTATTGGTCTTACTGCTACTGCTTCAGCTACTGCTCCTGATATTGCTACTGCTACTGCTACTGATCTCTTACTGCTACTGCTCTTGCTGCTACTGCTACTGCTGCTGTTACTGCTAATGCTGCTGTAACTAGTGCTACTACTACTGCTGCTACTACTGTTACTGCTACTGCTACTGCTCCTGCTCCTGATACAGCTATTGCTACTGCTACTGCTCTTGATACTGCAACTGCTACTGCTACTGCTACTGCTCTTACTGCTACTACTACTGCTACTGCTACTACTACTGCTACTGCTACTGCTACTGCTGCTACTGCTACTGGTACTGCTACTGCTCTTACTGCTCTTACTGCTACTACTACTGCTACTGCTACTACTGCTACTGCTACTGCTGCTACTGGTACTGGTACTGCTACTACTGCTGTTACTACTGCTAGTGCTACTGCTACTGCTGCTACTGCTACTCCTACTGGTGCTGCTACTACTAGTGCTACTACTACTACTACTACTACTGCTCTAGCTACTATTGTTACTACTACTACTGCTGCTGCTGCTGCTACTGCTGCTGCTACTGCTGTTGCTGCTACTGCTGCTGCTGCTCCTGCTACAGCTACTACTACTGATACTGCTGCTGCTACTACTGCTACTGCTACTGCTACTGCCGCTATTACTACTACTACTATTACTACTACTACTGCTAATGCTACTGTTACTGCTGCTACTGCTGCTGCTACTGCTGTTGCTGCTACTGCTGCTGCTGCTCCTGCTGCTCCTGCTACTGCTGCTACAGCTACTGCTACTGCTACAGCTACTGCTACTGCTACTGCTACTACTGTTGCTGCTGCTACTACTACTGCTACTACTGATACTACTGCTACTATTGTTGCTGGTGCTGCTGCTGCTGCCGCTATTGCTACTGCTACTGCCACTACTACTGCTGCTACTGCTACTGCTACTGCTAGTGCTACTGCTGCTGCTACTGCGGTTGCTACTGTGCTGCTACTACCACTGCTACTGCTGTTGCTACTGCTGCTGCTGTTACTGCCACTGCGACTGCTACTGCTACTGCTACTGGTGCTGCTGCTACTGCTGCTGCTACTGCTGCTGCTGCAGCTACTGCTACTGCCACTACTACTGCTACTGCTACTGCTACTACTACTGCTACTGCTACTACTCTCTTATTGCTATTGCTACTGATCTTGCTGCTACTGCTACTGCTGCTGCTACTGCTGCTGATCTTGCTACTACTGCTACTGCTCTTACTTTTGCTCCTGATACTGCTACTGCTACTGTTCCTGATACTGCTACTACTACCGTTCTTACTACTACTGCTACTGCTAATGCTACTGCTACTGCTACTGCAACTGCTCCTGATACTGCTACTGCTACTACTGCTACTGTTGCTCCTGATACTGCTACTGCTACTGATACTGCTACTGCTCCTAAGACTAGTACAACTATTGCTCTTACTGCTACTGCTACTGCTATTGGTCTTACTGCTACTGCTTCAGCTACTGCTCCTGATACTGCTACTGCTACTGCTACTGATCTCTTACTGCTACTGCTCTTGCTGCTACTGCTACTGCTGCTGTTACTGCTAATGCTGCTGTAACTAGTGCTACTACTACTGCTGCTACTACTGTTACTGCTACTGCTACTGCTCCTGCTCCTGATACAGCTATTGCTACTGCTACTGCTCTTGATACTGCAACTGCTACTGCTACTGCCACTGCTCTTACTGCTACTACTACTATTGCTACTGCTACTACTACTGCTACTGCTACTGCTACTGCTGCTGCAGCTACTGTTACTGCTACTGCTACTCCTACTGTTACTGCTACTGCTACTGCTACTGCCGCTATTACTACTACTACTAATATTACTACTACTACTACTGCTAATGATACTGTTACTGCTACTGCTACCGCTACTACTACTGCCACTATTACTGCTACTGCTGATGCTGCTGCTACTGCTGCTGCTACTGCTGTTGCTGCTACTGCTGCTGCTACTGCTGCTGATGCTCCTGCTGCTACTGCTACTGCTACTGCTACTACTAATGCTACTGCTGCTACTGTTGTTTCTGCAACAGCTGCTGCTACTGCTGCTGCTGCTGCAGCAGCTACTGCTAGTGCTACTACTACTGCTACCGCTACTGCTGCTACTGCTACTACTACAACTACTGTTGTTGCGGCTACTGCTGCTGCTGTTCCTGCTACTGCTGCTGCTATTGCTACTGCTATTGCTACTGCTACTGCCGCTATTAATACTAATACTACTACTGCTACTGCTACTGCTCCTGCAACTGCTACTGCAACTCCAACTGCTACTGCTACTGCTACTGCTCTTACTGCTACTGCTCTTCCTGCTACTGCTAATGCTACTGCTACTGTTCCCGATAATGCTGCTGCTACTGCTGCTGTTACTGCTGCTGCTGCTGTTGCTAGTGCTGCTACTACTGTTACTGCTACTACTACTGCTCCTGCTCCTGATACTGCTACTGCTACTGCTCTTACCGCTACTACTACTGCTACTGCTCCTGCTCCTGATACTGCTACAGCTACTGCTCTTACTGCTCTTACTGCTACTGCTTTTACTGCTACTACTTATGCTGCTACTGCTACTGCTCTTACTGCTACTACTACTGCTACTGCTACTACTACTACTGCTACTGCTACTACTGCTTCTCTTGCTAGTGCTGCTGCTAGTCTTTCTACTACTTCTACTGCTACTGCTACTGCTACTGCTACTGCTACTACTGCTACTGCTGCCACTGCTACTGCTACTGCTGCTACTGCTAGTGCTGCTGCTAGTCTTGCTACTACTGCTACTGCTATTGATACTGCTACTGCTACTGCTACTGCTCTTACTGCTACTACTACTGCTACTGCTATTGATACTGCTACTGCTACTGCTGCTACTGCTACTGGTACTACTACTGCTACTACTGTTGTTGCAGTTGCTACTGCTACTGCTACTGCTGCTACTGCTACTGCTACTTGTGCTGCTACTGCTACAGCTACTACTACTACTGCTACTACTGCTGCTGGTGCTGCTGCTGCCGCTATTGCTACTGCTACTGCTACTGCCACTACTACTGCTGCTGCTGCTACTGCTACTGCTACTGCTACTGCTAGTGCTGCTGCTGGTACTGCTGTTGCTACTGTGCTGCTACTACCACTGCTACTGCTGTTGCTACTGCTATTCCAACTGTTACTGTTGCTGCATGTGCTACTGCCACTACTACTGGTACTACTACTGCTACTGCTACTGCTGCTACTGCTACTACTACTGCTACTGCTATTGCTGCTACTGCTACTGGTACTGGTACTGCTACTACTGCTGCTGCTGCTGCTACTGCTACTGCTACTGCTGCTACTGCTACTCCTACTACTACTACTACTACTGCTACTACTAATATTGTTGCTGCCGCTATTGCTACTGCTACTGCCACTACTACTGCTACTGCTGCTACTGCTACTGCTAGTGCTACTGCTGCTGCTGCTACTGCTGTTGCTACCGCTGCAGCTGTTACTGCCACTACGACTGCTACTGCTACTGCGACTGCTACTGCTACTGCTACTGCAACTGTTACTGCTGCTGCAGGTGCTACTGCCACTACTACTGCTACTGCTACTGCTACTGCTACTGTTGCTAGTGCAACTGCTACTGCTACTGCTACTGCTACTGCTACTGCTGCTGGTACTGCAACTATTGCTACTGGTACTGCTACCGCTACTACTATTGCTACTGCTGCTACTGCTGCTGCAGCTGCTAATGCTGATGCAGCTACTGTTACTGCTACTGCTACTGCTGCTACTGCTGCTGATACTGTTGTTGCTACTGCTGCTGCTGCTAGTCTTTCTACTAGTTCTACTGCTACTGCTACTGCTACTGCTACTCCTGCTACTGCTACTGCTGTTACTCCTACTGCTACTGCTACTGCTGCTACTGCTAGTGCTGCTGCTAGTCTTGCTACTACTGCTACTGCTACTACTACTTATACTGCTGCTGCTACTGCTACTGCTACTGCTACTGCTACTGCTACTTTTACTGCTACTGCTGCTGCTGCTGCTACTCCTGCTGCTACTACTACTGCTGTTGTTACTACTGCTGCTACTACTACTACTGCTGCTGCTACTGCTACTACTACTACTAGTACTACTACTACTACTGCTACTGGTGATGCTGCTACTGCTGCTGCTGCAGCTACTTCTACTGCTACTGCTACTGCCACTACTACTGCTACTGCTACTACTACTGCTACTGCTACTGCTCTCTTACTGCTACTGTTACTGATCTTGCTGCTACTGCTATTGCTGCTGCTACTTCTGCTGCTCTTGCTACTACTGCTACTGCTACTACTCCTGCTCCTGATATTTCTAATGCTACTGCTACCGCTCTTACTACTACTGCTACTGCTCTTACTGCTACTACTACTGCTACTGCTAATGCTATTGCTACTGCTGCTGCAACTGCTCCTGATACTGCTACTGCTACTACTACTGCTACTGCTACTGCTGCTCCTGATACTGCTACTGCTACTGCTACTGCTACTGATACTGCTACTGCTCCTGAGACTAGTACAACTACTGCTCTTACTGCTACTGCTACTGCTATTACTGCTACTGCTACTGCTCTTACTGCTACTACTACAGCTACTGCTCCTGATACTGCTACTGCTCTCTTACTGCTACTGCTCTTGTTGCTACTGCTACTGCTGCTGATACTGCTGCTGCTGCTGTAACTAGTGCTACTACTGCTGCTACTACTGCTACTGCTACTGCTCCTGCTCCTGCTCCTGATATTGCTACTGCTACTGCTACTGCTCTTGATACTGCTACTGCTACTTCTCTTACTGCTACTACTACTGCTACTGCTACTACTACTGCTACTGCTACTGCTACTGCTGCTACTGGTACTGCTACTGGTACAGCTACTGCTACTACTGCTGTTGCAGCTGTTACTGCTACTGCTACTGCTGCTACTACTACTGCTACTGGTGCTACTACTGCTACTGCTACTACTACTACTACTGCTGCTACTACTGTTGCTGCTGCTGCTGCCGCTATTGCTACCGCTACTGCCACTACTACTGCTACTGCTGCTACTGCTACTGCTACTGCTAGTGCTACTGCTGCTGCTACTTCTGTTGTTACTGTGCTGCTACTACCACTGCTACTGCTGTTGCTACTGCTGCTGCTGTTACTGCCACTGCGACTGCTACTGCTACTGCGACTGCTACTGCTACTGCTACTGTAACTCTTACTGCTGCTCCAGGTGCTACTGCCACCACTAATGGTACTGCTACTGCTGATACTGCTACTGCTACTGCTAGTGCTGCTGCTAGTCTTGCTACTACTGCTACTGGTACTACTACTGATACTGCTGCTACTGCTATTGCTACTGCTGCTACTGCTACTACTACTGCTGCTACTGTTGTTACTGCTACTGCTACTGCTACTGCTACTGCTACTGCTACTGCTACTGCTACTACTACTGATGCTGCTGCTGCTACTCCTACTGCTACTACTGCTGTTGTTACTACTGCTGCTACTACTACTGCTGGTACTACTGCTACTGCTACTACTACTGCTACTGCTACTGCTGCTCCTACTGCTACTTCTACTGCTACTGATACTGCTACTGCTCCTGAGACTAGTACAACTACTGCTCTTACTGCTACTACTACTGCTATTACTGCTACTGCTACTGCTACTGCTCTTACTGCTATTGCTACAGCTACTGCTCCTGATACTGCTACTGCTACTGCTACTGCTCTCTTACTGCTACTGCTCTTACTGCTACTGCTACTGCTGCTGTTACTGCTGCTGCTGCTGTAACTAGTGCTACTAGTACTGCTGCTACTATTGTTACTGCTACTGCTCCTGCTCCTGATACTGCTACTGCTACTTCTCTTGATACTGCTACTGCTACTGCTACTGCTCTTACTGCTACTACTACTGCTACTACTATTGCTACAGCTACTGCTATTGCTGCTACTGGTACTGCTACTGCTACTACTGCTGATGCAGCTGCTACTGCTACTGGTACTGCTATTGGTACTGCTGCTACTGCTACTGCTATTGCTGCTGCTGCAACTGCTGCTGCTACTGCTGCTGATACTGTTGTTGCTGCTATTGCTACTGCTACAGCTACTGCTGCTACTCCTACTGCTACTGCTACTGCTGCTACTGCTAGTGCTGCTGCTAGTCTTGCTACTACTGCTACGGCTACTACTACTTATACTGCTGCTGCTACTGCTGCTGCTACTGCTACTTCTACTGCTACTCCTGCTGCTACTCCTGCTGCTACTCCTGCTGGTACTACTGCTGTTGTTACTACTGCTGCTACTACTACTACTGCTACTGCTACTGCTACTACTACTACTAGTACTACCACTACTGCTACTGCTACTGGTGCTGCTGCTACTGCTGCTGCTGCAGCTACTTCTACTGCTACTACTACTGCCACTACTACTGCTACTGCTCTCTTACTGCTACTGCTCTTGTTGCTACTGCTACTGCTGCTGATACTGCTGCTGCTGCTGTAACTAGTGCTACTACTGCTGCTACTACTGCTACTGCTACTGCTCCTGCTCCTGCTCCTGATATTGCTACTGCTACTGCTACTGCTACTGCTCTTGATACTGCTACTGCTACTGCTCTTACTGCTACTACTACTGCTACTGCTACTACTACTGCTACTGCTACTGCTACTGCTACTGCTGCTACTGGTACTGCTACTGGTACTGCTACTGCTACTACTGCTGTTGCAGCTGCTACTGCTACTGCTACTGCTGCTACTACTACTGCTACTGGTGCTACTACTGCTACTGCTACTACTACTACTGCTGCTACTACTGTTGCTGCTGCTGCCGCTATTGCTACCGCTACTGCCACTACTACTGCTACTGCTGCTACTGCTACTGCTACTGCTAGTGCTACTGCTGCTGCTACTTCTGTTGTTACTGTGCTGCTACTACCACTGCTACTGCTGTTGCTACTGCTGCTGCTGTTACTGCCACTGCGACTGCTACTGCTACTGCGACTGCTACTGCTACTGCTACTGTAACTCTTACTACTGCTCCAGGTGCTACTGCCACCACTAATGGTACTGATACTGCTGATACTGCTACTGCTACTGCTAGTGCTGCTGCTAGTGCTGCTGCTAGTCTTGCTACTACTGCTACTGGTACTACTACTGATACTGCTGCTACTGCTATTGCTACTGCTGCTACTGCTACTACTACTGCTGCTACTGTTGTTACTGCTACTGCTACTGCTACTGCTACTGCTACTACTACTGATGCTGCTGCTGCTACTCCTACTGCTACTACTGCTGTTGTTACTACTGCTGCTACTACTACTGCTGGTACTACTGCTACTGCTACTACTACTGCTACTGCTACTGCTGCTCCTACTGCTACTTCTACTGCTAGTGATACTGCTACTGCTCCTGAGACTAGTACAACTACTGCTCTTACTGCTACTACTACTGCTATTACTGCTACTGCTACTGCTACTGCTCTTACTGCTACTGCTACAGCTACTGCTCCTGATACTGCTACTGCTACTGCTACTGCTCTCTTACTGCTACTGCTCTTACTGCTACTGCTACTGCTGCTGTTACTGCTGCTGCTGCTGTAACTAGTGCTACTAGTACTGCTGCTACTATTGTTACTGCTACTGCTCCTGCTCCTGATACTGCTACTGCTACTTCTCTTGATACTGCTACTGCTACTGCTCTTACTGCTACTACTACTGCTACTACTATTGCTACTGCTACTGCTATTGCTGCTACTGGTACTGCTACTGCTACTACTGCTGATGCAGCTGCTACTGCTACTGGTACTGCTATTGGTACTGCTGCTACTGCTACTGCTATTGCTGCTGCTGCAACTGCTGCTGCTACTGCTGCTGATACTGTTGTTGCTGCTATTGCTACTGCTACAGCTACTGCTGCTACTCCTACTGCTACTGCTGCTACTGCTAGTGCTGCTGCTAGTCTTGCTACTACTGCTACGGCTACTACTACTTATACTGCTGCTGCTACTGCTGCTGCTATTGCTACTTCTACTGCTACTCCTGCTGCTACTCCTGCTGCTACTCCTGCTGGTACTACTGCTGTTGTTACTACTGCTGCTACTACTACTGCTACTGCTACTGCTACTACTACTACTACTAGTACTACCACTACTGCTACTGCTACTGGTGCTGCTGCTACTGCTGCTGCTGCAGCTACTTCTACTGCTACTACTACTGCCACTACTACTGCTACTGCTACTACTACTGCTACTGCTCTCTTACTGCTACTGTTACTGATCTTGCTGCTACTGCTATTGCTGCTGCTACCTCTGCTCCTCTTGCTACTACTGCTACTGCTACTACTCCTGCTCCTGATATTTCTACTGCTACTGCTCCTGATACTGCTACTGCAACCGCTCTAACTACTACTCCTACTGCTCTTACTGCTACTACTACTGCTACTGCTAATGCTACTGCTACTGCTAATGCTACATCTACTGCTGCTGCAACTGCTCCTGATACTGCTACTGCTACTACTACTGCTACTGCTACTGCTGCTCCTGATACTGCTACTGCTACTGCTACTGCTACTGCTACTACTACTGATACTGCTACTGCTCCTGAGACTAGTACAACTACTGCTCTTACTGCTACTGCTACTGCTATTACTGCTACTGCTACTGCTCTTACTGCTACTACTACAGCTACTGCTACTGCTGCTCCTGATACTGCTACTGCTACTACTACTGATACTGCTACTGCTCCTGAGACTAGTACAACTACTGCTCTTACTGCTACTGCTACTGCTATTACTGCTACTGCTACTGCTCTTACTGCTACTACTACAGCTACTGCTCCTGATACTGCTACTGCTTCTGCTACTGCTCTCTTACTGCTACTGCTCTTCTTGCTACAGCTACTGCTGCTGTTACTGCTGCTGCTGCTGTAACTAGTGCTACTACTGCTGCTACTACTGTTACTGCTACTGCTCCTGCTCCTGCTCCTGATACTGCTACTGCTACTGCTCTTGATACTGCTACTGCTACTGCTACTGCTACTGCTACTGCTACTACTACTGCTACTGCTGCTATTGCTACTGGTACTGCTACTGCTACTGCTGCTGCTGCTACTGCTACTGGTGCTGCTACTGCTACTGCTACTACTACTACTACTGCTGCTACTACTGTTGCTGCTGTTGCTGCTGCTGCCGCTATTGCTACTGTTACTGCCACTACTACTGCTACTGCTGCTACTGCTACTGCTACTGCTAGTGCTACTGCTACTGCAACTCTTACTGCTGCTCCAGGTGCTACTGCCACAACTACTGGTACTGCTACTGCTGCTACTGCTACTGCTACTGCTACTGCTAGTGCTGCTGCTAGTCTTGCTACTACTGGTACTGCTACTACTACTGATACTGCTGCTACTGCTATTGCTACTGCTACAGCTACTGCTGCTACTGCTACTGCTACAGCTGTTACTGCTACTGCTACTGCTACTGCTGCTGCTGCTACTACTCCTACTGCTACTACTGCTGTTGTTACTACTGCTGCTACTACTACTGCTGGTACTACTGCTACTGCTACTACTACTGCTACTGCTACTGCTGCTCCTACTGCTACTGCTACTGCTACTGCTGCTGCTACTACTACTGCTCCTGAGACTAGTACAACTACTGCTCTTACTGCTACTACTACTGCTATTACTGCTACTGCTACTGCTCTTACTGCTACTGCTACAGCTACTGCTCCTAATACTGCTACTGCTACTGCTCTCTTACTGCTACTGCTCTTGTTGCTACTGCTACTGCTGCTATTACTGCTGCTGCTGTAACTAGTGCTACTAGTACTGCTGCTACCATTTTTACTGCTACTGCTCCTGATACTGCTACTGCTACTGCTACTTCTCTTGATACTGCTACTGCTACTGCTACTGCTCTTACTGCTACTACTACTGCTACTGTTCTTACTGCTACTACTACTGCAACTACTATTGCTACTGCTACTGCTATTGCTGCTACTGCGACTGGTACTGCTACTGCTACTACTGCTGATGCAGCTGCTACTGCTACTGCTACTTGTACTGCTATTGCTACTGCTGCTACTGCTACTGCTATTGCAGCTGCTGCAACTGCTGCTGCTACTGCTGCTAGTGCTACTGCCGCTATTACTACTACTACTGCTACTGCTACTGCTGCTGCTACTGCTATTGCTGCTACTGTTGCTGCTGCTATAGCTACTGCTACTGCCACTGCTACTGCCACTACTACTGCTATTGCTACTGCTGCTACTGCTACTGCTACTGCTACAGCCGCTGCTACTGCCGCTGCTACTGCTGCTGCAGCTACTGCTACTGCCCCTGCTACTGCCCCTGCTACTGCTCTTACTGCTACTGCTACAGCTATTGCTCCAGATACTGCTACTGCTACTGCTACTGCTCTTGCTGCTAATGCTACTGCTGCTGTTAAAGTTGCTGCTGCTGTAACTAGTGCTACTACTACTGCTGCTACTACAGTTACTCTAACAGCTACTGCTACTGCTCCTGCTCCTGATACTGCTATTGCTACTGCTTTTGATACTGCTACTGCTACTGCTACAGCTCTTACTGCTCTTACTGCTACTACTACTGCTACTGCTACTACTACTGCTACTGCTGCTACTGGTACTGCTACTGCTACTACTGCTGTTACTACTGCTACTGCTACTGCCACTGCTACTGCTGCTACTGCTACTGCTACTGGTGCTGCTACTGCTACTGCTACTACTACTACTACTGCTACTGCTACTATTGTTACTACTACTACTGCTGCTGCTGCTGCTGCTACTGTTGCTGCTACTGCTGTTGCTGCTACTGCTGCTGCTGCTCCTGTTACTCCTGCTACAGCTACTACTACTGATACTGCTGCTACTGCTACTGCTACTGCCGTTATTACTACTACTACTATTACTACTACTACTACTGCAAATGCTACTGTTACTGCTGCTACTTCTGCTGCTACTGCTGTTGCTGCTACTGCTGCTGCTGCTCCTGCTGCTCCTGCTACTGCTGCTACAGTTACTACTACTGATACTACTGCTACTGCTACTGCTACTGCTACTGCTACTACTGTTGCTGCTGCTGCTACTACTGCTACTACAGATATTACTGCTACTATTGTTGCTGGTGCTGCTGCTGCTGCCGCTATTGCTACTGCTACTGCCACTACTACTGCTGCTACTGCTACTGCTACTGCTAGTGCTACTGCTGCTGCTACTGCGGTTGCTACTGTGCTGCTACTACAACTGCTACTACTGTTGCTACTGCTGCGGCTGTTACTGCCACTGCGACTGCTACTACTACTGCTACTGGTGCTGCTGCTACTGCTGCTGCTACTGCTGCTGCTGCAGCTACTGCCACTACTACTGCTACTGCTACTGCTACTACTACTGCTACTGCTACTACTCTCTTATTGCTATTGCTACTGATCTTGCTGCTACTGCTACTGCTGCTGCTACTGCTGCTGATCTTGCTACTAATGCTACTGCTACTACTCTTGCTCCTGATACTGCTACTGCTACTGTTCCTGATACTGCTACCGCTACCGTTCTTACTACTACTGCTACTGCTCTTACTGCTACTGCTAATGCTACTGCTACTGCTGCTGCAACTGCTCCTGATACTGCTACTGCTACTACTGCTACTGCTGCTCCTGATACTGCTACTGCTACTGCTACTGCCACTGCTCCTAAGACTAGTACAACTATTGCTCTTACTGCTACTGCTACTGCTATTGGTCTTACTGCTACTGCTTCAGCTACTGCTCCTGATACTGCTACTGCTACTGCTACTGATCTCTTACTGCTACTTCTCTTGCTGCTACTGCTCTTACTGCTACTACTACTGCTACAACTACTGCTACTGCTGCTGTAGCTACTGTTACTGCTACTGCTACTCCTACTGTTACTGCTACTGCTACTGCTACTGCTACTGCTACTGCCGCTATTACTACTACTACTACTATTACTACTACTACTACTGCTAATGCTACTGTTACTGCTACTGCTACTGCTACTGCTACCGCTACTACTACTGCCACTATTACTGCTACTGCTGATGCTGCTGCTACTGCTGCTGCTACTGCTGTTGCTGCTACTGCTGCTGCTACTGCTGCTGATGCTCCTACTGCTACTGCTACTGCTACTACTACTGCTACTGCTGCTACTGTTGTTGCTACAACTGCTGCTGCTACTGCTGCTGCTGCTGCTGCAGCAGCTACTGCTAGTGCCACTACTACTGCTACCGCTACTGCTGCTACTGCTACTACTACAGCTACTGTTGTTGCGGCTACTGCTGCTGCTGTTCCTGCTACTGCTGCTGCTGCTATTGCTACTGCTACTGCTATTGCTACTGCTACTGCCGCTATTACTACTAATACTACTGCTGCAACTGCTACTGCTCCTGCAACTGCTACTGCAACTCCAACTGCTACTGCTACTGCTCCTGATACTGCTACTGCTACTGCTCTTACTGCTACTGCTACTGCTCTTCCTGCTACTGCTAATGCTACTGCTACTGTTCCTGATAATGCTGCTGCTACTGCTGCTGTTACTGCTGTTGCTAGTGCTGCTACTACTGCTGCTACTACTGTTACTGCTACTACTACTGCTCCTGCTCCTGATACTGCTACTGCTCTTACTGCTACTACTACTGCTACTGCTCCTGCTCCTGATACTGCTACTGCTACTGCTCTTACGTCTCTTACTGCTACTGCTCTTACTGCTACTACTCTTACTGCTACTGCTACTGCTCTTACTGCTACTGCTACTACTGCTTCTGCTGCTAGTGTTGCTGCTAGTCTTTCTACTACTTCTACTGATACTGCTACTGCTACTGCTACTGCTACTACTGCTACTGCTACTGCTACTGCTACTGCTACTGCTGCTACTGCTAGTGCTGCTGCTAGTCTTGCTACTTCTGCTACTGCTACTACTACTTATACTGCTGCAGCTATTGCAACTCCTACTGCTACTGCTGGTACTGCTACTGCTACTGCTACTACTACTGCTACTGCTACTGCTACTTCTACTGCTACTACTGCTGCTGCTGCTACTCCTGCTGCTACTACTGCTGTTGTTACTACTGCTGCTACTACTACTGCTGCTACTACTGCTACTGCTACTGCTACTGCTACTACTACTAGTACTACTACTACTACTACTACTGCTGCTACTGCTACTGCTACTGGTGCTGCTGCTACTGCTGCTGCTACTACTGCTGCTGCAGCTACTGCTACTGCTACTGCCACTACTACTGCTACTACTACTGCTACTGCTACTACTCTCTTACTGCTACTGCTACTGATCTTGCTGCTACTGCTACTGCCACTACTACTGCTGCTACTGCTACTGCTACTGCTAGTGCTAGTGCTACTGCTGCTACTGCGGTTGCTACTGTGCTGCTACTACAACTGCTACTACTGTTGCTACTGCTGCGGCTGTTACTGCCACTGCGACTGCTACTGCTACTGCTACTGGTGCTGCTGCTACTGCTGCTGCTACTGCTGCTGCTGCAGCTACTGCTACTACTACTGCTACTACTACTGCTACTACTACTGCTACTGATACTACTCTCTTATTGCTATTGCTACTGATCTTGCTGCTACTGCTACTGCTGCTGCTACTGCTGCTGATCTTGCTACTACTGCTACTGCTACTACTCTTGCTCCTGATACTGCTAATGCTACTGTTCCTGATACTGCTACTGCTACCGCTCTTACTACTACTGCTACTGCTCTTACTGCTACTACTACTGCTAATGCTACTGCTACTGCTGCTGCAACTGCTACTGCTACTACTACTGCTACTGCTACTGCTGCTCCTGATACTTCTACTGCTACTGCTACTGCTACTGCTGCTCCTGATACTGCTACTGCTACTACTACTGCTATTGCTGCTCCTGATACTGCTACTGCTCCTGAGACTAGTACAACTACTGCTCTTACTGCTACTGCTACTGCTATTACTGCTACGGGTCTTGCTGCTACTGCTACTGCTGCTGTTACTGCTGCTGCTTCTGTAACTAGTGTTACTACTACTGCTGCTACTACTGTTACTGCTACTGCTCCTGCTCCTGATACTGCTATTGCTACTGCTACTGCTCTTGATACTGCTACTGCTCTTACTGCTCTTACTGCTACTACTACTGCTGCTGCTACTACTACTGTTACTATTACTGCTACTGCTGCTGCAGCTACTGTTACTGCTACTGCTACTCCTACTTCTACTGCTACTGCCGCTATTACTACTACTACTACTACTATTACTACTACTACTACTGCTAGTGCTACTGTTACTGCTACTGCTACTGCTACCGCTACTACTACTGCCACTATTACTGCTACTGCTACTGCTGCTGCTGCTACTGCTGTTGCTGCTACTGCTACTGCTACTGCTGCTGCTGCTCCTGCTGCTACTGCTACTGCTACAACTACGGCTACTGCTGCTACTGCTCTTACTGCTGCTGCTACTGCTGCTGCTGCAGCAGCTACTGCTACTGCTACTGCTACTGCCACTACTACTGCTACCGCTACTGCTGCTACTACTACTGCTACTGTTGTTGCGGCTACTGCTGCTGCTGTTCCTGCTACTGCTGCTGCTATTGCTACTGCTACTGCCGCTATTACTACTAATACTACTACTGCTACTGCTACTGCTCCTCCAACTGCTACTGCAACTCCTACTGCTCCTGATACTGCTACTGCTCTTACTGCTACTGCTACTGCTCTTACTGCTACTGCTAATGCTACTGCTCCTGATACTGGTATTGCTACTGCTGCTGTTCCTGCTGTTGCTGCTGTTGCTAGTGCTGCTACTACTGCTGCTACTACTGTTACTGCTACTACTGCTCCTGCTCCTGATACTGCTACTGCTACTACTACTGCTCTTACTGCTACTACAACTGCTACTGCTCCTGCTCCTGATACTGCTACTGCTACTGCTCTTACTGCTACCGCTACTACTCTTACTGCTACTGCTACTGCTCTTACTACTACTGCTACTGCTACTGCTACTACTACTGCTACTGCTACTACTGCTTCTGCTGCTAGTCTTTCTACTGCTACTGCTACTGCTCCTGCAACTGCTACTGCAACTCCAACTGCTACTGCTACTGCTCCTGATACTGCTACTGCTACTGCTCTTACTGCTACTGCCACTGCTCTTCCTGCTACTGCTAATGCTACTGCTACTGTTCCTGATACTGCTGCTGCTACTGCTGCTGTTACTGCTGCTGCTGCTGTTGCTAGTGCTGCTACTACTGCTGCTACTACTGTTACTGCTATTACTACTGCTCCTGCTCCTGATACTGCTACTGCTCTTACTGCTACTACTACTGCTACTGCTCCTGCTCCTGATACTGCTACTGCTACTACTCTTACTGCTCTTACTGCTCTTACTGCTACTACTCTTACTGCTACTACTCTTACTACTACTGCTACTGCTCTTACTGCTACTGCTACTACTACTGCTACTGCTACTAGTGCTTCTGCTGCTAGTGTTGCTGCTAGTCTTTCTACTACTTCTACTGCTACTGCTACTGCTACTTCTACTGCTACTGCTACTACTGCTACTACTGTTATTGCTACTGCTGCTACTGCTACTGCTACTGCTACAGCCGCTGCTACTGCCGCTGCTACTGATGTTGCTACTGCTGCTGCAGCTACTGCTACTGCCCCTGCTACTGCCCCTGCTACTGCTCTTACTGCTACTGCTACAGCTATTGCTCCAGATACTGCTACTGCTACTGCTACTGCTCTTGCTGCTACTGCTACTGCTACTGTTAAAGTTGCTGCTGCTGTAACTAGTGCTACTACAACTGCTGCTACTACAGTTACTCTTACTGCTACTGCTACTGCTCCTGCTCCTGATACTGCTATTGCTACTGCTACTGCTTTTGATACTGCTACTGCTACTGCTACTGCTCTTACTGCTCTTACTGCTACTACTACTGCTACTTCTACTACTACTGCTACTGCTACTGCTACTGCTGCTACTGGTACTGCTACTACTACTACTGCTGTTAATACTGCTACTGCTACTGCTACTGCTGCTACTGCTACTGCTACTGGTGCTACTACTGCTACTACTACTACTACTGCTACTGCTACTATTGTTACTACTACTACTACTGCTGCTGCTGCTGCTGCTACTGTTGCTGCTACTGCTGTTTCTGCTACTGCTGCTGCTGCTCCTGCTACAGCTACTACTACTGATACTGCTGCTACTGCTACTGCTACTGCTACTGCCGTTATTACTACTACTACTATTACTACTACTACTGCTAATGCTACTGTTACTGCTGCTACTTCTGCTGCTACTGCTGTTGCTGCTACTGCTGCTGCTGCTCCTGTTGCTCCTGCTACTACTGCTACAGCTACTACTACTGATACTACTGCTACTGCTATTGGTCTTACTGCTACTGCTTCAGCTACTGCTCCTGATACTGCTACTGCTACTGCTACTGATCTCTTACTGCTACTGCTCTAGCTGCTACTGCTCTTACTGCTACTACTACTGCTACTACTACTGCTACTGCTACTGATGCTGCAGCTACTTTTACTGCTACTGCTACTCCTACTGTTACTGCTACTGCTACTGTTACTGCTACTGCCGCTATTACTACTACTACTACTATTACTACTACTACTACTGCTAATGCTACTGTTACTGCTACTGCTACTGCTACTGCTACTACTACTGCCACTATTACTGCTACTGCTGATGCTGCTGCTACTGCTGCTGCTACTGCTGTTGCTGCTACTGCTGCTGCTACTGCTGCTGATGCTCCTACTGCTACTGCTACTGCTACTACTACTGCTACTGCTGCTACTGTTGTTGCTGCAACTGCTGCTGCTACTGCTGCTGCTGCTGCAGCAGCTACTGCTAGTGCCACTACTACTGCTACCGCTACTGCTGCTACTGCTACTACTACAGCTACTGTTGTTGCGGCTACTGCTGCTGCTGTTCCTGCTACTGCTGCTGCTGCTATTGCTACTGCTATTGCTACTGCTACTGCCGCTATTACTACTAATACTACTACTGCTACTGCTACTGCTCCTGCAACTGCTACTGCAACTCCAACTGCTACTGCTACTGCTCCTGATACTGCTACTGCTACTGCTCTTACTGCTACTGCTACTGCTCTTACTGCTACTACTACTACTACTTCTACTACTACTGCTACTGCTACTGCTGCTACTGGTACTGCTACTGCTACTACTGCTGTTACTACTGCTACTGCTACTGCTACTGCTGCTACTGCTACTGCTACTGGTGCTGCTACTGCTACTGCTACTACTACTACTACTACTGCTACTGCTACTATTGTTACTACTACTACTGCTGCTGCTGCTGCTACTGTTGCTGCTACTGCTGTTGCTGCTACTGCTGCTGCTGCTCCTGCTACAGCTACTACTACTGATACTGCTGCTACTGCTACTGCTACTGCCGTTATTACTACTACTATTACTACTACTACTGCTAATGCTACTGTTACTGCTGCTACTTCTGCTGCTACAGCTGTTGCTGCTACTGCTGCTGCTGCTCCTGTTGCTCCTGCTACTACTGCTACAGCTACTACTACTGATACTACTGCTACTGCTACTGCTACTGCTACTGCTACTACTGTTGCTGCTGCTACTACTACTGCTACTACTGATACTACTGCTACTATTGTTGCTGGTGCTGCTGCTGCTGCCGCTATTGCTACTACTACTGCCACTACTACTGCTGCTACTGCTACTGCTACTGCTAGTGCTACTGCTGCTACTGCGGTTGCTACTGTGCTGCTACTACAACTGCTACTACTGTTGCTACTGCTGCGGCTGTTACTGCCACTGCGACTGCTACTGCTACTGCTACTGGTGCTGCTGCTACTGCTGCTGCTACTGCTGCTGCTGCAGTTACTGCCACTACTACTGCTACTACTACTGCTACTACTACTGCCACTGATACTACTCACTTATTGCTATTGCTACTGATCTTGCTGCTACTGCTACTGCTGCTGCTACTGCTGCTGATCTTGCTACTACTGCTACTGCTACTACTCTTGCTCCTGATACTGCTACTGCTACTGTTCCTGATACTGCTACTGCTACCGTTCTTACTACTACTGCTACTGCTCTTACTGCTACTGCTAATGCTACTGCTACTGCTGCTGCAACTGCTCCTGATACTGCTATTGCTACTACTGCTACTGCTGCTCCTGATACTGCTACTGCTACTGCTACTGATACTGCCACTGCTCCTAAGACTAGTACAACTATTGCTCTTACTGCTACTGCTACTGCTATTGGTCTTACTGCTACTGCTTCAGCTACTGCTCCTGATACTGCTACTGCTACTGCTACTGATCTCTTACTGCTTCTGCTCTTGCTGCTACTGCTCTTACTGCTACTACTACTGCTACAACTACTGCTACTGCTACTGCTGCTGCAGCTACTGTTACTGCTACTGCTACTCCTACTGTTACTGCTACTGCTACTGCTACTGCTACTGCTACTGCCGCTATTATTACTACTACTACTATTACTACTACTACTACTGCTAATGCTACTGTTACTGCTACTGCTACTGCTACTGCTACTACTACTGCCACTATTACTGCTACTGCTGATGCTGCTGCTACTGCTGCTGCTACTGCTGTTGCTGCTACTGCTGCTGCTACTGCTGCTGATGCTCCTACTGCTACTGCTACTACTACTGCTATTGCTGCTACTGTTGTTGCTGCAACTGCTGCTGCTACTGCTGCTGCTGCTGCAGCAGCTACTGCTAGTGCCACTACTACTGCTATTGGTACTGCTGCTACTGCTACTGCTATTGCTGCTGCTGCAACTGCTGCTGCTACTGCTGCTGATACTGTTGTTGCTGCTATTGCTACTGCTACAGCTACTGCTGCTACTCCTACTGCTACTGCTGCTACTGCTAGTGCTGCTGCTAGTCTTGCTACTACTGCTACGGCTACTACTACTTATACTGCTGCTGCTACTGCTGCTGCTATTGCTACTTCTACTGCTACTCCTGCTGCTACTCCTGCTGCTACTCCTGCTGGTACTACTGCTGTTGTTACTACTGCTGCTACTACTACTGCTACTGCTACTGCTACTACTACTACTACTAGTACTACCACTACTGCTACTGCTACTGGTGCTGCTGCTACTGCTGCTGCTGCAGCTACTTCTACTGCTACTACTACTGCCACTACTACTGCTACTGCTACTACTACTGCTACTGCTCTCTTACTGCTACTGTTACTGATCTTGCTGCTACTGCTATTGCTGCTGCTACCTCTGCTCCTCTTGCTACTACTGCTACTGCTACTACTCCTGCTCCTGATATTTCTACTGCTACTGCTCCTGATACTGCTACTGCAACCGCTCTAACTACTACTCCTACTGCTCTTACTGCTACTACTACTGCTACTGCTAATGCTACTGCTACTGCTAATGCTACATCTACTGCTGCTGCAACTGCTCCTGATACTGCTACTGCTACTACTACTGCTACTTCTACTGCTGCTCCTGATACTGCTACTGCTACTGCTACTGCTACTGCTACTACTACTGATACTGCTACTGCTCCTGAGACTAGTACAACTACTGCTCTTACTGCTACTGCTACTGCTATTACTGCTACTGCTACTGCTCTTACTGCTACTACTACAGCTACTGCTACTGCTGCTCCTGATACTGCTACTGCTACTACTACTGATACTGCTACTGCTCCTGAGACTAGTACAACTACTGCTCTTACTGCTACTGCTACTGCTATTACTGCTACTGCTACTGCTCTTACTGCTACTACTACAGCTACTGCTCCTGATACTGCTACTGCTTCTGCTACTGCTCTCTTACTGCTACTGCTCTTCTTGCTACAGCTACTGCTGCTGTTACTGCTGCTGCTGCTGTAACTAGTGCTACTACTGCTGCTACTACTGTTACTGCTACTGCTCCTGCTCCTGCTCCTGATACTGCTACTGCTACTGCTCTTGATACTGCTACTGCTACTGCTACTGCTACTGCTACTGCTACTACTACTGCTACTGCTGCTATTGCTACTGGTACTGCTACTGCTACTGCTGCTGCTGCTACTGCTACTGGTGCTGCTACTGCTACTGCTACTACTACTACTACTGCTGCTACTACTGATGCTGCTGTTGCTGCTGCTGCCGCTATTGCTACTGTTACTGCCACTACTACTGCTACTGCTGCTACTGCTACTGCTACTGCTAGTGCTACTGCTACTGCAACTCTTACTGCTGCTCCAGGTGCTACTGCCACAACTACTGGTACTGCTACTGCTGCTACTGCTACTGCTACTGCTACTGCTAGTGCTGCTGCTAGTCTTGCTACTACTGGTACTGCTACTACTACTGATACTGCTGCTACTGCTATTGCTACTGCTACAGCTACTGCTGCTACTGCTACTGCTACAGCTGTTACTGCTACTGCTACTGCTACTGCTGCTGCTGCTACTACTCCTACTGCTACTACTGCTGTTGTTACTACTGCTGCTACTACTACTGCTGGTACTACTGCTACTGCTACTACTACTGCTACTGCTACTGCTGCTCCTACTGCTACTGCTACTGCTACTGCTGCTGCTACTACTACTGCTCCTGAGACTAGTACAACTACTGCTCTTACTGCTACTACTACTGCTATTACTGCTACTGCTACTGCTCTTACTGCTACTGCTACAGCTACTGCTCCTAATACTGCTACTGCTACTGCTCTCTTACTGCTACTGCTCTTGTTGCTACTGCTACTGCTGCTATTACTGCTGCTGCTGTAACTAGTGCTACTAGTACTGCTGCTACCATTTTTACTGCTACTGCTCCTGATACTGCTACTGCTACTGCTACTTCTCTTGATACTGCTACTGCTACTGCTACTGCTCTTACTGCTACTACTACTGCTACTGTTCTTACTGCTACTACTACTGCAACTACTATTGCTACTGCTACTGCTATTGCTGCTACTGCGACTGGTACTGCTACTGCTACTACTGCTGATGCAGCTGCTACTGCTACTGCTACTTGTACTGCTATTGCTACTGCTGCTACTGCTACTGCTATTGCAGCTGCTGCAACTGCTGCTGCTACTGCTGCTAGTGCTACTGCCGCTATTACTACTACTACTGCTACTGCTACTGCTGCTGCTACTGCTATTGCTGCTACTGTTGCTGCTGCTATAGCTACTGCTACTGCCACTGCTACTGCCACTACTACTGCTATTGCTACTGCTGCTACTGCTACTGCTACTGCTACAGCCGCTGCTACTGCCGCTGCTACTGCTGCTGCAGCTACTGCTACTGCCCCTGCTACTGCCCCTGCTACTGCTCTTACTGCTACTGCTACAGCTATTGCTCCAGATACTGCTACTGCTACTGCTACTGCTCTTGCTGCTAATGCTACTGCTGCTGTTAAAGTTGCTGCTGCTGTAACTAGTGCTACTACTACTGCTGCTACTACAGTTACTCTTACAGCTACTGCTACTGCTCCTGCTCCTGATACTGCTATTGCTACTGCTTTTGATACTGCTACTGCTACTGCTACAGCTCTTACTGCTCTTACTGCTACTACTACTTCTACTGCTACTACTACTGCTACTGCTGCTACTGGTACTGCTACTGCTACTACTGCTGTTACTACTGCTACTGCTACTGCCACTGCTACTGCTGCTACTGCTACTGCTACTGGTGCTGCTACTGCTACTGCTACTACTACTACTACTGCTACTGCTACTATTGTTACTACTACTACTGCTGCTGCTGCTGCTGCTACTGTTGCTGCTACTGCTGTTGCTGCTACTGCTGCTGCTGCTCCTGTTACTCCTGCTACAGCTACTACTACTGATACTGCTGCTACTGCTACTGCTACTGCCGTTATTACTACTACTACTATTACTACTACTACTACTGCAAATGCTACTGTTACTGCTGCTACTTCTGCTGCTACTGCTGTTGCTGCTACTGCTGCTGCTGCTCCTGCTGCTCCTGCTACTGCTGCTACAGTTACTACTACTGATACTACTGCTACTGCTACTGCTACTGCTACTGCTACTACTGTTGCTGCTGCTGCTACTACTGCTACTACAGATATTACTGCTACTATTGTTGCTGGTGCTGCTGCTGCTGCCGCTATTGCTACTGCTACTGCCACTACTACTGCTGCTACTGCTACTGCTACTGCTAGTGCTACTGCTGCTGCTACTGCGGTTGCTACTGTGCTGCTACTACAACTGCTACTACTGTTGCTACTGCTGCGGCTGTTACTGCCACTGCGACTGCTACTACTACTGCTACTGGTGCTGCTGCTACTGCTGCTGCTACTGCTGCTGCTGCAGCTACTGCCACTACTACTGCTACTGCTACTGCTACTACTACTGCTACTGCTACTACTCTCTTATTGCTATTGCTACTGATCTTGCTGCTACTGCTACTGCTGCTGCTACTGCTGCTGATCTTGCTACTAATGCTACTGCTACTACTCTTGCTCCTGATACTGCTACTGCTACTGTTCCTGATACTGCTACCGCTACCGTTCTTACTACTACTGCTACTGCTCTTACTGCTACTGCTAATGCTACTGCTACTGCTGCTGCAACTGCTCCTGATACTGCTACTGCTACTACTGCTACTGCTGCTCCTGATACTGCTACTGCTACTGCTACTGCCACTGCTCCTAAGACTAGTACAACTATTGCTCTTACTGCTACTGCTACTGCTATTGGTCTTACTGCTACTGCTTCAGCTACTGCTCCTGATACTGCTACTGCTACTGCTACTGATCTCTAACTGCTACTGCTCTTGCTGCTACTGCTCTTACTGCTACTACTACTGCTACAACTACTGCTACTGCTGCTGTAGCTACTGTTACTGCTACTGCTACTGCTACTGCTACTGCTACTGCCGCTATTACTACTACTACTACTATTACTACTACTACTACTGCTAATGCTACTGTTACTGCTACTGCTACTGCTACTGCTACCGCTACTACTACTGCCACTATTACTGCTACTGCTGATGCTGCTGCTACTGCTGCTGCTACTGCTGTTGCTGCTACTGTTGCTGCTACTGCTGCTGATGCTCCTACTGCTACTGCTACTGCTACTACTACTGCTACTGCTGCTACTGTTGTTGCTACAACTGCTGCTGCTACTGCTGCTGCTGCTGCTGCAGCAGCTACTGCTAGTGCCACTACTACTGCTACCGCTACTGCTGCTACTGCTACTACTACAGCTACTGTTGTTGCGGCTACTGCTGCTGCTGTTCCTGCTACTGCTGCTGCTGCTATTGCTACTGCTACTGCTATTGCTACTGCTACTGCCGCTATTACTACTAATACTACTGCTGCAACTGCTACTGCTCCTGCAACTGCTACTGCAACTCCAACTGCTACTGCTACTGCTCCTGATACTGCTACTGCTACTGCTCTTACTGCTACTGCTACTGCTCTTCCTGCTACTGCTAATGCTACTGCTACTGTTCCTGATAATGCTGCTGCTACTGCTGCTGTTACTGCTGTTGCTAGTGCTGCTACTACTGCTGCTACTACTGTTACTGCTACTACTACTGCTCCTGCTCCTGATACTGCTACTGCTCTTACTGCTACTACTACTGCTACTGCTCCTGCTCCTGATACTGCTACTGCTACTGCTCTTACGTCTCTTACTGCTACTGCTCTTACTGCTACTACTCTTACTGCTACTGCTACTGCTCTTACTGCTACTGCTACTACTGCTTCTGCTGCTAGTGTTGCTGCTAGTCTTTCTACTACTTCTACTGATACTGCTACTGCTACTGCTACTGCTACTACTGCTACTGCTACTGCTACTGCTACTGCTACTGCTGCTACTGCTAGTGCTGCTGCTAGTCTTGCTACTTCTGCTACTGCTACTACTACTTATACTGCTGCAGCTATTGCAACTCCTACTGCTACTGCTGCTACTGCTACTGCTACTGCTACTACTACTGCTACTGCTACTGCTACTTCTACTGCTACTACTGCTGCTGCTGCTACTCCTGCTGCTACTACTGCTGTTGTTACTACTGCTGCTACTACTACTGCTGCTACTACTGCTACTGCTACTGCTACTGCTACTACTACTAGTACTACTACTACTACTACTACTGCTGCTACTGCTACTGCTACTGGTGCTGCTGCTACTGCTGCTGCTACTACTGCTGCTGCAGCTACTGCTACTGCTACTGCCACTACTACTGCTACTACTACTGCTACTGCTACTACTCTCTTACTGCTACTGCTACTGATCTTGCTGCTACTGCTACTGCCACTACTACTGCTGCTACTGCTACTGCTACTGCTAGTGCTAGTGCTACTGCTGCTACTGCGGTTGCTACTGTGCTGCTACTACAACTGCTACTACTGTTGCTACTGCTGCGGCTGTTACTGCCACTGCGACTGCTACTGCTACTGCTACTGGTGCTGCTGCTACTGCTGCTGCTACTGCTGCTGCTGCAGCTACTGCTACTACTACTGCTACTACTACTGCTACTACTACTGCTACTGATACTACTCTCTTATTGCTATTGCTACTGATCTTGCTGCTACTGCTACTGCTGCTGCTACTGCTGCTGATCTTGCTACTACTGCTACTGCTACTACTCTTGCTCCTGATACTGCTAATGCTACTGTTCCTGATACTGCTACTGCTACCGCTCTTACTACTACTGCTACTGCTCTTACTGCTACTACTACTGCTAATGCTACTGCTACTGCTGCTGCAACTGCTACTGCTACTACTACTGCTACTGCTACTGCTGCTCCTGATACTTCTACTGCTACTGCTACTGCTACTGCTGCTCCTGATACTGCTACTGCTACTACTACTGCTATTGCTGCTCCTGATACTGCTACTGCTCCTGAGACTAGTACAACTACTGCTCTTACTGCTACTGCTACTGCTATTACTGCTACGGGTCTTGCTGCTACTGCTACTGCTGCTGTTACTGCTGCTGCTTCTGTAACTAGTGTTACTACTACTGCTGCTACTACTGTTACTGCTACTGCTCCTGCTCCTGATACTGCTATTGCTACTGCTACTGCTCTTGATACTGCTACTGCTCTTACTGCTCTTACTGCTACTACTACTGCTGCTGCTACTACTACTGTTACTATTACTGCTACTGCTGCTGCAGCTACTGTTACTGCTACTGCTACTCCTACTTCTACTGCTACTGCCGCTATTACTACTACTACTACTACTATTACTACTACTACTACTGCTAGTGCTACTGTTACTGCTACTGCTACTGCTACCGCTACTACTACTGCCACTATTACTGCTACTGCTACTGCTGCTGCTGCTACTGCTGTTGCTGCTACTGCTACTGCTACTGCTGCTGCTGCTCCTGCTGCTACTGCTACTGCTACAACTACGGCTACTGCTGCTACTGCTCTTACTGCTGCTGCTACTGCTGCTGCTGCAGCAGCTACTGCTACTGCTACTGCTACTGCCACTACTACTGCTACCGCTACTGCTGCTACTACTACTGCTACTGTTGTTGCGGCTACTGCTGCTGCTGTTCCTGCTACTGCTGCTGCTATTGCTACTGCTACTGCCGCTATTACTACTAATACTACTACTGCTACTGCTACTGCTCCTCCAACTGCTACTGCAACTCCTACTGCTCCTGATACTGCTACTGCTCTTACTGCTACTGCTACTGCTCTTACTGCTACTGCTAATGCTACTGCTCCTGATACTGGTATTGCTACTGCTGCTGTTCCTGCTGTTGCTGCTGTTGCTAGTGCTGCTACTACTGCTGCTACTACTGTTACTGCTACTACTGCTCCTGCTCCTGATACTGCTACTGCTACTACTACTGCTCTTACTGCTACTACAACTGCTACTGCTCCTGCTCCTGATACTGCTACTGCTACTGCTCTTACTGCTACCGCTACTACTCTTACTGCTACTGCTACTGCTCTTACTACTACTGCTACTGCTACTGCTACTACTACTGCTACTGCTACTACTGCTTCTGCTGCTAGTCTTTCTACTGCTACTGCTACTGCTCCTGCAACTGCTACTGCAACTCCAACTGCTACTGCTACTGCTCCTGATACTGCTACTGCTACTGCTCTTACTGCTACTGCCACTGCTCTTCCTGCTACTGCTAATGCTACTGCTACTGTTCCTGATACTGCTGCTGCTACTGCTGCTGTTACTGCTGCTGCTGCTGTTGCTAGTGCTGCTACTACTGCTGCTACTACTGTTACTGCTATTACTACTGCTCCTGCTCCTGATACTGCTACTGCTCTTACTGCTACTACTACTGCTACTGCTCCTGCTCCTGATACTGCTACTGCTACTACTCTTACTGCTCTTACTGCTCTTACTGCTACTGCTCTTACTGCTACTACTCTTACTACTACTGCTACTGCTCTTACTGCTACTGCTACTACTACTGCTACTGCTACTAGTGCTTCTGCTGCTAGTGTTGCTGCTAGTCTTTCTACTACTTCTACTGCTACTGCTACTGCTACTTCTACTGCTACTGCTACTACTGCTACTACTGTTATTGCTACTGCTGCTACTGCTACTGCTACTGCTACAGCCGCTGCTACTGCCGCTGCTACTGATGTTGCTACTGCTGCTGCAGCTACTGCTACTGCCCCTGCTACTGCCCCTGCTACTGCTCTTACTGCTACTGCTACAGCTATTGCTCCAGATACTGCTACTGCTACTGCTACTGCTCTTGCTGCTACTGCTACTGCTACTGTTAAAGTTGCTGCTGCTGTAACTAGTGCTACTACAACTGCTGCTACTACAGTTACTCTTACTGCTACTGCTACTGCTCCTGCTCCTGATACTGCTATTGCTACTGCTACTGCTTTTGATACTGCTACTGCTACTGCTACTGCTCTTACTGCTCTTACTGCTACTACTACTGCTACTTCTACTACTACTGCTACTGCTACTGCTACTGCTGCTACTGGTACTGCTACTACTACTACTGCTGTTAATACTGCTACTGCTACTGCTACTGCTGCTACTGCTACTGCTACTGGTGCTGCTACTGCTACTACTACTACTACTGCTACTGCTACTATTGTTACTACTACTACTGCTGCTGCTGCTGCTGCTACTGTTGCTGCTACTGCTGTTTCTGCTACTGCTGCTGCTGCTCCTGCTACAGCTACTACTACTGATACTGCTGCTACTGCTACTGCTACTGCTACTGCCGTTATTACTACTACTACTATTACTACTACTACTGCTAATGCTACTGTTACTGCTGCTACTTCTGCTGCTACTGCTGTTGCTGCTACTGCTGCTGCTGCTCCTGTTGCTCCTGCTACTACTGCTACAGCTACTACTACTGATACTACTGCTACTGCTATTGGTCTTACTGCTACTGCTTCAGCTACTGCTCCTGATACTGCTACTGCTACTGCTACTGATCTCTTACTGCTACTGCTCTAGCTGCTACTGCTCTTACTGCTACTACTACTGCTACTACTACTGCTACTGCTACTGATGCTGCAGCTACTTTTACTGCTACTGCTACTCCTACTGTTACTGCTACTGCTACTGTTACTGCTACTGCCGCTATTACTACTACTACTACTATTACTACTACTACTACTGCTAATGCTACTGTTACTGCTACTGCTACTGCTACTGCTACTACTACTGCCACTATTACTGCTACTGCTGATGCTGCTGCTACTGCTGCTGCTACTGCTGTTGCTGCTACTGCTGCTGCTACTGCTGCTGATGCTCCTACTGCTACTGCTACTGCTACTACTACTGCTACTGCTGCTACTGTTGTTGCTGCAACTGCTGCTGCTACTGCTGCTGCTGCTGCAGCAGCTACTGCTAGTGCCACTACTACTGCTACCGCTACTGCTGCTACTGCTACTACTACAGCTACTGTTGTTGCGGCTACTGCTGCTGCTGTTCCTGCTACTGCTGCTGCTGCTATTGCTACTGCTATTGCTACTGCTACTGCCGCTATTACTACTAATACTACTACTGCTACTGCTACTGCTCCTGCAACTGCTACTGCAACTCCAACTGCTACTGCTACTGCTCCTGATACTGCTACTGCTACTGCTCTTACTGCTACTGCTACTGCTCTTACTGCTACTACTACTACTACTTCTACTACTACTGCTACTGCTACTGCTGCTACTGGTACTGCTACTGCTACTACTGCTGTTACTACTGCTACTGCTACTGCTACTGCTGCTACTGCTACTGCTACTGGTGCTGCTACTGCTACTGCTACTACTACTACTACTACTGCTACTGCTACTATTGTTACTACTACTACTGCTGCTGCTGCTGCTACTGTTGCTGCTACTGCTGTTGCTGCTACTGCTGCTGCTGCTCCTGCTACAGCTACTACTACTGATACTGCTGCTACTGCTACTGCTACTGCCGTTATTACTACTACTACTATTACTACTACTACTGCTAATGCTACTGTTACTGCTGCTACTTCTGCTGCTACAGCTGTTGCTGCTACTGCTGCTGCTGCTCCTGTTGCTCCTGCTACTACTGCTACAGCTACTACTACTGATACTACTGCTACTGCTACTGCTACTGCTACTGCTACTACTGTTGCTGCTGCTACTACTACTGCTACTACTGATACTACTGCTACTATTGTTGCTGGTGCTGCTGCTGCTGCCGCTATTGCTACTACTACTGCCACTACTACTGCTGCTACTGCTACTGCTACTGCTAGTGCTACTGCTGCTACTGCGGTTGCTACTGTGCTGCTACTACAACTGCTACTACTGTTGCTACTGCTGCGGCTGTTACTGCCACTGCGACTGCTACTGCTACTGCTACTGGTGCTGCTGCTACTGCTGCTGCTACTGCTGCTGCTGCAGCTACTGCCACTACTACTGCTACTACTACTGCTACTACTACTGCCACTGATACTACTCACTTATTGCTATTGCTACTGATCTTGCTGCTACTGCTACTGCTGCTGCTACTGCTGCTGATCTTGCTACTACTGCTACTGCTACTACTCTTGCTCCTGATACTGCTACTGCTACTGTTCCTGATACTGCTACTGCTACCGTTCTTACTACTACTGCTACTGCTCTTACTGCTACTGCTAATGCTACTGCTACTGCTGCTGCAACTGCTCCTGATACTGCTATTGCTACTACTGCTACTGCTGCTCCTGATACTGCTACTGCTACTGCTACTGATACTGCCACTGCTCCTAAGACTAGTACAACTATTGCTCTTACTGCTACTGCTACTGCTATTGGTCTTACTGCTACTGCTTCAGCTACTGCTCCTGATACTGCTACTGCTACTGCTACTGATCTCTTACTGCTTCTGCTCTTGCTGCTACTGCTCTTACGGCTACTACTACTGCTACAACTACTGCTACTGCTACTGATGCTGCAGCTACTTTTACTGCTACTGCTACTCCTACTGTTACTGCTACTGCTACTGTTACTGCTACTGCCGCTATTACTACTACTACTACTATTACTACTACTACTACTGCTAATGCTACTGCAACTCCAACTGCTACTGCTCCTGATACTGCTACTGCTACTGCTCTTACTGCTACTGCTACTGCTCTTCCTGCTACTGCTAATGCTACTGCTACTGTTCCTGATAATGCTGCTGCTACTGCTGCTGTTACTGCTGTTGCTAGTGCTGCTACTACTGCTGCTACTACTGTTACTGCTACTACTACTGCTCCTGCTCCTGATACTGCTACTGCTCTTACTGCTACTACTACTGCTACTCCTCCTGCTCCTGATACTGCTACTGCTACTGCTCTTACGTCTCTTACTGCTACTGCTCTTACTGCTACTACTCTTACTACTACTGCTACTGCTCTTACTGCTACTGCTACTACTGCTTCTGCTGCTAGTGTTGCTGCTAGTCTTTCTACTACTTCTACTGCTACTGCTACTGCTACTACTGCTACTGCTACTGCTACTGCTACTGCTGCTACTGCTAGTGCTGCTGCTAGTCTTGCTACTTCTGCTACTGCTACTACTACTTATACTGCTGCAGCTATTGCAACTCCTACTGCTACTGCTGCTACTGCTACTGCTACTGCTACTACTACTGCTACTGCTACTGCTACTTCTACTGCTACTACTGCTGCTGCTGCTACTCCTGCTGCTACTACTGCTGTTGTTACTACTGCTGCTACTACTACTGCTGCTACTACTGCTACTGCTACTGCTACTGCTACTGCTACTACTACTAGTACTACTACTACTACTGCTGCTACTGCTACTGCTACTGGTGCTGCTGCTACTGCTGCTGCTACTACTGCTGCTGCAGCTACTGCTACTGCTACTGCCACTACTACTGCTACTACTACTGCTACTGCTACTACTCTCTTACTGCTACTGCTACTGATCTTGCTGCTACTGCTACTGCCACTACTACTGCTGCTACTGCTACTGCTACTGCTGCTACTGCGGTTGCTACTGTGCTGCTACTACAACTGCTACTACTGTTGCTACTGCTGCGGCTGTTACTGCCACTGCGACTGCTACTGCTACTGCTACTGGTGCTGCTGCTACTGCTGCTGCTACTGCTGCTGCTGCAGCTGCTGCTGCAGCTACTGCCACTACTACTGCTACTACTACTGCTACTACTACTGCTACTGATACTACTCTCTTATTGCTATTGCTACTGATCTTGCTGCTACTGCTACTGCTGCTGCTACTGCTGCTGATCTTGCTACTACTGCTACTGCTACTACTCTTGCTCCTGATACTGCTAATGCTACTGTTCCTGATACTGCTACTGCTACCGCTCTTACTACTACTGCTACTGCTCTTACTGCTACTACTACTGCTAATGCTACTGCTACTGCTGCTGCAACTGCTACTGCTACTACTACTGCTACTGCTACTGCTGCTCCTGATACTTCTACTGCTACTGCTACTGCTACTGCTGCTCCTGATACTGCTACTGCTACTACTACTGCTATTGCTGCTCCTGATACTGCTACTGCTCCTGAGACTAGTACAACTACTGCTCTTACTGCTACTGCTACTGCTATTACTGCTACGGGTCTTGCTGCTACTGCTACTGCTGCTGTTACTGCTGCTGCTTCTGTAACTAGTGTTACTACTACTGCTGCTACTACTGTTACTGCTACTGCTCCTGCTCCTGATACTGCTATTGCTACTGCTACTGCTCTTGATACTGCTACTGCTCTTACTGCTCTTACTGCTACTACTACTGCTGCTGCTACTACTACTGTTACTACTACTGCTACTGCTGCTGCAGCTACTGTTACTGCTACTGCTACTCCTACTTCTACTGCTACTGCCGCTACTACTACTACTACTACTACTACTATTACTACTACTACTACTGCTAGTGCTACTGTTACTGCTACTGCTACTGCTACCGCTACTACTACTGCCACTATTACTGCTACTGCTACTGCTGCTGCTGCTACTGCTGTTGCTACTACTGCTGCTGCTACTGCTGCTGCTGCTCCTGCTGCTACTGCTACTGCTACAACTACGGCTACTGCTGCTACTGCTCTTACTGCTGCTGCTACTGCTGCTGCTGCAGCAGCTACTGCTACTGCTATTGCTACTGCCACTACTACTGCTACCGCTACTGCTGCTACTGCTACTACTACTACTACTGTTGTTGCTGCTACTGCTGCTGCTGTTCCTGCTACTGCTGCTGCTATTGCTACTGCTACTGCCGCTATTACTACTAATACTACTACTGCTACTGCTACTGCTCCTCCAACTGCTACTGCAACTCCTACTGCTCCTGATACTGCTACTGCTCTTACTGCTACTGCTACTGCTCTTACTGCTACTGCTAATGCTACTGCTCCTGATACTGGTATTGCTACTGCTGCTGTTACTGCTGTTGCTGCTGTTGCTAGTGCTGCTACTACTGCTGCTACTACTGTTACTGCTACTACTGCTCCTGCTCCTGATACTGCTACTGCTACTACTACTGCTCTTACTGCTACTACAACTGCTACTGCTCCTGCTCCTGATACTGCTACTGCTACTGCTCTTACTGCTACCGCTACTACTCTTACTGCTACTGCTACTGCTCTTACTGCTACTACTACTGCTACTGCTACTGCTACTACTACTGCTACTGCTACTACTGCTTCTGCTGCTAGTCTTTCTACTGCTACTGCTCCTGCAACTGCTACTGCAACTCCAACTGCTACTGCTACTGCTCCTGATACTGCTACTGCTACTGCTCTTACTGCTACTGCCACTGTTCTTCCTGCTACTGCTAATGCTACTGCTACTGTTCCTGATACTGCTGCTGCTACTGCTGCTGTTACTGCTGCTGCTGCTGTTGCTAGTGCTGCTACTACTGCTGCTACTACTGTTACTGCTATTACTACTGCTCCTGCTCCTGATACTGCTACTGCTCTTACTGCTACTACTACTGCTACTGCTCCTGCTCCTGATACTGCTACTGCTACTACTCTTACTGCTCTTACTGCTCTTACTGCTACTGCTCTTACTGCTACTACTCTTACTACTACTGCTACTGCTCTTACTGCTACTGCTACTACTACTGCTACTGCTACTAGTGCTTCTGCTGCTAGTGTTGCTGCTAGTCTTTCTACTACTTCTACTGCTACTGCTACTGCTACTTCTACTGCTACTGCTACTACTGCTACTACTGTTATTGCTACTGCTGCTACTGCTACTGCTACTGCTACAGCCGCTGCTACTGCCGCTGCTACTGCCGCTGCTACTGATGTTGCTACTGCTGCTGCAGCTACTGCTACTGCCCCTGCTACTGCCCCTGCTACTGCTCTTACTGCTACTGCTACAGCTATTGCTCCAGATACTGCTACTGCTACTGCTCTTGCTGCTACTTCTACTGCTGCTGTTAAAGTTGCTGCTGCTGTAACTAGTGCTACTACAACTGCTGCTACTACAGTTACTCTTACTGCTACTGTACTGCTCCTGCTCCTGATACTGCTATTGCTACTGCTACTGCTTTTGATACTACTACTGCTACTGCTACTGCTCTTACTGCTCTTACTGCTACTACTACTGCTACTTCTACTACTACTGCTACTGCTACTGCTACTGCTGCTACTGGTACTGCTACTGGTACTGCTACTGTTACTACTGCTACTGCTACTGCTACTGCTGCTACTGCTACTGCTACTGGTGCTGCTACTGCTACTGCTACTACTACTACTACTACTGCTACTGCTACTATTGTTACTACTACTACTGCTGCTGCTGCTTTTGCTACTGTTGCTGCAACTGCTGTTTCTGCTACTGTTGCTGCTGCTCCTGCTACATCTACTACTACTGATACTGCTGCTACTGCTACTGCTACTGCCGTTATTACTACTACTACTATTACTACTACTGCTAATGCTACTGTTACTGCTGCTACTTCTGCTGCTACTGCTGTTGCTGCTACTGCTGCTGCTGCTCCTGTTGCTCCTGCTACTACTGCTACAGCTACTACTACTGATACTACTGCTACTGCTATTGGTCTTACTGCTACTGCTTCAGCTACTGCTCCTGATACTGCTACTGCTACTGCTACTGATCTCTTACTGCTACTGCTCTTACTGCTACTACAACTGCTACTACTACTGCTACTGCTACTGATGCTGCAGCTAATTTTACTGCTACTGCTACTCCTACTGTTACTGCTACTGCTACTGTTACTGCTACTGCCGCTATTACTACTACTACTACTATTACTACTACTACTACTGCTAATGCTACTGTTACTGCTACTGCTACTGCTACTGCTACTACTACTGCCACTATTACTGCTACTGCTGATGCTGCTGCTACTGCTGCTGCTACTGCTGTTGCTGCTACTGCTGCTGCTACTGCTGCTGATGCTCCTACTGCTACTGCTACTGCTACTACTACTGCTACTGCTGCTACT
>OY970826.1:170000-172500 GCA_963853835.1 Calendula officinalis | reverse complement strand
CTACTGCTCTTACTGCAACTGCTCTTACTGCTACTTCTAATGCTGCTGCTAATGCTCCTGCTAATGTTGTTGCTGCCACTACTACTGCTAGTGCTACTGCTGCTACTACTGCTGCTGCTACTGCTGCTGCTCCTGCTGCTGCTACTCCTACTGCTACTATTGCATTTGTTACTATTGCTGCTACTACTACTGCTGCTACTACGGCTACTACTGCTACTGCTACTGCTCCTGATACTGCTACTACTACTGCTACAACTGCTACTGCTACTGCTACTACTGCTACTGCTACTGCTGTTGCTGCTACTTCTCCTGATACCTGTACTGCTACTGCTACTGCTACTACAATTGCTACTGCTACTACAATTGCTACTGCTACTGCTGCTCCTGCTACTGCTACTAATACTGCTACTGCTACTGATACTGCTCCTGAGACTGCTACTGCTCCTGAGACTAGTACTGCTACTACTACTGCTGCTACTACTGCTACTGCTACTACTACTACTATTACTGCTACTGATCTTATTGCAACTGCTCTTACTGCTACTGTTAATGCTGCTGCTACTGCTACCGCTACTGCTGCTGCTACTGTTGTTGCTGCTACTACTACTGCTAGTGATGCTGCTGCTACTACTGCTACCAACTACTGCTACTGCTACTGCTGCTGCTGCTACTGCTGCTGCAGCTACTGCTACTGCTACTGCAACTGTTACTGCTGCTGTAGGTGCTACTGCCACTACTACTGCTACTACTACTGCTCTTACTGCAACTGCTCTTACTGCTACTTCTAATGCTGCTGCTAATGCTCCTGCTAATGTTGTTGCTGCCACTACTACTGCTAGTGCTACTGCTGCTACTACTGCTGCTGCTACTGCTGCTGCTCCTGCTGCTGCTACTCCTACTGCTACTATTGCATTTGTTACTATTGCTGCTACTACTACTGCTGCTACTACGGCTACTACTGCTACTGCTCTTACTGCAACTGCTCTTACTGCTACTGCTAATGCTGTTGCTACTGCTACCGCTACTGCTACTGCTGCTGCTACTGTTGTTGCTGCTACTACTACTACTCCTAGTGCTGCTGCTGCTACTACTGCTACTACTGCTGCTACTGCTACTGCTACTGCTGCTGCTGCTACTGCTACTGCTACTGCAACTGTTACTGCTGCTGTAGGTGCTACTGCCACTACTACTGCTACTACTACGGCTACTGCTCTTACTACAACTGCTCTTACTGCTACTGCTAATGCTGCTGCTAATGCTACTGCTACTGCTACTGCTACTGCTACTGCTGCTACTACTAATACTGCTAGTGCTACTGCTGCTACTACTGCTACTACTACTGTTACTGCTACTGCTGCTACTGCTACTGCTACTGCTGCTGCAGCTACTGCTACTACTACTGTTACTGCTACTGCAACTGTTACTGCTGCTCTTACTGCTACTGCTCCTACTACTACTGCTACTGCTCCTACTGCTACTGCTACTGCTCTTACTGCTACTACTACTGTTATGGCTACTACTACTGCTACTGCTACTAGAACTGCTACTGCTACTGCTACTGCTACTGCTACTGCTACTGCTACTGCTACTGCTACTGCTACTGCTACTGCTACTGCTACTGCTACTCCTACTGCTACTACTACTACTACTACTGTTGCTGCTTCTCCGGACACTGCTACTGCTACTGCTACTGCTCCTGATACTACTACTGCTACTGCTCTTACTGCTACTGCTACAACTACTGCTCCTGATTCTCTTACTGCGACTACTACTGCTACTGCTACTGCTAGTGCAGCTACTGCTACTGGTACTGCTACTGCTACTACTGCTGCTGCAGTTGCTACTGCTACTGCTACTGCTGCTACTGCTACTTGTGCTGCTACTGCTACTACTACTGCTACTACTGCTGCTGCTGCCGCTATTGCTACTGCTACTGCCACTACTACTACTACTGCTACTGCTAGTGCTACTTCTACTGCTACTGCTAGTGCTACTGCTACTGGTGCTGCTACTGCTACTACTACAACTACTACTGCTACTACTGCTGCTGCTGCCGCTATTGCTACTGCTACTGCAACTACTACTGCTACTGCTAGTGCTACTTCTACTGCTACTGCTACTGCTACTGCTACTGCTACTACCGCAACTATTGCTACTGCTACTGCTACTACTACTGCTACTACTGCTACTGCTGCAGCTGCTAATGCTGCTGCATCTACTGTTACTGCTACTGCTGCTGCTGCTGATACTGTTGTTACTACTGCTGCTGTAGCTAGTGCTGCTGCTACTGCTGTTGCAGCTAGTGCTGCTGCTACTGCTGCTGTAGCTACTGCGGCTACTGCTACTGCAGCTACTGCTGCTACTGCTACTGCTATTGCTACTGCTACTGCTGCTACTGCTAGTGTTGCTGCTCCTGCTACTGCTACTCCTGCTGCTACTACTGCTGTTGTTACTAGTGCTGCTACAACTCCTGCTACTGCTGCTGCTGCTACTGCTGCTG
>OY970826.1:160000-162500 GCA_963853835.1 Calendula officinalis | reverse complement strand
TGCTACTGCTCTTACTGCAACTGCTCTTACTGCTACTGCTAATGCTGCTGCTACTTCTACCGTTACTGCTACTGCTGCTGCTACTGTTGTTGCTGCTACTACTACTACTCCTAGTGCTGCTGCTGCTACTACTGCTACTGCTATTGCTACTGCTACTGCTACTGCAACTGTTACTGCTGCTGTAGGTGCTACTGCCACTACTACTGCTACTACTACGGCTACTGCTCTTACTACAACTGCTCTTACTGCTACTGCTAATGGTGCTGCTAATGCTGTTGCTACTGCTACTGCTACTTCTACTGCTACTGTTGTTGCTGCTATTACTAATACTGCTAGTGCTACTGCTGCTACTACTGCTACTACTACTGTTACTGCTACTGCTGCTGCTGCTACTACTGCTGCAGCTACTGCTACTGTTATTGCTACTGCAACAGTTACTGCTGCTCTTACTGCTACTGCTCCTACTACTACTGCTACTGCTCCTACTGCTACTGCTACTGCTCTTACTGCTACTACTACTGTTACGGCTACTACTACTGCTACTACTACTGCTACTACAACTGCTACTGCTACTGCTACTGCTACTGCTACTGTTACTGCTACTGCTACTGCTACTGCTACTCCTACTGCTACTACTACTACTACTACTACTACTGTTGCTGCTGCTGCTGCTGCTACTGCTACTGCTACTGCTACTCCTACTGCTGCTCCTACTACTGCTACTACTACTACTACTACTACTCATACTACTACTCCTAGTACTACTCCTACTACTACTCCTACTGCTACTCCTACTGCTACTACTACTACTACTACTACTACTACTACTACTGCTACTACTACTACTACTACTACTACTACTACTACTACTGCTACTGCTGCTACTGCTGCCGCTACTGCTGCTGCTACTGCTGCTCCTACTGTTGCTCCTACTGCTGCTACTACTACTGCTACTACTACTACTACTACTACTACTGCTGCTGCTGCTACTGCTACTGCTACTGCTACTTCTACTGCTACTGTTGTTGCTGCTACTACTAATACTGCTAGTGCTACTGCTGCTACTGCTGCTACTACTACTGTTACTGCTACTGCTGCTACTGCTACTGCTGCTGCTGCTACTGCTGCTGCAGCTACTGCTACTGCTACTGCTACTATTACTGCTACTGCAACTGTTACTGCTGCTCTTACTGCAACTGCTCCTACTACTACTGCTACTGCTCCTACTGCTACTGCTACTGCTCTTACTGCTACTACTACTGTTACGGCTACTACTACTGCTACTGCTACTGCTACTACAACTGCTACTGCTACTGCTACTGCTACTGCTACTGCTACTGCTACTGCTCCTACTGCTGCTCCTACTGCTGCTCCTACTGCTGCTCCTACTGCTGCTCCTAATGCTGCTCCTACTGCTGATACTACTACTACTACTACTACTACTACTACTACTCCTACTACTACTCCTACTACTACTCCTACTGCTACTCCTACTGCTACTCCTGCTGCTACTCCTGCTGCTACTCCTACTACTACTACTGCTACTACTACTACTACTACTACTACTACTACTACTACTACTACTACTGCTACTACTGCTGCTACTGCTACTGCTACTGCTACTGCTACTGCTACTGCTACTGCTACTCCTACTGCTACTACTACTACTACTACTACTGTTACTGCTGATGCTGCTACTGCTACTGCTACTGCTACTGCTACTGCTACTGCCACTGCTACTGCTACTGCTACTCCTACTGCTGCTCCTACTGCTGCTACTACTACTACTACTACAACTACTCATACTACTACTCCTAGTACTACTCCTACTGCTACTCCTACTGCTACTCCTACTGCTACTACTACTACAACTACTACTACTGCTACTACTACTACTACTACTACTACTGCTACTGCTACTGCTACTGCTGCTGCTACTGCTGCTGCTACTGCTGCCGCTACTATTGTGGCTACTGCTGCTCCTACTGCTGCTCCTACTGCTGCTACTACTACTGCTACTACTGCTACTACTACTACTACTACTACTATTACTGCTGCTGCTACTGCTACTGCTACTGCTACTGCTACTGCTACTGCTACTACTACTGCTACTACTACTGCTACTGCTACTGCTACTGCTACCGCTACCGCTACTGCTACTGCTACTGCTACACCTACTGCTACTCCAACTGCTACTCCTACTACTCCTACTACTACTACTACTGCTGCTGCTACTGCTGCTGCTACTGCTACTGCTACTGCTACTGCTACTGCTACTACTACTGCTACTGCTACTGCTACTCCTACTGCTACTCCTTCTGCTACTCCTACTACTCCTACTACTACTACTACTACTCCTAGGACTACTCCTACTACTACTCCTACTCCTACTGCTACTCCTACTGCTACTACTACTGCTACTGCTACTGCTACTGCTACTGCTACTGCTACTGCTACTGCTACTGCTACTGCTACTGCTACTGCTACTACTACTGCTACT
>OY970826.1:12500-135000 GCA_963853835.1 Calendula officinalis | reverse complement strand
TACTGCTACTGCTACTGCTACTACTGCTACTATTACTGCTACTGCTCCTGCTCCTGCTACTGCTACTGCTGATGCTGCTGCTACTGTTGCTGCAGCTACTGCTACTCCTACTGATATTGCTACTGCTCCTGCTGCTGCTGCTGCTACTGTTGCTGCTGCTACTGTTGGTGCTGCTACTGCTGCTGCTGCTACTGCTATTGGAGCTACTGCAACTGCTACTGCTATTATTACTGGCACTGCTACTACCACAACTACTGCTGCTACTCCTACTACTGCTACTTCTACTGCTGCTACTACTGCTGCTACTACTGCTAATACTACTACTACTGCTACTGCTACTGCTACTGCAACTACTACTGCTATTGCTGCTACTGCTCCTGCTCCTGCTACTGCTACTGCTTCTACGGCTGCTGATTACTGCTGCTATTGCTGCTGCTGCTGCTGCTGCGGCTACTACTACTGCTACTGCCACTGCTACCGGCACTACTACTGCTACTGCTACTGGTACTGCTACTGCTATTGCCACTACTACTGCTACTGCTATGGCTATTGCTACTGCTACTGCTACCGCTACTGCTACTGCCACTACTACTGCTGCTACTACTCCTGCTACTGCTACTGCTACTGCTGATGCTCCTACTGCTGCTGCAGCTACTGTTACTGCTACTGCTACTGCTACCGCTACTGCTACTGCTACTGCTACTACTACTGCTCCTGCTCCTGCTAGTGCTACTACTACTGCTGATGCTGCTACTGCTGCTACTGTTACTACAGCTACTGCTACTGCTACTGATACTGCTACTGCTCCTGCTCCTGCTCCTGCTCCTGCTGCTGCTATTGCTACTGTTGCTGCAATTGCTGCTACAAATACTGCTATTGCTTCTGCCACTGCTACTTCTACTGCTGCTACTACTGCTACCGCTACAACTACTACTGCTGCTGCTACCGCTATTACTAGTGCTACTGCTACTGCTACTAATACTGCTACTACTACTGTTCCTGCTCCTGCTGCTTCTGCTGCTGCTATTGCTACTGCTGCTACAAATACTGCTGCAAATACAGCTACTACTTCTGCCACTGCTACTGCCACTACTACTTCTACTGCTACTGCTACAGCTACTGCTACAGCTACTACTTCTGCCACTGCTACTGCCACTACTACTGCTAGTGCTACTGCTACTGCTACTGCTACAGCTACAGCTACTACTGCTGCTGTTATTGCTACTGCTACTGCAGCTACTTCTGATGCAGCTACTGCTACTGCTACTGCTGCTGCTCCTGCTACTGCTGCTACTATTGCTGCTGCTGCTGCTACTACTGCTGCTCCTGCTACTGCTGCTGCAGCTAATGCTGCTGCTACTGCTACTGCCACTGCTATTGCCCCTACTACTGCTACTGCTACTACTGCTACTGCTAAAGTTAATGCTACTGCTACTGCTGCTGATGCTACTGCTGATGCAGTGACTGCTACTGCTACTGCAACTGCTACTGTTACTGTTGCTGCTGCAGCTGCTGGTGCTACTACTCCTGCTACTGCTACTACTACTACTCTCCTGCTGCTGCGACTACTGGTGCTACTGCCGCTATTACTACTACTACTACTACTAGTACTGTTACTGCTACTGCTACAGCTACTGCTGATGCTGCTACTGCTGCTGCTACTGCTACTGTTGCTGCAGCTACTGCTACTGCTGCTGCTACTTCTACTGCTACTGCTACTGCTGCTGCTGCTATTGCTGCTGTGCTGCAACTGCTTCTCCTACTGCTGCTGATGCAGCTACTGCTACTGCTACTGCTACTACTGCTGCTACTGCTACTGCTACTGCTGCTGGTCCTGCTGCTGCGGCTACTGCTACTGCTACTGCCACTGCTAATGCCACTACTACTGCTACAGCTACTGGTACTTCTACTGCTACTGATACTGCTACTGCTCCTGCTCCTGCTGCTGCTGCTATTTCTACTGCTGCTGCTATTGCTACCTCAAATACTGCTACTGCTTCTGCCACTGCTACTGCCACTACTATTGCTACTGCTACTGCTATAGCTACTGCTACAGCTACTACTGTTGCTGCTACTGCTACTACAGCTACTGCTGCTGCAGCTACTTCTACTGCTACTGCTACTGCTACTGCTGCTGCTACTGCCGCTGCTGCAGCTACTGCTACTGTTATTCCCGCTGCTACAACCACAACTACTGCTGCTACTGCCACTACTATTGCTACTGCTACTGCTACTACTGCTACTGCTCCTGCTACTGCTACTGCTGATGCTGCTACTGTTGCTGCAGCTACTACTGCTACTAATACTGCTACTACTACTGCTCCTGCTCCTGCTCCTGCTGCTTCTGCTGCTGCTATTGCTACTGCTGCTGCAAATACTGCTGTAAATACAGCTACTACTTCTGCCACTGCTACTGCCACTACTACTGCTACTGCTACTACTACTGCTACTGCTGCTGCTGCTACTGCTGCTGCTGCTACTGCTGCTGCTACCGCTATTGCTACTGCTACTGCAGCTACTTCTACTGCAGCTACTGCTACTGCTAATAATACTGCTACTACTACTGCTCCTGCTCCTGCAGCTTCTGCTGCTGCTATTGCTACTGCTGCTGCAAATACTGCTGCAAATACAACTACTACTTCTGCCACTGCTACTGCCACTACTACTGCTACTGCTACTGCTACAGCTACTGATACAGCTACTACTTCTGCCACTGCTACTGCCACTACTACTGCTAGTGCTAGTGCTACTGCTACTGCTACAGCTACAGCTACTACTGCTGCTGTTACTGCTACTGCTACTGCACCTACTGCTGATGCAGCTACTGCTACTGCTACTGCTACTGCTGCTGCTCCTGCTACTGCGGCTACTATTGCTGCTGCTGCTGCTACTGCTGCTGCTCCTGCTACTTCTGCTGCAGCTAATGCTGCTGCTACCGCTACTGCCACTGCTATTGCCCCTACTACTGCTACTGCTACTACTGCTACTGCTAAAGCAAATGCTACTGCTACTGCTGCTGCTGCTACTGCTGATGCAGTGACTGCTACTGCAACTGCTACTGTTACTGTTGCTGCTGCAGCTGCTGGTGCTACTACTCCTGCTACTGCTACTACTACTACTCCTCCTGCTGCTGCGGCTGCTGGTGCTACTGCCGCTATTACTACTACTACTGGTACTGTTACTGCTACTGCTACAGCTACTGCTGATGCTGCTACTGCTGCTGCTGCTGCTACTGTTGCTGCAGCTACTGCTATTGCTGCTGTGCTGCAACTGCTTCTCCTACTGCTGCTGATACAGCTACTGCTACTGCTACTGCTACTACTGCTGCTACTACTACTGCTACTGCTGCTGCTGCTACTGCTGCTGCTGCTACTGCTGCTGCTGCTACTGCTGTTGGAGCTACTGCAACTGCTACTGCTGCTGCTACTGCTACTGCTACTGTTGGTGCTGCTACTGCTGCTGGTCCTGCTCCTTCGGCTACTGCTACTGCTACTGCCACTGCTAATGCCACTGCTAATGCCACTACTACTGCTACAGCTACTGGTACTGATACTGCTACTGCTGCTGCTGCTATTTCTACTGTTGCTGCTATTGCTACCGCAAATACTGCTACTGCTTCTGCCACTGCTACTGCCACTACTATTGCTACTGCTACTGCTATAGCTACTGCTACAGCTACTACTGCTGCTGCTACTGCTACTACAGCTACTGCTGCTGCAGCTACTGCTGCTGCTGCTACTGCTGCTGCTAATGCTACTGCAGCTACTGCTACTGCTACTGCTGCTGCTACTGCCGCTGCTGCAGCTACTGCTACTGTTATTCCCGCTGCTACAACCACAACTACTGCTGCTACTGCCACTACTATTGCTACTGCTACTGCTACTACTGCTACTGCTCCTGCTACTGCTACTGCTGATGCTGCTACTGTTGCTGCAGCTACTACTGCTACTACTACTGCTCCTGCTCCTGCTCCTGCTCCTGCTGCTTCTGCTGCTGCTATTGCTACTGCTGCTGCAAATACTGCTGTAAATACAGCTACTACTTCTGCCACTGCTACTGCCACTACTACTGCTACTGCTACTGCTACAGCTACTGCTACAGCTACTGCTACTGCCAGTGCTACTGCCACTATTACTGCTACTGCTACTGCTACTGCTACAGCTACTGCTACAGCTACTACTGCTGCTGTTACTGCTACTGCTACTGCAGCTACTGTTGATGCAGCTACTGCTACTGCTACTGCTGCTGCTCCTGCTACTGCTGCTGCTACTGCTGCTGTAGCTACTGCTGCTGTTATTGCCACTGCTACTACCACAACTACTGCTGCTACTCTTACTACTGCTGCTACTACTACTGCTACTTCTACTGTTGTTGCTGCTATTCCTGTTGTGTTGCTACTGCTACTGCTACTGATGCTGCTGCGGCTACTGCTACTATGGCTACTGCTACTGCTCCCGCTACTGCTACTGCTACTGCTACTACTGCTGCGGCTACTGCTACTACGGCTACTGCTACTGCTCCCGCTACTGCTACTGCTACTGCTACTGCTACTGCTGCTGCTACTGTTGCTGCTGCTACTACTACTGGTGTAGGAGCTACTGCAACTGCTACTGCTGCTGCTCCTGCTACTGCTACTGCTACTGTCGTTTCTGCTACTGCTGCTGCGGCTATTGCTACTGCTACTACTACTGCTGCTACTACTGCTACTGCTACTGCTCCTGCCACTGCCACTGTTACTGCCACTACTACTGCTACTGCTACTACTATTGCTACTGCTACGGTTGCTACTGCTACTGCTCCTGCTACTGCTACTGCTTCTACTGCTGCTGATTACTGCTGCTGCTACAGCTGCTGCTCCTGCTGCTGTGGCTACTGCTACTGCTATTGCTACTGCCACTGCTACCGCCACTACTACTGCTACTGCTGCTGCTGCTACTGTTGGTGCTGCTACTGCTGATGCTGCTACTGCTGTTGGAGTTACTGCAACTGCTACTGCTACTGTTACTGCCACTGCTACTACCACAACTACTGCTGCTACTCCTACTACTGCTGCTGCTGCTACTGCTACTTCTACTGCTGCTGCTACTGCTACTCCTACTACTACTGCTACTGCTACTGCTACTACAACTACTGTTACTGCTCCTGCTACTGCTACTGCTGATGCTGCTACTGCTGCTGCTACTGATGTTGCTGCTGCTACTGTTGCTGCAGCTACTGCTACTGCTACTGATACTGCTACTGCTCCTGCTGCTGCTGCTAGTGCTGCTGCAAATACTGCAACTGCTACTGCTGCTGCTGCTACTGTTGGTGCTGCTACTGCTGCTGCTGCTACTGTTGGTGCTGCTACTGCTGCTGCTACTACTGCTGTTGGAGCTACTGCAACTGCTACTGCTGCTACTCCTACTACTGCTGCTGCTGCTACTGCTACTTCTACTGCTGCTACTACTGCTACTACTGCTACTACTACTACTACTGCTACTGTTACTACTACTGCCACTACTACTGCTATTGCTGCTACTGCTACTGTTCCTGCTACTGCTACTGCTACTGCTTCTACTGCTGCTGATTACTGCTGCTGCTACAGCTGCTGCTGCTACTACTGCTGCTCCTGCTGCTGCGGCTACTGCGACTGCTACTGCTACCGCCACTACTACTGCTACTGCTACTGGTACTGCTACTGCTACTGCCACTGCTATTTCCACTAATACTGCTACTGCTACGGCTACTGCTACTGCTACTGCTACCGCTACTGCTACTGCCACTACTACTGCTGCTACTGCTCCTGCTACTGCTACTGCTACTGCTACTGCTGATGCTCCTACTTCTGCTGTAGCTATTGTTACTGCTACTGCTACTGCTACTGCTACTGCTACTACTGCTACTGCTACTGCTCCTGCTCCTACTACTGCTACTACTACTGCTACTGCTCATGCTGCTACTGCTGCTGCTGCTACTGTCGCTAAAGCTACTGCTACTGCTACTGCTACTGCTCCTGCTCCTGTTCCTGCTGCTGCTATTGCTATTGTTGATGCAATTGCTGCTGCAAATACTGCTACTGCTTCTGCCACTGCTACTGCCACTACTATTGCTACTGCTACTGCTATTGCTACTGCTACTGCTACTACTGCTACTGCTATTACTCCTGCTACTGCTACTGCTGATGCTGCTACTGTTGCTGCAGCTACTGCTACTGCTACTAATACTGCTACTACTACAGCTCCTGCTGCTTCTGCTGCTGCTATTGCTACTGCTGCTGCAAATACTGCTGCAAATACAACTACTACTTCTGCCACTGCTACTGCAACTACTACTGCTACTGCTACTGCTACAGCTACTGGTACTGCTACTATTTCTGCCACTACTACTGCCACTCCTACAGCTACTACTGCTGCTGTTACTGCTACTGCTATTGCAGCTACTGCTGCTGCTACTGCTACTGTTGCTGCTCCTGCTACTGCTGCTGCTGCTACTATTGCTGCTGCTGCTGCTACTGCTGCTGCTCCTGCTACTGCTGCTGCAGCTACTGCTACTATTACTGCCACTGCTACTACCACAACTACTGCTGCTACTCTTACTACTGCTGCTGCTACTACTGCTACTTCTACTATTGCTGCTGCTATTCCTGTTGTGTTGCTACTGCTACTGCTACTAATGCTGCTGCTACTGCTGCTGCGGCTACTGCTACTACGGCTAATGCTACTGCTCCCGCTACTGCTACTGCTGCTGCTGCTACTGTTACTGCTGCTACTACTGGTGTTGGAGCTACTGCAACTGCTACTGCTGCTGCTCCTGCTACTGCTACTGCTACTGTCGTTTCTGCTACTGCTGCTGCTACTGCTGCGGCTACTGCTACTGCTACTGCCACTACTACTGCTACTACTACTGCTACTGCTCCTACCACTGCCACTGTTACTGCCACTACTGCTGCTACTGCTACTGCTTCTACTGCTGCTGATTACTGCTGCTGCTACAGCTGCTGCTGCGGCTACTACTACTTCTACTGCCACTACTACCGCCACTACTACTACTACTATTGCTGCTGCTGCTACTGCTAATTCTACTGCTGGTGCTACTGCTACTACTACTACTACTGCTACTACTGCTACTGTTACTGCTACTGCTCCTGCTCCTGCTACTGCTGATGCTGCTACTGCTGCTGCTACTGATGTTGCTGCTACTACTGTTGCTGCAGCTACTGCTACTGCTACTGCTCCTGCTCCTGCTCCTGCTGCTGCTATTGCTACTGTTGCTGCAATTGCTGCTACAAATACTGCTACTGCTTCTGCCACTGCTACTTCTACTGCTGCTACTACTGCTACCGCTACAACTACTACTGCTGCTGCTACCGCTATTGCTAGTGCTACTGCAGCTACTGCTGCTGCAGCTACTGCTACTGCTACTAATACTGCTACTACTACTGTTCCTGCTCCTGCTGCTTCTGCTGCTGCTATTGCTACTGCTGCTACAAATACTGCTGCAAATATATCTACTACTTCTGCCACTGCTACTGCCACTACTACTGCTACTCCTACTGCTACAGCTACTGCTACAGCTACTACTTCTGCCACTGCTACTGCCACTACTACTGCTAGTGCTACTGCTACTGCTACTGCTACTGCTACAGCTACAGCTACTACTGCTGCTGTTATTGCTACTGCTACTGCAGCTACTGCTGATGCAGCAACTGCTACTGCTACTGCTACTGCTGCTAGTCCTGCTACTGCTGCTACTATTGTTGCTGCTGCTGCTACTACTGCTGCTCCTGCTACTGCTGCTGCAGCTAATGCTGCTGCTACTGCTACTGCCACTGCTATTGCCCCTACTACTGCTACTGCTACTACTGCTACTGCTAAAGTTAATGCTACTGCTACTGCTGCTGATGCTACTGCTGATGCAGTGACTGCTACTGCTACTGCAACTGCTACTGTTACTGTTGCTGCTGCAGCTGCTGGTGCTACTACTCCTGCTACTGCTACTACTACTACTCCTGCTGCTGCGGCTGCTGGTGCTACTGCCGCTATTACTACTACTACTACTACTAGTACTGTTACTGCTACTGCTACAGCTACTGCTGATGCTGCTACTGCTGCTGCTGCTGCTACTGTTGCTGCAGCTACTGCTACTGCTGCTGCTACTTCTACTGCTACTGCTACTGCTGCTGCTGCTATTGCTGCTGTGCTGCAACTGCTTCTCCTACTGCTGCTGATGCAGCTACTGCTACTGCTACTGCTACTACTGCTGCTACTGCTACTGCTACTGCTGCTGCTGCTACTGCTGCTGCTGCTACTGCTGTTGGAGCTACTGCAACTGCTACTGCTACTGCTGCTGCTACTGCTACTGCTACTGTTGGTGCTGCTACAGCTGCTGGTCCTGCTGCTGCGGCTACTGCTACTGCTACTGCCACTGCTAATGCCACTACTACTGCTACAGCTACTGGTACTTCTACTGCTACTGATACTGCTACTGCTCCTGCTCCTGCTGCTGCTGCTATTTCTACTGCTGCTGCTATTGCTACCTCAAATACTGCTACTGCTTCTGCCACTGCTACTGCCACTACTATTGCTACTGCTACTGCTATAGCTACTGCTACAGCTACTACTGTTGCTGCTACTGCTACTACAGCTACTGCTGCTGCAGCTACTTCTACTGCTACTGCTACTGCTACTGCCGCTGCTGCAGCTACTGCTACTGTTATTCCCGCTGCTACAACCACAACTACTGCTGCTACTGCGACTACTATTGCTACTGCTACTGCTACTACTGCTACTGCTCCTGCTACTGCTACTGCTGATGCTGCTACTGTTGCTGCAGCTACTACTGCTACTAATACTGCTACTACTACTGCTCCTGCTCCTGCTCCTGCTGCTTCTGCTGCTGCTATTGCTACTGCTGCTGCAAATACTGCTGTAAATACAGCTACTACTTCTGCCACTGCTACTGCCACTACTACTGCTACTGCTACTACTACTGCTACTGCTACTGCTACTACTACTGCCACTGCTGCTGCCGCTATTGCTACTGCTACTGCCACTACTACTGCTACTGCTACTACTACTGCTACTGCTACTGCTATTGCTGCTACTGCTACTGGTACTGCTACTGATACTACTACTGCTGCAGCTGCTACTGGTGCTGCTACTGCTACTGCTACTACTACTACTACTGTTGTTACTGCTGCCGCTATTGCTACTGCTACTGCCACTACTACTGCTACTGCTGCTACTGCTACTGCTACCGCTAGTGCTACTGCTGCTACTGCTGTTGCTACTGTGCTGCTACTACCACTGCTACTATTGTTGCTACTGCTGCTGCAGCTACTGCCACTACTACTGCTACTGCTACTACTACTGCTACTGCTCCTGCCACTGCCACTGTTACTGCCACTACTACTGTTACTGCTACTGCTACTTCTACTACTACTGCTACTGCTACGGTTGCAACTGCTACTGCTCCTGCTACTGCTACTGCTACTGATACTGCTTCTACTGCTGCTGCTACAGCTGCTGCTACAGCTGCTGCTCCTGCTGCTGCGGCTACTGCTACTGCTACTGCTACTGCTACTGCTACTGCTACTGCCACTGCTACCGCCACTACTACTGCTACTGCTGCTGCTGCTACTATTGGTGCTGCTACTGCTGCTGCTGCTACTGCTGTTGGAGCTACTGCAACTGCTACTGCTGCTGCTACTGCTACTGCTACTGTTGGTGCTGCTACTGCTGCTGGTCCTGCTCCTTCGGCTACTGCTACTGCTACTGCCACTGCTAATGCCACTGCTAATGCCACTACTACTGCTACAGCTACTGGTACTGATACTGCTACTGTTGCTGCTGCTATTTCTACTGTTGCTGCTATTGCTACCGCAAATACTGCTACTGCTTCTGCCACTGCTACTGCCACTACTATTGCTACTGCTACTGCTATAGCTACTGCTACAGCTACTACTGCTGCTGCTACTGCTACTACAGCTACTGCTGCTGCAGCTACTGCTGCTGCTGCTACTGCTGCTGCTAATGCTACTGCAGCTACTGCTACTGCTACTGCTGCTGCTACTGCCGCTGCTGCAGCTACTGCTACTGTTATTCCCGCTGCTACAACCACAACTACTGCTGCTACTGCCACTACTATTGCTACTGCTACTGCTACTACTGCTACTGCTCCTGCTACTGCTACTGCTGATGCTGCTACTGTTGCTGCAGCTACTACTGCTACTACTACTGCTCCTGCTCCTGCTCCTGCTCCTGCTGCTTCTGCTGCTGCTATTGCTACTGCTGCTGCAAATACTGCTGTAAATACAGCTACTACTTCTGCCACTGCTACTGCCACTACTACTGCTACTGCTACTGCTACTGCTACTGCTACAGCTACTGCTACAGCTACTGCTACTGCCAGTGCTACTGCCACTATTACTGCTACTGCTACTGCTACTGCTACAGCTACTGCTACAGCTACTACTGCTGCTGTTACTGCTACTGCTACTACAGCTACTGTTGATGCAGCTACTGCTACTGCTACTGCTACTGCTGCTGCTCCTGCTACTGCTGCTGCTACTACTATTGCTGCTGCAGCTACTGCTGCTGCTCCTGCTACTGCTGCTGCTACTGCTGCTGTAGCTACTGCTACTGTTATTGCCACTGCTACTACCACAAATACTGCTGCTACTCTTACTACTGCTGCTACTACTACTTCTACTTCTACTGTTGTTGCTGCTATTCCTGTTGTGTTGCTACTGCTACTGCTACTGATGCTGCTGCGGCTACTGCTACTATGGCTACTGCTACTGCTCCCGCTACTGCTACTGCTACTGCTACTACTGCTGCGGCTACTGCTACTACGGCTACTGCTACTGCTCCCGCTACTGCTACTGCTACTGCTACTGCTGCTGCTACTGTTGCTGCTGCTACTACTACTGGTGTAGGAGCTACTGCAACTGCTACTGCTGCTGCTCCTGCTACTGCTACTGCTACTGTCGTTTCTGCTACTGCTGCTGCGGCTATTGCTACTGCTACTACTACTGCTGCTACTACTGCTACTGCTACTGCTCCTGCCACTGCCACTGTTACTGCCACTACTACTGCTACTGCTACTACTATTGCTACTGCTACTGCTCCTGCTACTGCTACTGCTTCTACTGCTGCTGATTACTGCTGCTGCTACAGCTGCTGCTCCTGCTGCTGTGGCTACTGCTACTGCTATTGCTACTGCCACTGCTACCGCCACTACTACTGCTACTGCTGCTGCTGCTACTGTTGGTGCTGCTACTGCTGATGCTGCTACTGCTGTTGGAGTTACTGCAACTGCTACTGCTACTGTTACTGCCACTGCTACTACCACAACTACTGCTGCTACTCCTACTACTGCTGCTGCTGCTACTGCTACTTCTACTGCTGCTGCTACTGCTACTCCTACTACTACTGCTACTGCTACTGCTACTACAACTACTGTTACTGCTCCTGCTACTGCTACTGCTGATGCTGCTACTGCTGCTGCTACTGATGTTGCTGCTGCTACTGTTGCTGCAGCTACTGCTACTGCTACTGATACTGCTACTGCTACTGCTCCTGCTGCTGCTGCTAGTGCTGCTGCAAATACTGCAACTGCTACTGCTGCTGCTGCTACTGTTGGTGCTGCTACTGCTGCTGCTGCTACTGTTGGTGCTGCTACTGCTGCTGCTACTACTGCTGTTGGAGCTACTGCAACTGCTACTGCTGCTACTCCTACTACTGCTGCTGCTGCTACTGCTACTTCTACTGCTGCTACTACTGCTACTACTGCTACTACTACTACTACTACTGCTACTGTTACTGCTACTGCCACTACTACTGCTATTGCTGCTACTGCTACTGTTCCTGCTACTGCTACTGCTACTGCTTCTACTGCTGCTGATTACTGCTGCTGCTACAGCTGCTGCTGCTACTACTGCTGCTCCTGCTGCTGCGGCTACTGCGACTGCTACTGCTACCGCCACTACTACTGCTACTGCTACTGGTACTGCTACTGCTACTGCCACTGCTATTTCCACTAATACTGCTACTGCTACGGCTACTGCTACTGCTACTGCTACTGCTACCGCTACTGCTACTGCCACTACTACTGCTGCTACTGCTCCTGCTACTGCTACTGCTACTGCTACTGCTGATGCTCCTACTTCTGCTGTAGCTATTGTTACTGCTACTGCTACTGCTACTGCTACTGCTACTGCTACTACTGCTACTGCTACTGCTACTGCTCCTGCTCCTGCTACTGCTACTACTACTGCTACTGCTCATGCTGCTACTGCTGCTGCTGCTACTGTCGCTAAAGCTACTGCTACTGCTCCTGCTCCTGCTCCTGCTGCTGCTATTGCTATTGTTGATGCAATTGCTGCTGCAAATACTGCTACTGCTTCTGCCACTGCTACTGCCACTACTATTGCTACTGCTACTGCTATTGCTACTGCTACTGCTACTACTGCTATTACTCCTGCTACTGCTACTGCTGATGCTGCTACTGTTGCTGCAGCTACTGCTACTGCTACTAATACTGCTACTACTACAGCTCCTGCTGCTTCTGCTGCTGCTATTGCTACTGCTGCTGCAAATACTGCTGCAAATACAACTACTACTTCTGCCACTGCTACTGCAACTACTACTGCTACTGCTACTGCTACAGCTACTGGTACTGCTACTATTTCTGCCACTACTACTGCCACTCCTACAGCTACTACTGCTGCTGTTACTGCTACTGCTATTGCAGCTACTGCTACTGCTACTGCTACTGTTGCTGCTCCTGCTACTGCTGCTGCTGCTACTATTGCTGCTGCTGCTGCTACTGCTGCTGCTCCTGCTACTGCTGCTGCAGCTACTGCTACTATTACTGCCACTCCTACTACCACAACTACTGCTGCTACTCTTACTACTGCTGCTGCTACTACTGCTACTTCTACTATTGCTGCTGCTATTCCTGTTGTGTTGCTACTGCTACTGCTACTAATGCTGCTGCTACTGCTGCTGCGGCTACTGCTACTACGGCTAATGCTACTGCTCCCGCTACTGCTACTGCTGCTGCTGCTACTGTTACTGCTGCTACTACTACTGGTGTTGGAGCTACTGCAACTGCTACTGCTGCTGCTCCTGCTACTGCTACTGCTACTGTCGTTTCTGCTACTGCTGCTGCTACTGCTGCGGCTACTGCTACTGCTACTGCCACTACTACTGCTACTACTACTGCTACTGCTCCTACCACTGCCACTGTTACTGCCACTACTGCTGCTACTGCTACTGCTTCTACTGCTGCTGATTACTGCTGCTGCTACAGCTGCTGCTGCGGCTACTACTACTTCTACTGCCACTGCTACCGCCACTACTACTACTACTATTGCTGCTGCTGCTACTGCTAATTCTACTGCTGGTGCTACTGCTACTACTACTACTACTGCTACTACTGCTACTGTTACTGCTACTGCTCCTGCTCCTGCTACTGCTGATGCTGCTACTGCTGCTGCTACTGATGTTGCTGCTACTACTGTTGTTGCAGCTACTGCTACTGCTACTGCTCCTGCTCCTGCTCCTGCTGCTGCTATTGCTACTGTTGCTGCAATTGCTGCTACAAATACTGCTACTGCTTCTGCCACTGCTACTTCTACTGCTGCTACTACTGCTACCGCTACAACTACTACTGCTGCTGCTACCGCTATTGCTAGTGCTACTGCAGCTACTGCTGCTGCAGCTACTGCTACTGCTACTAATACTGCTACTACTACTGTTCCTGCTCCTGCTGCTTCTGCTGCTGCTATTGCTACTGCTGCTACAAATACTGCTGCAAATATATCTACTACTTCTGCCACTGCTACTGCCACTACTACTGCTACTGCTACTGCTACAGCTACTGCTACAGCTACTACTTCTGCCACTGCTACTGCCACTACTACTGCTAGTGCTACTGCTACTGCTACTGCTACTGCTACAGCTACAGCTACTACTGCTGCTGTTATTGCTACTGCTACTGCAGCTACTGCTGATGCAGCAACTGCTACTGCTACTGCTACTGCTGCTGCTCCTGCTACTGCTGCTACTATTGCTGCTGCTGCTGCTACTACTGCTGCTCCTGCTACTGCTGCTGCAGCTAATGCTGCTGCTACTGCTACTGCCACTGCTATTGCCCCTACTACTGCTACTGCTACTACTGCTACTGCTAAAGTTAATGCTACTGCTACTGCTGCTGATGCTACTGCTGATGCAGTGATTGCTACTGCTACTGCAACTGCTACTGTTACTGTTGCAGCTGCAGCTGCTGGTGCTACTACTCCTTCTACTGCTACTACTACTACTCCTGCTGCTGCGGCTGCTGGTGCTACTGCCGCTATTACTACTACTACTACTACTACTAGTACTGTTACTGCTACTGCTACAGCTACTGCTGATGCTGCTACTGCTGCTGCTGCTGCTACTGTTGCTGCAGCTACTGCTACTGCTGCTGCTACTTCTACTGCTACTGCTACTGCTGCTGCTGCTATTGCTGCTGTGCTGCAACTGCTTCTCCTACTGCTGCTGATGCAGCTACTGCTACTGCTACTGCTACTACTGCTGCTACTGCTACTGCTACTGCTGCTGCTGCTACTGCTGCTGCTGCTACTGCTGTTGGAGCTACTGCAACTGCTACTGCTACTGCTGCTGCTACTGCTACTGCTACTGTTGGTGCTGCTACTGCTGCTGGTCCTGCTGCTGCGGCTACTGCTACTGCTACTGCCACTGCTAATGCCACTACTACTGCTACAGCTACTGGTACTTCTACTGCTACTGATACTGCTACTGCTCCTGCTCCTGCTGCTGCTGCTATTTCTACTGCTGCTGCTATTGCTACCTCAAATACTGCTACTGCTTCTGCCACTGCTACTGCCACTACTATTGCTACTGCTACTGCTATAGCTACTGCTACAGCTACTACTGTTGCTGCTACTGCTACTACAGCTACTGCTGCTGCAGCTACTTCTACTGCTACTGCTACTGCTACTGCTACTGCCGCTGCTGCAGCTACTGCTACTGTTATTCCCGCTGCTACAACCACAACTACTGCTGCTACTGCGACTACTATTGCTACTGCTACTGCTACTACTGCTACTGCTCCTGCTACTGCTACTGCTGATGCTGCTACTGTTGCTGCAGCTACTACTGCTACTAATACTGCTACTACTACTGCTCCTGCTCCTGCTGCTTCTGCTGCTGCTATTGCTACTGCTGCTGCAAATACTGCTGTAAATACAGCTACTACTTCTGCCACTGCTACTGCCACTACTACTGCTACTGCTACTACTACTGCTACTGCTGCTGCTACTGCTGCTGCTGCTACTGCTGCTGCTACCGCTATTGCTACTGCTACTGCAGCTACTTCTACTGCAGCTACTGCTGCTGCAGCTACTGCTACTGCTAATAATACTGCTACTACTACTGCTCCTGCTCCTGCTGCTTCTGCTGCTGCTATTGCTACTGCTGCTGCAAATACTGCTGCAAATACAGCTACTACTTCTGCCACTGCTACTACTACTGCTACTGCTACTGCTACAGCTACTGCTACTACTTCTGCCACTGCTACTGCCACTACTACTGCTAGTGCTAGTGCTACTGCTACTGCTACTACTGCTGCTGTTACTGCTACTGCTACTGCACCTACTGCTGATGCAGCTACTGCTACTGCTACTGCTGCTGCTCCTGCTACTGCGGCTACTATTGCTGCTGCTGCTGCTACTGCTGCTGCTCCTGCTACTGCTGCTGCAGCTAATGCTGCTGCTACTGCTACTGCCACTGCTATTGCCCCTACTACTGCTACTGCTACTCCTGCTACTGCTAAAGCTAATGCTACTGCTACTGCTGCTGCTGCTACTGCTGATGCAGTGACTGCTACTGCAACTGCTACTGTTACTGTTGCTGCTGCAGCTGCTGGTGCTACTACTCCTGCTACTGCTACTACTACTACTACTCCTGCTGCTGCGGCTGCTGGTGCTACTGCCGCTATTACTACTACTACTACTACTGGTACTGTTACTGCTACTGCTACAGCTACTGCTGATGCTGCTACTGCTGCTGCTGCTGCTACTGTTGCTGCAGCTACTGCTATTGCTGCTGTGCTGCAACTGCTTCTCCTACTGCTGCTGATGCAGCTACTGCTACTACTGCTGCTACTGCTACTGCTACTGCTGCTGCTGCTACTGCTGCTGCTGCTACTGCTGCTGCTGCTACTGCTGTTGGAGGTACTGCAACTGCTACTGCTACTGCTGCTGCTACTGCTACTGTTGGTGCTGCTACTGCTGCTGGTCCTGCTCCTGCGGCTACTGCTACTGCTACTGCCACTGCTAATGCCACTGCTAATGCCACTACTACTGCTACAGCTACTGGTACTGATACTGCTACTGATGCTGCTGCTATTTCTACTGCTGCTGCTATTGCTACCGCAAATACTGCTACTGCTTCTGCCACTGCTACTGCCACTACTATAGCTATTGCTACTGCTACTGCTATAGCTACTGCTACAGCTACTACTGCTGCTGCTACTGCTACTACAGCTACTGCTGCTGCAGCTACTGCTGCTGCTGCTACTGCTGCTGCTAATGCTACTGCAGCTACTTTTACTGATGCTGCTACTGCCGCTGCTGCAGCTACTGCTACTGTTATTCCCGCTGCTACAACCACAACTACTGCTGCTACTGCCACTACTATTGCTACTGCTACTGCTACTACTGCTACTGCTTCTGCTACTGCTACTGCTGATGCTGCTACTGTTGCTGCAGCTACTACTGCTACTAATACTGCTACTACTACTGCTCCTGCTCCTGCTCCTGCTGCTTCTGCTGCTGCTATTGCTACTGCTGCTGCAAATACTGCTGTAAATACAGCTACTACTTCTGCCACTGCTACTGCCACTACTACTGCTACTGCTACTACTACTGCTACTGCTGCTGCTGCTACTGCTGCTGCTGCTACTGCTGCTGCTACCGCTATTGCTACTGCTACTGCAGCTACTGCTACTGCAGCTACTGCTGCTGCAGCTACTGCTACTGCTACTAATACTGCTACTACTACTGCTCCTGCTCCTGCTGCTTCTGCTGCTGCTATTGCTACTGCTGCTGCAAATACTGCTGCAAATACAACTACTACTTCTGCCACTGCTACTGCCACTACTACTGCTACTGCTACTGCTACAGCTACTGCTACAGCTACTACTTCTGCCACTGCTACTGCCACTACTACTGCTAGTGCTAGTGCTACTGCTACTGCTACTGCTACAGCTACAGCTACTACTGCTGCTGTTACTGCTACTGCTACTGCACCTACTGCTGATGCAGCTACTGCTACTGCTACTGCTACTGCTGCTGCTCCTGCTACTGCGGCTACTGCTGCTGCTGCTACTGCTGCTGCTCCTGCTACTGCTGCTGCAGCTAATGCTGCTGCTACTGCTACTGCCACTGCTATTGCCCCTACTACTGCTACTGCTACTACTGCTACTGCTAAAGCTAATGCTACTGCTACTGCTGCTGCTGCTACTGCTGATGCAGTGACTGCTACTGCAACTGCTACTGTTACTGTTGCTGCTGCAGCTGCTGGTGCTACTACTCCTGCTACTGCTACTACTACTACTACTCCTGATGCTGCGGTTGCTGGTGCTACTGCCGCTATTACTACTACTACTACTACTACTGGTACTGTTACTGCTACTGCTACAGCTACTGCTGATGCTGCTACTGCTGCTGCTGCTGCTACTGTTGCTGCAGCTACTGCTATTGCTGCTGTGCTGCAACTGCTTCTCCTACTACTGCTGATGCAGCTACTGCTACTGCTACTGCTACTACTGCTGCTACTGCTACTGCTGCTGCTGCTACTGCTGCTGCTGCTACTGCTGTTGGAGCTACTGCAACTGCTACTGCTACTGCTGCTGCTACTGCTACTGCTACTGCTACTGTTGGTGCTGCTACTGCTGCTGGTCCTGCTCCTGCGGCTACTGCTACTGCTACTGCCACTGCTAATGCCACTACTACTGCTACAGCTACTGGTACTTCTACTGCTACTGATACTGCTACTGCTCCTGCTCCTGCAGCTATTTCTACTGCTGCTGCTATTGCTACCGCAAATACTGCTACTGCTTCTGCCACTGCTACTGCCACTACTATTGCTACTGCTACTGCTATAGCTACTGCTACAGCTACTACTGCTGCTGCTACTGCTACTACAGCTACTGCTGCTGCTGCTACTGCTGCTGCTGCTACTGCTGCTGCTAATGCTACTGCAGCTACTGCTACTGCTACTGCTGCTGCTACTGCCGCTGCTGCAGCTACTGCTACTGTTATTCCCGCTGCTACAACCACAACTACTGCTGCTACTGCCACTACTATTGCTACTGCTACTGCTACTACTGCTACTGCTCCTGCTACTGCTACTGCTGATGCTGCTACTGTTGCTGCAGCTACTACTGCTACTAATACTGCTACTACTACTGCTCCTGCTCCTGCTCCTGCTGCTTCTGCTGCTGCTATTGCTACTGCTGCTGCAAATACTGCTGTAAATACAGCTACTACTTCTGCCACTGCTACTGCCACTACTACTGCTACTGCTACTGCTACTGCTACTGCTACAGCTACTACTTCTGCCAGTGCTACTGCCACTACTACTGCTACTGCTACTGCTACAGCTACTGCTACAGCTACTACTGCTGCTGTTACTGCTACTACTACTGCAGCTACTGTTGATGCAGCTACTGCTACTGCTACTGCTGCTGCTCCTGCTACTGCTGCTGCTAGTACTATTGCTGCTGCTGCTACTGCTGCTGCTCCTGCTACTGCTGCTGCTACTGCTGCTGCAGCTACTGCTACTGTTATTGCCACTGCTACTACCACAACTACTGCTGCTACTCTTACTACTGCTGCTGCTACTACTGCTACTTCTACTGTTGTTGCTGCTATTCCTGTTGTGTTGCTACTGCTACTGCTACTGATGCTGCTGCGGCTACTGCTACTATGGCTACTGCTACTGCTCCCGCTACTGCTACTGCTACTACTGCTGCTGTTACTGCTACTGCTACTGCACCTACTGCTGATGCAGCTACTGCTACTGCTACTGCTACTGCTGCTGCTCCTGCTACTGCGGCTACTATTGCTGCTGCTGCTGCTACTGCTGCTGCTCCTGCTACTGCTGCTGCAGCTAATGCTGCTGCTACTGCTACTGCCACTGCTATTGCCCCTACTACTGCTACTGCTACTCCTGCTACTGCTAAAGCTAATGCTACTGCTACTGCTGCTGCTGCTACTGCTGATGCAGTGACTGCTACTGCAACTGCTACTGTTACTGTTGCTGCTGCAGCTGCTGGTGCTACTACTCCTGCTACTGCTACTACTACTACTACTCCTGCTGCTGCGGCTGCTGGTGCTACTGCCGCTATTACTACTACTACTACTACTGGTACTGTTACTGCTACTGCTACAGCTACTGCTGATGCTGCTACTGCTGCTGCTGCTGCTACTGTTGCTGCAGCTACTGCTATTGCTGCTGTGCTGCAACTGCTTCTCCTACTGCTGCTGATGCAGCTACTGCTACTGCTACTACTGCTGCTACTGCTACTGCTGCTGCTGCTGCTGCTACTGCTGCTGCTGCTACTGCTGCTGGAGCTACTGCAACTGCTACTGCTACTGCTGCTGCTACTGCTACTGTTGGTGCTGCTACTGCTGCTGGTCCTGCTCCTGCGGCTACTGCTACTGCTACTGCCACTGCTAATGCCACTGCTAATGCCACTACTACTGCTACAGCTACTGGTACTGATACTGCTACTGATGCTGCTGCTATTTCTACTGCTGCTGCTATTGCTACCGCAAATACTGCTACTGCTTCTGCCACTGCTACTGCCACTACTATTGCTATTGCTACTGCTACTGCTATAGCTACTGCTACAGCTACTACTGCTGCTGCTACTGCTACTACAGCTACTGCTGCTGCAGCTACTGCTGCTGCTGCTACTGCTGCTGCTAATGCTACTGCAGCTACTTTTACTGATGCTGCTAGTGCCGCTGCTGCAGCTACTGCTACTGTTATTCCCGCTGCTACAACCACAACTACTGCTGCTACTGCCACTACTATTGCTACTGCTCCTGCTACTACTGCTACTGCTCCTGCTACTGCTACTGCTGATGCTGCTACTGTTGCTGCAGCTACTACTGCTACTAATACTGCTACTACTACTTCTCCTGCTCCTGCTCCTGCTGCTTCTGCTGCTGCTATTGCTACTGCTGCTGCAAATACTGCTGTAAATACAGCTACTACTTCTGCCACTGCTACTGCCACTACTACTGCTACTGCTACTACTACTGCTACTGCTGCTGCTGCTACTGCTGCTGCTGCTACTGCTGCTGCTACCGCTATTGCTACTGCTACTGCAGCTACTGCTACTGCAGCTACTGCTGCTGCAGCTACTGCTACTGCTACTAATACTGCTACTACTACTGCTCCTGCTCCTGCTGCTTCTGCTGCTGCTATTGCTACTGCTGCTGCAAATACTGCTGCAAATACAACTACTACTTCTGCCACTGCTACTGCCACTACTACTGCTACTGCTACTGCTACAGCTACTGCTACAGCTACTACTTCTGCCACTGCTACTGCCACTACTACTGCTAGTGCTAGTGCTACTGCTACTGCTACAGCTACAGCTACTACTGCTGCTGTTACTGCTACTGCTACTGCACCTACTGCTGATGCAGCTACTGCTACTGCTACTGCTACTGCTGCTCCTGCTACTGCGGCTACTGCTGCTGCTGCTACTGCTGCTGCTCCTGCTACTGCTGCTGCAGCTAATGCTGCTGCTACTGCTACTGCCACTGCTATTGCCCCTACTACTGCTACTGCTACTCCTGCTACTGCTAAAGCTAATGCTACTGCTACTGCTGCTGCTGCTACTGCTGATGCAGTGACTGCTACTGCAACTGCTACTGTTACTGTTGCTGCTGCAGCTGCTGGTGCTACTACTCCTGCTACTGCTACTACTACTACTACTCCTGCTGCTGCGGCTGCTGGTGCTACTGCCGCTATTACTACTACTACTACTACTGGTACTGTTACTGCTACTGCTACAGCTACTGCTGATGCTGCTACTGCTGCTGCTGCTGCTACTGTTGCTGCAGCTACTGCTATTGCTGCTGTGCTGCAACTGCTTCTCCTACTGCTGCTGATGCAGCTACTGCTACTACTGCTGCTACTGCTACTGCTACTGCTGCTGCTGCTACTGCTGCTGCTGCTACTGCTGCTGCTGCTACTGCTGTTGGAGGTACTGCAACTGCTACTGCTACTGCTGCTGCTACTGCTACTGTTGGTGCTGCTACTGCTGCTGGTCCTGCTCCTGCGGCTACTGCTACTGCTACTGCTAATGCCACTGCTAATGCCACTACTACTGCTACAGCTACTGGTACTGATACTGCTACTGATGCTGCTGCTATTTCTACTGCTGCTGCTATTGCTACCGCAAATACTGCTACTGCTTCTGCCACTGCTACTGCCACTACTATTGCTATTGCTACTGCTACTGCTATAGCTACTGCTACAGCTACTACTGCTGCTGCTACTGCTACTACAGCTACTGCTGCTGCAGCTACTGCTGCTGCTGCTACTGCTGCTGCTAATGCTACTGCAGCTACTTTTACTGATGCTGCTACTGCCGCTGCTGCAGCTACTGCTACTGTTATTCCCGCTGCTACAACCACAACTACTGCTGCTACTGCCACTACTATTGCTACTGCTACTGCTACTACTGCTACTGCTCCTGCTACTGCTACTGCTGATGCTGCTACTGTTGCTGCAGCTACTACTGCTACTAATACTGCTACTACTACTGCTCCTGCTCCTGCTCCTGCTGCTTCTGCTGCTGCTATTGCTACTGCTGCTGCAAATACTGCTGTAAATACAGCTACTACTTCTGCCACTGCTACTGCCACTACTACTGCTACTGCTACTACTACTGCTACTGCTGCTGCTGCTACTGCTGCTGCTGCTACTGCTGCTGCTGCTACTGCTGCTGCTACCGCTATTGCTACTGCTACTGCAGCTACTGCTACTGCAGCTACTGCTGCTGCAGCTACTGCTACTGCTACTAATACTGCTACTACTACTGCTCCTGCTCCTGCTGCTTCTGCTGCTGCTATTGCTACTGCTGCTGCAAATACTGCTGCAAATACAACTACTACTTCTGCCACTGCTACTGCCACTACTACTGCTACTGCTACTGCTACAGCTACTGCTACAGCTACTACTTCTGCCACTGCTACTGCCACTACTACTGCTAGTGCTAGTGCTACTGCTACTGCTACTGCTACAGCTACAGCTACTACTGCTGCTGTTACTGCTACTGCTACTGCACCTACTGCTGATGCAGCTACTGCTACTGCTACTGCTACTGCTGCTGCTCCTGCTACTGCGGCTACTGCTGCTGCTGCTACTGCTGCTGCTCCTGCTACTGCTGCTGCAGCTAATGCTGCTGCTACTGCTACTGCCACTGCTATTGCCCCTACTACTGCTACTGCTACTACTGCTACTGCTAAAGCTAATGCTACTGCTACTGCTGCTGCTGCTACTGCTGATGCAGTGACTGCTACTGCAACTGCTACTGTTACTGTTGCTGCTGCAGCTGCTGGTGCTACTACTCCTGCTACTGCTACTACTACTACTACTCCTGATGCTGCGGTTGCTGGTGCTACTGCCGCTATTACTACTACTACTACTACTACTGGTACTGTTACTGCTACTGCTACAGCTACTGCTGATGCTGCTACTGCTGCTGCTGCTGCTACTGTTGCTGCAGCTACTGCTATTGCTGCTGTGCTGCAACTACTTCTCCTACTGCTGCTGATGCAGCTACTGCTACTGCTACTGCTACTACTGCTGCTACTGCTACTGCTGCTGCTGCTACTGCTGCTGCTGCTACTGCTGTTGGAGCTACTGCAACTGCTACTGCTACTGCTGCTGCTACTGCTACTGCTACTGCTACTGTTGGTGCTGCTACTGCTGCTGGTCCTGCTCCTGCGGCTACTGCTACTGCTACTGCCACTGCTAATGCCACTACTACTGCTACAGCTACTGGTACTTCTACTGCTACTGATACTGCTACTGCTCCTGCTCCTGCAGCTATTTCTACTGCTGCTGCTATTGCTACCGCAAATACTGCTACTGCTTCTGCCACTGCTACTGCCACTACTATTGCTACTGCTACTGCTATAGCTACTGCTACAGCTACTACTGCTGCTGCTACTGCTACTACAGCTACTGCTGCTGCTGCTACTGCTGCTGCTGCTACTGCTGCTGCTAATGCTACTGCAGCTACTGCTACTGCTACTGCTGCTGCTACTGCCGCTGCTGCAGCTACTGCTACTGTTATTCCCGCTGCTACAACCACAACTACTGCTGCTACTGCCACTACTATTGCTACTGCTACTGCTACTACTGCTACTGCTCCTGCTACTGCTACTGCTGATGCTGCTACTGTTGCTGCAGCTACTACTGCTACTAATACTGCTACTACTACTGCTCCTGCTCCTGCTCCTGCTGCTTCTGCTGCTGCTATTGCTACTGCTGCTGCAAATACTGCTGTAAATACAGCTACTACTTCTGCCACTGCTACTGCCACTACTACTGCTACTGCTACTGCTACTGCTACTGCTACAGCTACTACTTCGGCCAGTGCTACTGCCACTACTACTGCTACTGCTACTGCTACAGCTACTGCTACAGCTACTACTGCTGCTGTTACTGCTACTACTACTGCAGCTACTGTTGATGCATCTACTGCTACTGCTACTGCTGCTGCTCCTGCTACTGCTGCTGCTAGTACTATTGCTGCTGCTGCTACTTCTGCTGCTCCTGCTACTGCTGCTGCTACTGCTGCTGCAGCTACTGCTACTGTTATTGCCACTGCTACTACCACAACTACTGCTGCTACTCTTACTACTGCTGCTGCTACTACTGCTACTTCTACTGTTGTTGCTGCTATTCCTGTTGTGTTGCTACTGCTACTGCTACTGATGCTGCTGCGGCTACTGCTACTATGGCTACTGCTACTGCTCCCGCTACTGCTACTGCTACTACTGCTGCTGTTACTGCTACTGCTACTGCACCTACTGCTGATGCAGCTACTGCTACTGCTACTGCTACTGCTGCTGCTCCTGCTACTGCGGCTACTATTGCTGCTGCTGCTGCTACTGCTGCTGCTCCTGCTACTGCTGCTGCAGCTAATGCTGCTGCTACTGCTACTGCCACTGCTATTGCCCCTACTACTGCTACTGCTACTCCTGCTACTGCTAAAGCTAATGCTACTGCTACTGCTGCTGCTGATGCAGTGACTGCTACTGCAACTGCTACTGTTACTGTTGCTGCTGCAGCTGCTGGTGCTACTACTCCTGCTACTGCTACTACTACTACTACTCCTGCTGCTGCGGCTGCTGGTGCTACTGCCGCTATTACTACTACTACTACTACTGGTACTGTTACTGCTACTGCTACAGCTACTGCTGATGCTGCTACTGCTGCTGCTGCTGCTACTGTTGCTGCAGCTACTGCTATTGCTGCTGTGCTGCAACTGCTTCTCCTACTGCTGCTGATGCAGCTACTGCTACTGCTACTACTGCTGCTACTGCTACTGCTGCTGCTGCTGCTACTGCTGCTGCTGCTACTGCTGCTGGAGCTACTGCAACTGCTACTGCTACTGCTGCTGCTACTGCTACTGTTGGTGCTGCTACTGCTGCTGGTCCTGCTCCTGCGGCTACTGCTACTGCTACTGCCACTGCTAATGCCACTGCTAATGCCACTACTACTGCTACAGCTACTGGTACTGATACTGCTACTGATGCTGCTGCTATTTCTACTGCTGCTGCTATTGCTACCGCAAATACTGCTACTGCTTCTGCCACTGCTACTGCCACTACTATTGCTATTGCTACTGCTACTGCTATAGCTACTGCTACAGCTACTACTGCTGCTGCTACTGCTACTACAGCTACTGCTGCTGCAGCTACTGCTGCTGCTGCTACTGCTGCTGCTAATGCTACTGCAGCTACTTTTACTGATGCTGCTACTGCCGCTGCTGCAGCTACTGCTACTGTTATTCCCGCTGCTACAACCACAACTACTGCTGCTACTGCCACTACTATTGCTACTGCTACTGCTACTACTGCTACTGCTCCTGCTACTGCTACTGCTGATGCTGCTACTGTTGCTGCAGCTACTACTGCTTCTAATACTGCTACTACTACTGCTCCTGCTCCTGCTCCTGCTGCTTCTGCTGCTGCTATTGCTACTGCTGCTGCAAATACTGCTGTAAATACAGCTACTACTTCTGCCACTGCTACTGCCACTACTACTGCTACTGCTACTACTACTGCTACTGCTGCTGCTGCTACTGCTGCTGCTGCTACTGCTGCTGCTACCGCTATTGCTACTGCTACTGCAGCTACTGCTACTGCAGCTACTGCTGCTGCAGCTACTGCTACTGCTACTAATACTGCTACTACTACTGCTCCTGCTCCTGCTGCTTCTGCTGCTGCTATTGCTACTGCTGCTGCAAATACTGCTGCAAATACAACTACTACTTCTGCCACTGCTACTGCCACTACTACTGCTACTGCTACTGCTACAGCTACTGCTACAGCTACTGCTTCTGCCACTGCTACTGCCACTACTACTGCTAGTGCTAGTGCTACTGCTACTGCTACAGCTACAGCTACTACTGCTGCTGTTACTGCTACTGCTACTGCACCTACTGCTGATGCAGCTACTGCTACTGCTACTGCTACTGCTGCTCCTGCTACTGCGGCTACTGCTGCTGCTGCTACTGCTGCTGCTCCTGCTACTGCTGCTGCAGCTAATGCTGCTGCTACTGCTACTGCCACTGCTATTGCCCCTACTACTGCTACTGCTACTACTGCTACTGCTAAAGCTAATGCTACTGCTACTGCTGCTGCTGCTACTGCTGATGCAGTGACTGCTACTGCAACTGCTACTGTTACTGTTGCTGCTGCAGCTGCTGGTGCTACTACTCCTGCTACTGCTACTACTACTACTACTCCTGATGCTGCGGTTGCTGGTGCTACTGCCGCTATTACTACTACTACTACTACTACTACTGGTACTGTTACTGCTACTGCTACAGCTACTGCTGATGCTGCTACTGATGCTGCTGCTGCTACTACTGTTGCTGCAGCTACTGCTATTGCTGCTGTGCTGCAACTGCTTCTCCTACTGCTGCTGATGCAGCTACTGCTACTGCTACTGCTACTACTGCTGCTACTGCTACTGCTGCTGCTGCTACTGCTGCTGCTGCTACTGCTGTTGGAGCTACTGCAACTGCTACTGCTACTGCTGCTGCTACTGCTACTGCTACTGCTACTGTTGGTGCTGCTACTGCTGCTGGTCCTGCTCCTGCGGCTACTGCTACTGCTACTGCCACTGCTAATGCCACTACTACTGCTACAGCTACTGGTACTTCTACTGCTACTGATACTGCTACTGCTCCTGCTCCTGCAGCTATTTCTACTGCTGCTGCTATTGCTACCGCAAATACTGCTACTGCTTCTGCCACTGCTACTGCCACTACTATTGCTACTGCTACTGCTATAGCTACTGCTACAGCTACTACTGCTGCTGCTACTGCTACTACAGCTACTGCTGCTGCTGCTACTGCTGCTGCTGCTACTGCTGCTGCTAATGCTACTGCAGCTACTGCTACTGCTACTGCTGCTGCTACTGCCGCTGCTGCAGCTACTGCTACTGTTATTCCCGCTGCTACAACCACAACTACTGCTGCTACTGCCACTACTATTGCTACTGCTACTGCTACTACTGCTACTGCTCCTGCTACTGCTGATGCTGCTACTGTTGCTGCAGCTACTACTGCTACTAATTCTGCTACTACTACTGCTCCTGCTCCTGCTCCTGCTGCTTCTGCTGCTGCTATTGCTACTGCTGCTGCAAATACTGCTGTAAATACAGCTACTACTTCTGCCACTGCTACTGCCACTACTACTGCTACTGCTACTGCTACTGCTACTGCTACAGCTACTACTTCTGCCAGTGCTACTGCCACTACTACTGCTACTGCTACTGCTACAGCTACTGCTACAGCTACTACTGCTGCTGTTACTGCTACTACTACTGCAGCTACTGTTGATGCAGCTACTGCTACTGCTACTGCTGCTGCTCCTGCTACTGCTGCTGCTACTACTATTGCTGCTGCTGCTACTGCTGCTGCTCCTGCTACTGCTGCTGCTACTGCTGCTGCAGCTACTGCTACTGTTATTGCCACTGCTACTACCACAACTACTGCTGCTACTCTTACTACTGCTGCTGCTACTACTGCTACTTCTACTGTTGTTGCTGCTATTCCTGTTGTGTTGCTACTGCTACTGCTACTGATGCTGCTGCGGCTACTGCTACTATGGCTACTGCTACTGCTCCCGCTACTGCTACTGCTACTGCTACTACTGCTGCGGCTACTGCTACTACGGCTACTGCTACTGCTCCCGCTACTGCTACTGCTACTGCTACTGCTGCTGCTGCTACTGTTGCTGCTGCTACTACTACTGGTGTAGGAGCTACTGCAACTGCTACTGCTGCTGCTCCTGCTACTGCTACTGCTACTGTCGTTTCTGCTACTGCTGCTGCGGCTACTGCTACTGCTACTACTACTGCTGCTACTACTGCTACTGCTACTGCTCCTGCCACTGCCACTGTTACTGCCACTACTACTGCTACTGCTACTACTATTGCTACTGCTACGGTTGCTACTGCTACTGCTCCTGCTACTGCTACTGCTTCTACTGCTGCTGATTACTGCTGCTGCTACAGCTGCTGCTCCTGCTGCTGTGGCTACTGCTACTGCTATTGCTACTGCCACTGCTACCGCCACTACTACTGCTACTGCTGCTGCTGCTACTGTTGGTGCTGCTACTGCTGATGCTGCTACTGCTGTTGGAGTTACTGCAACTGCTACTGCTACTGTTACTGCCACTGCTACTACCACAACTACTGCTGCTACTCCTACTACTGCTGCTGCTGCTACTGCTACTTCTACTGCTGCTGCTACTGCTACTCCTACTACTACTGCTACTGCTACCGCTACTACAACTACTGTTACTGCTCCTGCTACTGCTACTGCTGATGCTGCTACTGCTGCTGCTACTGATGTTGCTGCTGCTACTGTTGCTGCAGCTACTGCTACTGCTACTGATACTGCTACTGCTACTGCTCCTGCTGCTGCTGCTATTGCTGCTGCAAATACTGCTACTGCTACTGCTGCTGCTGCTACTGTTGGTGCTGCTACTGCTGTTGCTGCTACTGTTGGTGCTGCTACTGCTGCTGCTACTACTGCTGTTGGAGCTACTGCAACTGCTACTGCTGCTACTCCTACTACTGCTGCTGCTGCTACTGCTACTTCTACTGCTGTTACTACTGCTACTACTGCTACTACTACTACTACTAATGCTACTGTTACTGCTACTGCCACTACTACTGCTATTGCTGCTACTGCTACTGTTCCTGCTACTGCTACTGCTACTGCTTCTACTGCTGCTGATTACTGCTGATGCTGCTACTGTTGCTGAAGCTACTACTGCTACTAATACTGCTACTACTACTGCTCCTGCTCCTGCTCCTGCTGCTTCTGCTGCTGCTATTGCTACTGCTGCTGCAAATACTGCTGTAAATACAGCTACTACTTCTGCCACTGCTACTGCCACTACTACTGCTACTGCTACTACTACTGCTACTGCTGCTGCTACTGCTGCTGCTGCTACTGCTGCTGCTACCGCTATTGCTACTGCTACTGCAGCTACTTCTACTGCAGCTACTGCTGCTGCAGCTACTGCTACTGCTAATAATACTGCTACTACTACTACTGCTCCTGCTCCTGCTGCTTCTGCTGCTGCTATTGCTACTGCTGCTGCAAATACTGCTGCAAATACAGCTACTACTTCTGCCACTGCTACTGCCACTACTACTGCTACTGCTACTGCTACAGCTACTGCTACTACTTCTGCCACTGCTACTGCCACTACTACTGCTAGTGCTAGTGCTACTGCTACTGCTACTACTGCTGCTGTTACTGCTACTGCTACTGCACCTACTGCTGATGCAGCTACTGCTACTGCTACTGCTACTGCTGCTGCTCCTGCTACTGCTGCTGCTACTACTATTGCTGCTGCTGCTACTGCTGCTGCTCCTGCTACTGCTGCTGCTACTGCTGCTGTAGCTACTGCTACTGTTATTCCCACTGCTACTACCACAACTACTGCTGCTACTCTTACTACTGTTGCTGCTACTACTGCTACTTCTACTGTTGTTGCTGCTATTCCTGTTGTGTTGCTACTGCTACTGCTACTGATGCTGCTGCGGCTACTGCTACTATGGCTACTGCTACTGCTCCCGCTACTGCTACTGCTACTGCTACTACTGCTGCGGCTACTGCTACTACGGCTACTGCTACTGCTCCCGCTACTGCTACTGCTACTGCTACTGCTACTGCTGCTGCTGCTACTGTTGCTGCTGCTACTACTACTGGTGTAGGAGCTACTGCAACTGCTACTGCTGCTGCTCCTGCTACTGCTACTGCTACTGTCGTTTCTGCTACTGCTGCTGCGGCTACTGCTACTGCTACTACTACTGCTGCTGCTACTGCTACTGCTACTGCTCCTGCCACTGCCACTGTTACTGCCACTACTACTGCTACTACTACTACTATTGCTACTGCTACGGTTGCTACTGCTACTGCTCCTGCTACTGCTACTGCTTCTACTGCTGCTGATTACTGCTGCTGCTACAGCTGCTGCTCCTGCTGCTGTGGCTACTGCTACTGCTATTGCTACTGCCACTGCTACCGCCACTACTACTGCTACTGCTGCTGCTGCTACTGTTGGTGCTGCTACTGCTGATGCTGCTACTGCTGTTGGAGTTACTGCAACTGCTACTGCTACTGTTACTGCCACTGCTACTACCACAACTACTGCTGCTACTCCTACTACTGCTGCTGCTGCTACTGCTACTTCTACTGCTGCTGCTACTGCTACTCCTACTACTACTGCTACTGCTACCGCTACTACAACTACTGTTACTGCTCCTGCTACTGCTGATGCTGCTACTGCTGCTGCTACTGATGTTGCTGCTGCTACTGTTGCTGCAGCTACTGCTACTGCTACTGATACTGCTACTGCTACTGCTCCTGCTGCTGCTGCTATTGCTGCTGCAAATACTGCTATTGCTGCTGCTGCTACTGTTGGTGCTGCTACTGCTGCTGCTGCTACTGTTGGTGCTGCTACTGCTGCTGCTACTACTGCTGTTGGAGCTACTGCAACTGCTATTGCTGCTACTCCTACTACTGCTGCTGCTGCTACTGCTACTTCTACTGCTGCTACTACTGCTACTACTGCTACTACTACTACTACTAATGCTACTGTTACTGCTACTGCCACTACTACTGCTATTGCTGCTACTGCTACTGTTCCTGCTACTGCTACTGCTTCTACTGCTGCTGATTACTGCTGCTGCTACTACTGCTGCTCCTGCTGCTGCGGCTACTGCGACTGCTACTGCTACCGCCACTACTACTGCTACTGCTACTGGTACTGCTACTGCTACTGCCACTGCTATTGCCACTAATACTGCTACTGCTACGGCTACTGCTACTGCTACTACTACCGCTACTGCTACTGCCACTACTACTGCTGCTACTGCTCCTGCTACTGCTACTGCTACTGCTACTGCTGATGCTCCTACTTCTGCTGTAGCTATTGTTACTGCTACTGCTACTGCTACTGCTACTGTTACTACTGCTACTGCTACTGCTACTGCTCCTGCTCCTGCTACTGCTACTACTACTGCTACTGCTCATGCTGCTACTGCTGCTGCTGCTACTGTCGCTAAAGCTACTGCTACTGCTACTGCTCCTGCTCCTGCTGCTGCTGCTGCTATTGCTATTGTTGATGCAATTGCTGCTGCAAATACTGCTACTGCTTCTGCCACTGCTACTGCCACTACTATTGCTACTGCTACTGCTACTGCTACTACTGCTACTGCTACTACTCCTGCTACTGCTACTGCTACTGCTGATGCTGCTACTGTTGCTGCAGCTACTGCTACTGCTACTAATACTGCTACTACTACAGCTCCTGCTCCTGCTGCTTCTGCTGCTGCTATTGCTACTGCTGCTGCAAATACTGCTGCAAATACAACTACTACTTCTGCCACTGCTACTGCAACTACTACTGCTACTGCTACTGCTACAGCTACTGCTACTATTTCTTCCACTACTACTGCCACTCCTACTGCTACTACTACTGCTACTGCTACTGCTACAGCTACTGCTACAGCTACTACTGCTGCTGTTACTGCTACTGCTATTGCAGCTACTGCTACTGCTACTGCTACTGTTGCTGGTCCTGCTTCTATTGCTGCTGCTGCTGCTACTGCTGCTGCTCTTGCTACTGCTGCTGCTGCTACTGCTACTATTACTGCCACTGCTACTACCTGAACTACTGCTGCTAATCTTACTACTGCTGCTGCTACTACTGCTACTTCTACTATTGCTGCTGCTATTCCTGTTGTGTTGCTACTGCTACTGCTACTAATGCTGCTGCTACTGCTGCTGCGGCTACTGCTACTACGGCTAGTGCTACTGCTCCCGCTACTGCTACTGCTGCTGCTGCTACTGTTACTGCTGCTACTACTACTGGTGTTGGAGCTACTGCAACTGCTACTGCTGCTGCTCCTGCTACTGCTACTGCTACTGTCGTTTCTGCTACTGCTGCTGCTACTGCTGCGGCTACTGCTACTGCTACTGCCACTACTACTGCTACTACTACTGCTACTGCTACTGCTACTGCTACTGCTCCTACCACTGCCACTGTTACTGCCACTACTGCTGCTACTGCTACTGCTGCTGATTACTGCTGCTGCTACAGCTGCTGCTGCGGCTACTACTACTTCTACTGCCACTGCTACCGCCACTACTACTACTACTATTGCTGCTGCTGCTACTGCTAATTCTACTGATGGTGCTACTGCTACTACTACTACTACTGCTACTACTGCTACTGTTACTGCTACTGCTCCTGCTCCTGCTACTGCTGATGCTGCTACTGCTGCTGCTACTGATGCTGCTGCTACTACTGTTGCTGCAGCTACTGCTACTGCTACTGATACTGCTACTGCTCCTGCTGCTGCTGCTACTGCAAATACTGCTACTGCTACTGCTGCTGCTGCTACTGCTGCTGCTGCTACTGCTGTTGGAGCTACTACAACTGCTACTGCTATTGTTACTGCCACTGCTACTACCACAACTACTGCTGCTACTCGTACTACTGCTACTTCTACTGCTGCTACTACTGCTGCTACTATTGCTACTACTACTACTACTACTGCTAATGCTACTGCTACTGCAACTACTACTGCTATTGCTGCTACTGCTACTGCTGATGCTGCTACTGTTGCTGCAGCTACTGCTACTGCTACTAATACTGCTACTACTACAGCTCCTGCTCCTGCTGCTTCTGCTGCTGCTATTGCTACTGCTGCTGCAAATACTGCTGCAAATACAACTACTACTTCTGCCACTGCTACTACTACTGCTACTGCTACTGCTACAGCTACTGCTACTGCTACTATTTCTTCCACTACTACTGCCACTCCTACTGCTACTACTACTGCTACTGCTACTGCTACAGCTACTGCTACAGCTACTACTGCTGCTGTTACTGCTACTGCTATTGCAGCTACTGCTACTGCTACTGCTACTGTTGCTGCTCCTGCTACTGCTGCTGCTGCTACTATTGCTGCTGCTGCTACTGCTGCTGCTCCTGCTACTGCTGCTGCAGCTACTGCTACTATTACTGCCACTGCTACTACCACAAGTACTGATGCTACTCTTTCTACTGCTGCTGCTACTACTGCTACTTCTACTATTGCTGCTGCTATTCCTGTTGTGTTGCTACTGCTACTGCTACTAATGCTGCTGCTACTGCTGCTGCGGCTACTGCTACTACGGCTACTGCTACTGCTCCCGCTACTGCTACTGCTGCTACTGTTACTGCTGCTACTACTACTGGTGTTGGAGCTACTGCAACTGCTACTGCTGCTGCTCCTGCTACTGCTACTGCTAGTGTCGTTTCTGCTACTGCTGCTGCTACTGCTGCGGCTACTGCTACTGCTACTGCCACTACTACTGCTACTACTACTGCTACTGCTACTGCTACTGCTTCTACCACTGGCACTGTTACTGCCACTACTGCTGCTACTGCTACTGCTTCTACTGCTGCTGATTACTGCTGCTGCTACAGCTGCTGCTGCGGCTACTACTACTTCTACTGCCACTGCTACCGCCACTACTACTACTACTACTATTGCTGCTGCTGCTACTGCTAATTCTACTGCTTGTGCTACTGCTACTACTACTACTGCTACTACTGCTACTGTTACTGCTACTGCTCCTGCTCCTGCTACTGCTGATGCTGCTACTGCTGCTGCTACTGATGCTGCTGCTACTACTGTTGCTGCAGCTACTGATACTGCTACTGATACTGCTACTGCTCCTGCTGCTGCTGCTACTGCAAATACTGCTACTGCTACTGCTGCTGCTGCTACTGCTGCTGCTGCTACTGCTGTTGGAGCTACTACAACTGCTACTGCTATTGTTACTGCCACTGCTACTACCACAACTACTGCTGCTACTCGTACTACTGCTACTTCTACTGCTGCTACTACTGCTGCTACTATTGCTACTACTACTACTACTACTACTGCTACTGCTACTGCTACTGCAACTACTACTGCTATTGCTGCTACTGCTACTGCTCCTGCTCCTGCTACTGATACTGCTACTGCTTCTACTGCTGCTGATTACTGCTGCTACTGCTGCTCCTGCTGCTCCTGCTGCTGCGGCTACTGCTACTGCCACTGCCACCGGCACTACTACTGCTACTGCTACTGGTACTGCTACTGCTACTGCCACTGCTATTGCCACTACTACTGCTACTGCTATGGCTATTGCTACTGCTACTGCTACTGCTACCGCTACTGCTACTGCCACTACTACTGCTGCTACTGCTCCTGGCTACTGCTACTGCTACTGCTGATGCTCCTACTGCTGCTGCAGCTACTGTTACTGCTACTACTACTGCTACTGCTACTTCTACTGCTACCGCTACTGCTACTGCTACTGCTACTGCTCCTACTACTACTACTGCTACTGCTGATGCTGCTACTGCTGCTGCTGCTACTGTTGCTACAGCTACTGCTACTGCAACTGCTCCTGCTCCTGCTCCTGCTGCTGCTGCTATTGCTACTGTTGCTGCAATTTCTGCTGCAAATACTGCTGCTGCTATTGCTACTGCTGCTGCTGCTACTGCTGTTGGAGCTACTGCAACTGCTACTGCTACTGCTGCTGCTACTGCTACAGTTGGTGCTGCTACTGCTGCTGGTCCTGCTCCTGCGGCTACTGCTACTGCTACTGCCACTGCTAATGCCACTGCTAATGCCACTACTACTGCTACAGCTACTGGTACTGATACTGCTACTGATACTGCTGCTATTTCTACTGCTGCTGCTATTGCTACCGCAAATACTGCTACTGCTTCTGCCACTGCTACTGCCACTACTATTGCTATTGCTACTGCTACTGCTATAGCTACTGCTACAGCTACTACTGCTGCTGCTACTGCTACTACAGCTACTGCTGCTGCAGCTACTGCTGCTGCTGCTACTGCTGCTGCTAATGCTACTGCAGCTACTTTTACTGATGCTGCTACTGCCGCTGCTGCAGCTACTGCTACTGTTATTCCCGCTGCTACAACCACAACTACTGCTGCTACTGCCACTACTATTGCTACTGCTACTGCTACTACTGCTACTGCTCCTGCTACTGCTACTGCTGATGCTGCTACTGTTGCTGCAGCTACTACTGCTACTAATACTGCTACTACTACTGCTCCTGCTCCTGCTCCTGCTGCTTCTGCTGCTGCTATTGCTACTGCTGCTGCAAATACTGCTGTAAATACAGCTACTACTTCTGCCACTGCTACTGCCACTACTACTGCTACTGCTACTACTACTGCTACTGCTGCTGCTGCTACTGCTGCTGCTGCTACTGCTGCTGCTACCGCTATTGCTACTGCTACTGCAGCTACTGCTACTGCAGCTACTGCTGCTGCAGCTACTGCTACTGCTACTAATACTGCTACTACTACTGCTCCTGCTCCTGCTGCTTCTGCTGCTGCTATTGCTACTGCTGCTGCAAATACTGCTGCAAATACAACTACTACTTCTGCCACTGCTACTGCCACTACTACTGCTACTGCTACTGCTACAGCTACTGCTACAGCTACTACTTCTGCCACTGCTACTGCCACTACTACTGCTAGTGCTAGTGCTACTGCTACTGCTACAGCTACAGCTTCTACTGCTGCTGGTACTGCTACTGCTACTGCACCTACTGCTGATGCAGCTACTGCTACTGCTACTGCTACTGCTGCTGCTCCTGCTACTGCGGCTACTGCTGCTGCTGCTACTGCTGCTGCTCCTGCTACTGCTGCTGCAGCTAATGCTGCTGCTACTGCTACTGCCACTGCTATTGCCCCTACTACTGCTACTGCTACTACTGCTACTGCTAAAGCTAATGCTACTGCTACTGCTGCTGCTGCTACTGCTGATGCAGTGACTGCTACTGCAACTGCTACTGTTACTGTTGCTGCTGCAGCTGCTGGTGCTACTACTCCTGCTACTGCTACTACTACTACTACTCCTGATGCTGCGGTTGCTGGTGCTACTGCCGCTATTACTACTACTACTACTACTACTGGTACTGTTACTGCTACTGCTACAGCTACTGCTGATGCTGCTACTGCTGCTGCTGCTGCTGCTACTGTTGCTGCAGCTACTGCTATTGCTGCTGTGCTGCAACTGCTTCTCCTACTGCTGCTGATGCAGCTACTGCTACTGCTACTGCTACTACTGCTGCTACTGCTACTGCTGCTGCTGCTACTGCTGCTGCTGCTACTGCTGTTGGAGCTACTGCAACTGCTACTGCTACTGCTGCTGCTACTGCTACTGCTACTGCTACTGCTACTGTTGGTGCTGCTACTGCTGCTGGTCCTGCTCCTGCGGCTACTGCTACTGCTACTGCCACTGCTAATGCCACTACTACTGCTACAGCTACTGGTACTTCTACTGCTACTGATACTGCTACTGCTCCTGCTCCTGCAGCTATTTCTACTGCTGCTGCTATTGCTACCGCAAATACTGCTACTGCTTCTGCCACTGCTACTGCCACTACTATTGCTACTGCTACTGCTATAGCTACTGCTACAGCTACTACTGCTGCTGCTACTGCTACTACAGCTACTGCTGCTGCTGCTACTGCTGCTGCTGCTACTGCTGCTGCTAATGCTACTGCAGCTACTGCTACTGCTACTGCTGCTGCTACTGCCGCTGCTGCAGCTACTGCTACTGTTATTCCCGCTGCTACAACCACAACTACTGCTGCTACTGCCACTACTATTGCTACTGCTACTGCTACTACTGCTACTGCTCCTGCTACTGCTACTGCTACTGCTGATGCTGCTACTGTTGCTGCAGCTACTACTGCTACTAATACTGCTACTACTACTGCTCCTGCTCCTGCTCCTGCTGCTTCTGCTGCTGCTATTGCTACTGCTGCTGCAAATACTGCTGTAAATACAGCTACTACTTCTGCCACTGCTACTGCCACTACTACTGCTACTGCTACTGCTACTGCTACAGCTACTACTTCTGCCAGTGCTACTGCCACTACTACTGCTACTGCTACTGCTACAGCTACTGCTACAGCTACTACTGCTGCTGTTACTGCTACTACTACTGCAGCTACTGTTGATGCAGCTACTGCTACTGCTACTGCTGCTGCTCCTGCTACTGCTGCTGCTACTACTATTGCTGCTGCTGCTACTGCTGCTGCTCCTGCTACTGCTGCTGCTACTGCTGCTGCAGCTACTGCTACTGTTATTGCCACTGCTACTACCACAACTACTGCTGCTACTCTTACTACTGCTGCTGCTACTACTGCTACTTCTACTGTTGTTGCTGCTATTCCTGTTGTGTTGCTACTGCTACTGCTACTGATGCTGCTGCGGCTACTGCTACTATGGCTACTGCTACTGCTCCCGCTACTGCTACTGCTACTGCTACTGCTACTGCTGCTGCTGCTACTGTTGCTGCTGCTACTACTACTGGTGTAGGAGCTACTGCAACTGCTACTGCTGCTGCTCCTGCTACTGCTACTGCTACTGTCGTTTCTGCTACTGCTGCTGCGGCTACTGCTACTGCTACTACTACTGCTGCTACTACTGCTACTGCTACTGCTCCTGCCACTGCCACTGTTACTGCCACTACTACTGCTACTGCTACGGTTGCTACTGCTACTGCTCCTGCTACTGCTACTGCTTCTACTGCTGCTGATTACTGCTGCTGCTACAGCTGCTGCTCCTGCTGCTGTGGCTACTGCTACTGCTATTGCTACTGCCACTGCTACCGCCACTACTACTGCTACTGCTGCTGCTGCTACTGTTGGTGCTGCTACTGCTGATGCTGCTACTGCTGTTGGAGTTACTGCAACTGCTACTGCTACTGTTACTGCCACTGCTACTACCACAACTACTGCTGCTACTCCTACTACTGCTGCTGCTGCTACTGCTACTTCTACTGCTGCTGCTACTGCTACTCCTACTACTACTGCTACTGCTACCGCTACTACAACTACTGTTACTGCTCCTGCTACTGCTACTGCTGATGCTGCTACTGATGTTGCTGCTGCTACTGTTGCTGCAGCTACTGCTACTGCTACTGATACTGCTACTGCTACTGCTCCTGCTGCTGCTGCTATTGCTGCTGCAAATACTGCTACTGCTGCTGCTGCTGCTGCTACTGTTGGTGCTGCTACTGCTGCTGCTGCTACTGTTGGTGCTGCTACTGCTGCTGCTACTACTGCTGTTGGAGCTACTGCAACTGCTACTGCTGCTACTCCTACTACTGCTGCTGCTGCTACTGCTACTTCTACTGCTGCTACTACTGCTACTGCTGCTACTACTGCTACTACTGCTACTTCTACTGCTGCTACTACTGCTACTTCTACTGCTGCTACTACTGCTATTGCTGCTACTGCTACTGTTCCTGCTACTGCTACTGCTTCTACTGCTGCTGATTACTGCTGATGCTGCTACTGTTGCTGCAGCTACTACTGCTACTAATACTGCTACTACTACTGCTCCTGCTCCTGCTCCTGCTGCTTCTGCTGCTGCTATTGCTACTGCTACTGCAAATACTGCTGTAAATACAGCTACTACTTCTGCCACTGCTACTGCCACTACTACTGCTACTGCTACTACTACTGCTACTGCTGCTGCTACTGCTGCTGCTGCTACTGCTGCTGCTACCGCTATTGCTACTGCTACTGCAGCTACTTCTACTGCAGCTACTGCTGCTGCAGCTACTGCTACTGCTAATAATACTGCTACTACTACTACTGCTCCTGCTCCTGCTGCTTCTGCTGCTGCTATTGCTACTGCTGCTGCAAATACTGCTGCAAATACAGCTACTACTTCTGCCACTGCTACTGCCACTACTACTGCTACTGCTACTGCTACAGCTACTGCTACTACTTCTGCCACTGCTACTGCCACTACTACTGCTAGTGCTAGTGCTACTGCTACTGCTACTACTGCTGCTGTTACTGCTACTGCTACTGCACCTACTGCTGATGCAGCTACTGCTACTGCTACTGCTACTGCTGCTGCTCCTGCTACTGCTGCTGCTACTACTATTGCTGCTGCTGCTACTGCTGCTGCTCCTGCTACTGCTGCTGCTACTGCTGCTGTAGCTACTGCTACTGTTATTGCCACTGCTACTACCACAACTACTGCTGCTACTCTTACTACTGCTGCTGCTACTACTGCTACTTCTACTGTTGTTGCTGCTATTCCTGTTGTGTTGCTACTGCTACTGCTACTGATGCTGCTGCGGCTACTGCTACTATGGCTAATGCTACTGCTCCCGCTACTGCTACTGCTACTGCTACTACTGCTGCGGCTACTGCTACTACGGCTACTGCTACTGCTCCCGCTACTGCTACTGCTACTGCTACTGCTACTGCTGCTGCTGCTACTGTTGCTGCTGCTACTACTACTGGTGTAGGAGCTACTGCTACTGCTACTGCTGCTGCTCCTGCTACTGCTACTGCTACTGTCGTTTCTGCTACTGCTGCTGCGGCTACTGCTACTGCTACTACTACTGCTGCTACTACTGCTACTGCTACTGCTCCTGCCACTGCCACTGTTACTGCCACTACTACTGCTACTACTACTACTATTGCTACTGCTACGGTTGCTACTGCTACTGCTCCTGCTACTGCTACTGCTTCTACTGCTGCTGATTACTGCTGCTGCTACAGCTGCTGCTCCTGCTGCTGTGGCTACTGCTACTGCTATTGCTACTGCCACTGCTACCGCCACTACTACTGCTACTGCTGCTGCTGCTACTGTTGGTGCTGCTACTGCTGATGCTGCTACTGCTGTTGGAGTTACTGCAACTGCTACTGCTACTGTTACTGCCACTGCTACTACCACAACTACTGCTGCTACTCCTACTACTGCTGCTGCTGCTACTGCTACTTCTACTGCTGCTGCTACTGCTACTCCTACTACTACTGCTACTGCTACCGCTACTACAACTACTGTTACTGCTCCTGCTACTGCTGATGCTGCTACTGCTGCTGCTACTGATGTTGCTGCTGCTACTGATACTGCTACTGCTACTGCTCCTGCTGCTGCTGCTATTGCTGCTGCAAATACTGCTATTGCTGCTGCTGCTACTGTTGGTGCTGCTACTGCTGCTGCTGCTACTGTTGGTGCTGCTACTGCTGCTGCTACTACTGCTGTTGGAGCTACTGCAACTGCTATTGCTGCTACTCCTACTACTGCTGCTGCTGCTACTGCTACTTCTACTGCTGCTACTACTGCTACTACTGCTACTACTACTACTACTAATGCTACTGTTACTGCTACTGCCACTACTACTGCTATTGCTGCTACTGCTACTGTTCCTGCTACTGCTACTGCTTCTACTGCTGCTGATTACTGCTGCTGCTACTACTGCTGCTCCTGCTGCTGCGGCTACTGCGACTGATACTGCTACCGCCACTACTACTGCTACTGCTACTGGTACTGCTACTGCTACTGCCACTGCTATTGCCACTAATACTGCTACTGCTACGGCTACTGCTACTGCTACTACTACCGCTACTGCTACTGCCACTACTACTGCTGCTACTGCTCCTGCTACTGCTACTGCTACTGCTACTGCTGATGCTCCTACTTCTGCTGTAGCTATTGTTACTGCTACTGCTACTGCTACTGCTACTGTTACTACTGCTACTGCTACTGCTACTGCTCCTGCTCCTGCTACTGCTACTACTACTGCTACTGCTCATGCTGCTACTGCTGCTGCTGCTACTGTCGCTAAAGCTACTGCTACTGCTACTGCTCCTGCTCCTGCTGCTGCTGCTGCTATTGCTATTGTTGATGCAATTGCTGCTGCAAATACTGCTACTGCTTCTGCCACTGCTACTGCCACTACTATTGCTACTGCTACTGCTATTGCTACTGCTACTGCTACTACTGCTACTGCTACTACTCCTGCTACTGCTACTGCTACTGCTGATGCTGCTACTGTTGCTGCAGCTACTGCTACTGCTACTAATACTGCTACTACTACAGCTCCTGCTCCTGCTGCTTCTGCTGCTGCTATTGCTACTGCTGCTGCAAATACTGCTGCAAATACAACTACTACTTCTGCCACTGCTACTGCAACTACTACTGCTACTGCTACTGCTACTGCTACTATTTCTTCCACTACTACTGCCACTCCTACTGCTACTACTACTGCTACTGCTACTGCTACAGCTACTGCTACAGCTACTACTGCTGCTGTTACTGCTACTGCTATTGCAGCTACTGCTACTGCTACTGCTACTGTTGCTGGTCCTGCTTCTATTGCTGCTGCTGCTGCTACTGATGCTGCTCTTGCTACTGCTGCTGCTGCTACTGCTACTATTACTGCCACTGCTACTACCACAACTACTGCTGCTACTCTTACTACTGCTGCTGCTACTACTGCTACTTCTACTATTGCTGCTGCTATTCCTGTTGTGTTGCTACTGCTACTGCTACTAATGCTGCTGCTACTGCTGCTGCGGCTACTGCTACTACGGCTAGTGCTACTGCTCCCGCTACTGCTACTGCTGCTGCTGCTACTGTTACTGCTGCTACTACTACTGGTGTTGGAGCTACTGCAACTGCTACTGCTGCTGCTCCTGCTACTGCTACTGCTACTGTCGTTTCTGCTACTGCTGCTGCTACTGCTGCGGCTACTGCTACTGCTACTGCCACTACTACTGCTACTACTACTGCTACTGCTACTGCTACTGCTACTGCTCCTACCACTGCCACTGTTACTGCCACTACTGCTGCTACTGCTACTGCTGCTGATTACTGCTGCTGCTACAGCTGCTGCTGCGGCTATTACTACTTCTACTGCCACTGCTACCGCCACTACTACTACTACTATTGCTGCTGCTGCTACTGCTAATTCTACTGATGGTGCTACTGCTACTACTACTACTACTGCTACTACTGCTACTGTTACTGCTACTGCTCCTGCTCCTGCTACTGCTGATGCTGCTACTGCTGCTGCTACTGATGCTGCTGCTACTACTGTTGCTGCAGCTACTGCTACTGCTACTGATACTGCTACTGCTCCTGCTGCTGCTGCTACTGCAAATACTGCTACTGCTACTGCTGCTGCTGCTACTGCTGCTGCTGCTACTGCTGTTGGAGCTACTACAACTGCTACTGCTATTGTTACTGCCACTGCTACTACCACAACTACTGCTGCTACTCGTACTACTGCTACTTCTACTGCTGCTACTACTGCTGCTACTATTGCTACTACTACTACTACTACTACTACTGCTAATGCTACTGCTACTGCAACTACTACTGCTATTGCTGCTACTGCTACTGCTGATGCTGCTACTGTTGCTGCAGCTACTGCTACTGCTACTAATACTGCTACTACTACAGCTCCTGCTCCTGCTGCTTCTGCTGCTGCTATTGCTACTGCTGCTGCAAATACTGCTGCAAATACAACTACTACTTCTGCCACTGCTACTACTACTGCTACTGCTACTGCTACAGCTACTGCTACTGCTACTATTTCTTCCACTACTACTGCCACTCCTACTGCTACTACTACTGCTACTGCTACTGCTACAGCTACTGCTACAGCTACTACTGCTGCTGTTACTGCTACTTCTATTGCAGCTACTGCTACTGCTACTGCTACTGTTGCTGCTCCTGCTACTGCTGCTGCTGCTACTATTGCTGCTGCTGCTACTGCTGCTGCTCCTGCTACTGCTGCTGCAGCTACTGCTACTATTACTGCCACTGCTACTACCACAAGTACTGCTGCTACTCTTACTACTGCTGCTGCTACTACTGCTACTTCTACTATTGCTGCTGCTATTCCTGTTGTGTTGCTACTGCTACTGCTACTAATGCTGCTGCTACTGCTGCTGCGGCTACTGCTACTACGGCTACTGCTACTGCTCCCGCTACTGCTACTGCTGCTACTGTTACTGCTGCTACTACTACTAGTGTTGGAGCTACTGCAACTGCTACTGCTGCTGCTCCTGCTACTGCTACTGCTACTGTCGTTTCTGCTACTGCTGCTGCTACTGCTGCGGCTACTGCTACTGCTACTGCCACTACTACTGCTACTACTACTGCTACTGCTACTGCTACTGCTTCTACCACTGCCACTGTTACTGCCACTACTGCTGCTACTGCTACTGCTTCTACTGCTGCTGATTACTGCTGCTGCTACAGCTGCTGCTGCGGCTACTACTACTTCTACTGCCACTGCTACCGCCACTACTACTACTACTACTATTGCTGCTGCTGCTACTGCTAATTCTACTGCTTGTGCTACTGCTACTACTACTACTACTGCTACTACTGCTACTGTTACTGCTACTGCTCCTGGTCCTGCTACTGCTGATGCTGCTACTGCTGCTGCTACTGATGCTGCTGCTACTACTGTTGCTGCAGCTACTGATACTGCTACTGATACTGCTACTGCTCCTGCTGCTGCTGCTACTGCAAATACTGCTACTGCTACTGCTGCTGCTGCTACTGCTGCTGCTGCTACTGCTGTTGGAGCTACTACAACTGCTACTGCTATTGTTACTGCCACTGCTACTACCACAACTACTGCTGCTACTCGTACTACTGCTACTTCTACTGCTGCTACTACTGCTGCTACTATTGCTACTACTACTACTACTACTGCTACTGCTACTGCTACTGCAACTACTACTGCTATTGCTGCTACTGCTACTGCTCCTGCTCCTGCTACTGATACTGCTACTGCTTCTACTGCTGCTGATTACTGCTGCTACTGCTGCTCCTGCTGCTGCGGCTACTGCTACTGCCACTGCCACCGGCACTACTACTGCTACTGCTACTGGTACTGCTACTGCTACTGCCACTGCTATTGCCACTACTACTGCTACTGCTATGGCTATTGCTACTGCTACTGCTACTGCTACCGCTACTGCTACTACTACTGCTGCTACTGCTCCTGGCTACTGCTACTGCTACTGCTGATGCTCCTACTGCTGCTGCAGCTACTGTTACTGCTACTACTACTGCTACTGCTACTTCTACTGCTACCGCTACTGCTACTGCTACTGCTACTGCTCCTACTACTACTACTGCTACTGCTGATGCTGCTACTGCTGCTGCTGCTACTGTTGCTACAGCTACTGCTACTGCAACTGCTCCTGCTCCTGCTCCTGCTGCTGCTGCTATTGCTACTGTTGCTGCAATTTCTGCTGCAAATACTGCTACTGCTTCTGCCACTGCTACTGCCACTACAATTGCTACTGCTACTGCTGCTACTACTGCTACTGCTACAACTACTACTGCTGCTGCTACCGCTATTACTACTGCTACTGCAGCTACTGCTGCTACAGCTACTGCTACTGCTACTAATACTGCTACTACTGCTGCTGCTGCTCCTGCTGCTTCTGCTGCTGCTACTACTACTGGAGTAGGAGCTACTGCAACTGCTACTGCTGCTGCTCCTGCTACTGCTACTGCTACTGTCGTTTCTGCTACTGCTGCTGCGGCTACTGCTACTGCTACTACTACTGCTGCTACTACTGCTACTGCTACTGCTCCTGCCACTGCCACTGTTACTGCCACTACTACTGCTACTGCTACTACTATTGCTACTGCTACGGTTGCTACTGCTACTGCTCCTGCTACTGCTACTGCTACTGCTTCTACTGCTGCTGATTACTGCTGCTGCTACAGCTGCTGCTCCTGCTGCTGTGGCTACTGCTACTGCTATTGCTACTGCCACTGCTACCGCCACTACTACTGCTACTGCTGCTGCTGCTACTGTTGGTACTGCTACTGCTGATGCTGCTACTGCTGTTGGAGTTACTGCAACTGCTACTGCTACTGTTACTGCCACTGCTACTACCACAACTACTGCTGCTACTCCTACTACTGCTGCTGCTGCTACTGCTACTTCTACTGCTGCTGCTACTGCTACTCCTACTACTACTGCTACTGCTACCGCTATTACAACTACTGTTACTGCTCCTGCTACTGCTACTGCTGATGCTGCTACTGCTGCTGCTACTGATGTTGCTGCTGCTACTGTTGCTGCAGCTACTGCTACTGCTACTGATACTGCTACTGCTACTGCTCCTGCTGCTGCTGCAAATACTGCTACTGCTACTGCTGCTGCTGCTACTGTTGGTGCTGCTACTGCTGCTGCTGCTACTGTTGGTGCTGCTACTGCTGCTGCTGCTACTGTTGGTGCTGCTACTGCTGCTGCTACTACTGCTGTTGGAGCTACTGCAACTGCTACTGCTGCTACTCCTACTACTGCTGCTGCTGCTACTGCTACTTCTACTGCTGCTACTACTGCTACTACTGCTACTACTACTACTACTAATGCTACTGTTACTGCTACTGCCACTACTACTGCTATTGCTGCTACTGCTACTGTTCCTGCTACTGCTACTGCTACTGCTTCTACTGCTGCTGATTACTGCTGATGCTGCTACTGTTGCTGCAGCTACTACTGCTACTAATACTGCTACTACTACTGCTCCTGCTCCTGCTCCTGCTGCTTCTGCTGCTGCTATTGCTACTGCTGCTGCAAATACTGCTGTAAATACAGCTACTACTTCTGCCACTGCTACTGCCACTACTACTGCTACTGCTACTACTACTGCTACTGCTGCTGCTACTGCTGCTGCTGCTACTGCTGCTGCTACCGCTATTGCTACTGCTACTGCAGCTACTTCTACTGCAGCTACTGCTGCTGCTGCTACTGCTACTGCTAATAATACTGCTACTACTACTGCTCCTGCTCCTGCTGCTTCTGCTGCTGCTATTGCTACTGCTGCTGCAAATACTGCTGCAAATACAGCTACTACTTCTGCCACTGCTACTGCCACTACTACTGCTACTGCTACTGCTACAGCTACTGCTACTACTTCTGCCACTGCTACTGCCACTACTACTGCTAGTGCTAGTGCTACTGCTACTGCTACTACTACTGCTGTTACTGCTACTGCTACTGCACCTACTGCTGATGCAGCTACTGCTACTGCTGCTGCTACTGCTGCTGCTCCTGCTACTGCTGCTGCTACTACTATTGCTGCTGCTGCTACTGCTGCTGCTCCTGCTACTGCTGCTGCAGCTACTGCTACTGTTATTGCCACTGCTACTACCACAACTACTGCTGCTACTCTTACTACTGCTGCTGCTACTACTGCTACTTCTACTGTTGTTGCTGCTATTCCTGTTGTGTTGCTACTGCTACTGCTACTGATGCTGCTGCGGCTACTGCTACTATGGCTACTGCTACTGCTCCCGCTACTGCTACTGCTACTGCTACTACTGCTGCGGCTACTGCTACTACGGCTACTGCTACTGCTCCCGCTACTGCTACTGCTACTGCTACTGCTACTGCTGCTGCTGCTACTGTTACTGCTGCTACTACTACTGGTGTAGGAGCTACTGCAACTGCTACTGCTGCTGCTCCTGCTACTGCTACTGCTACTGTCGTTTCTGCTACTGCTGCTGCGGCTACTGCTACTGCTACTACTACTGCTGCTACTACTGCTACTGCTACTGCTCCTGCCACTGCCATTGTTACTGCCACTACTACTGCTACTGCTACTACTATTGCTACTGCTACGGTTGCTACTGCTACTGCTCCTGCTACTGCTACTGCTTCTACTGCTGCTGATTACTGCTGCTGCTACAGCTGCTGCTCCTGCTGCTGTGGCTACTGCTACTGCTATTGCTACTGCCACTGCTACCGCCACTACTACTGCTACTGCTGCTGCTGCTACTGTTGGTGCTGCTACTGCTGATGCTGCTACTGCTGTTGGAGTTACTGCAACTGCTACTGCTACTGTTACTGCCACTGCTACTACCACAACTACTGCTGCTACTCCTACTACTGCTGCTGCTGCTACTGCTACTTCTACTGCTGCTGCTACTGCTACTCCTACTACTACTGCTACCGCTACCGCTACTACAACTACTGTTACTGCTCCTGCTACTGCTACTGCTGATGCTGCTACTGCTGCTGCTACTGATGTTGCTGCTGCTACTGTTGCTGCAGCTACTGCTACTGCTACTGATACTGCTACTGCTACTGCTCCTGCTGCTGCTGCTATTGCTGCTGCAAATACTGCTACTGCTGCTGCTACTGTTGGTGCTGCTACTGCTGCTGCTGCTACTGTTAGTGCTGCTACTGCTGCTGCTACTACTGCTGTTGGAGCTACTGCAACTGCTATTGCTGCTACTCCTACTACTGCTGCTGCTGCTACTGCTACTTCTACTGCTGCTACTACTGCTACTACTGCTACTACTACTACTAATGCTACTGTTACTGCTACTGCCACTACTACTGCTATTGCTGCTACTGCTACTGTTCCTGCTACTGCTACTGCTTCTACTGCTGCTGATTACTGCTGCTGCTACTACTGCTGCTCCTGCTGCTGCGGCTACTGCGACTGCTACTGCTACCGCCACTACTACTGCTACTGGTACTGCTACTGCTACTGCCACTGCTATTGCCACTAATACTGCTACTGCTACGGCTACTGCTACTGCTACTACTACCGCTACTGCTACTGCCACTACTACTGCTGCTACTGCTCCTGCTACTGCTACTGCTACTGCTACTGCTGATGCTCCTACTTCTGCTGTAGCTATTGTTACTGCTACTGCTACTGCTACTGCTACTGTTACTACTGCTACTGCTACTGCTCCTGCTCCTGCTACTGCTACTACTACTGCTACTGCTCATGCTGCTACTGCTGCTGCTGCTACTGTCGCTAAAGCTACTGCTACTGCTACTGCTCCTGCTCCTGCTGCTGCTGCTGCTATTGCTATTGTTGATGCAATTGCTGCTGCAAATACTGCTACTGCTTCTGCCACTGCTACTGCCACTACTATTGCTACTGCTACTGCTATTGCTACTGCTACTGCTACTACTGCTACTGCTACTACTCCTGCTACTGCTACTGCTACTGCTGATGCTGCTACTGTTGCTGCAGCTACTGCTACTGCTACTAATACTGCTACTACTACAGCTCCTGCTTCTGCTGCTTCTGCTGCTGCTATTGCTACTGCTGCTGCAAATACTGCTGCAAATACAACTACTACTTCTGCCACTGCTACTGCAACTACTACTGCTACTGCTACTGCTACAGCTACTGCTACTATTTCTTCCACTACTACTGCCACTCCTACTGCTACTACTACTGCTACTGCTACTGCTACAGCTACTGCTACAGCTACTACTGCTGCTGTTACTGCTACTGCTATTGCAGCTACTGCTACTGCTACTGCTACTGTTGCTGGTCCTGCTACTATTGCTGCTGCTGCTGCTACTGCTGCTGCTCTTGCTACTGCTGCTGCAGCTACTGCTACTATTACTGCCACTGCTACTACCACAACTACTGCTGCTACTCTTACTACTGCTGCTGCTACTACTGCTACTTCTACTATTGCTGCTGCTATTCCTGTTGTGTTGCTACTGCTACTGCTACTAATGCTGCTGCTACTGCTGCTGCGGCTACTGCTACTACGGCTAGTGCTACTGCTCCCGCTACTGCTACTGCTGCTGCTGCTATTGTTACTGCTGCTACTACTACTGGTGTTGGAGCTACTGCAACTGCTACTGCTGCTGCTCCTGCTACTGCTACTGCTACTGTCGTTTCTGCTACTGCTGCGGCTACTGCTACTGCTACTGCCACTACTACTGCTACTACTACTGCTACTGCTACTGCTACTGCTCCTACCACTGCCACTGTTACTGCCACTATTTCTGCTACTGCTACTGCTGCTGATTACTGCTGCTGCTACAGCTGCTGCTGCGGCTACTACTACTTCTACTGCCACTGCTACCGCCACTACTACTACTACTATTGCTGCTGCTGCTACTGCTAATTCTACTGCTGGTGCTACTGCTACTACTACTACTGCTACTACTGCTACTGTTACTGCTACTGCTCCTGCTCCTGCTACTGCTGATGCTGCTACTGCTGCTGCTACTGATGCTGCTGCTACTACTGTTGCTGCAGCTACTGCTACTGCTACTGATACTGCTACTGCTCCTGCTGCTGCTGCTACTGCAAATACTGCTACTGCTACTGCTGCTGCTGCTACTGCTGCTGCTGCTACTGCTGTTGGAGCTACTACAACTGCTACTGCTATTGTTACTGCCACTGCTACTACCACAACTACTGCTGCTACTCGTACTACTGCTACTTCTACTGCTGCTACTACTGCTGCTACTATTGCTACTACTACTACTACTACTACTGCTAATGCTACTGCTACTGCAACTACTACTGCTATTGCTGCTACTGCTACTGCTGATGCTGCTACTGTTGCTGCAGCTACTGCTACTAATACTGCTACTACTTCAGCTCCTGCTCCTGCTGCTTCTGCTGCTGCTATTGCTACTGCTGCTGCAAATACTGCTGCAAATACAACTACTACTTCTGCCACTGCTACTACTACTGCTACTGCTACTGCTACAGCTACTGCTACTGCTACTATTTCTTCCACTACTACTGCCACTCCTACTGCTACTACTAATGCTACTGCTACTGCTACAGCTACTGCTACAGCTACTACTGCTGCTGTTACTGCTACTGCTATTGCAGCTACTGCTACTGCTACTGCTACTGTTGCTGCTCCTGCTACTGCTGCTGCTGCTACTATTGCTGCTGCTGCTACTGCTGCTGCTCCTGCTACTGCTGCTGCAGCTACTGCTACTATTACTGCCACTGCTACTACCACAAGTACTGCTGCTACTCTTACTACTGCTACTTCTACTATTGCTGCTGCTATTCCTGTTGTGTTGCTACTGCTACTGCTACTAATGCTGCTGCTACTGCTGCTGCGGCTACTGCTACTACGGCTACTGCTACTGCTCCCGCTACTGCTACTGCTGCTACTGTTACTGCTGCTACTACTACTGGTGTTGGAGCTACTGCAACTGCAACTGCTGCTGCTCCTGCTACTGCTACTGCTACTGTCGTTTCTGCTACTGCTGCTGCTACTGCTGCGGCTACTGCTACTGCTACTGCCACTACTACTGCTACTACTACTGCTACTGCTACTGCTTCTACCACTGCCACTGTTACTGCCACTACTGCTGCTACTGCTACTGCTTCTACTGCTGCTGATTACTGCTGCTGCTACAGCTGCTGCTGCGGCTACTACTACTTCTACTGCCACTGCTACCGCCACTACTACTACTACTACTATTGCTGCTGCTGCTACTGCTAATTCTACTGCTTGTGCTACTGCTACTACTACTACTACTGCTACTACTGCTACTGTTACTGCTACTGCTCCTGCTCCTGCTACTGCTGATGCTGCTACTGCTGCTGCTACTGATGCTGCTGCTACTACTGTTGCTGCAGCTACTGATACTGCTACTGATACTGCTACTGCTCCTGCTGCTGCTGCTACTGCAAATACTGCTACTGCTACTGCTGCTGCTGCTACTGCTGTTGGAGCTACTACAACTGCTACTGCTATTGTTACTGCCACTGCTACTACCACAACTACTGCTGCTACTCGTACTACTGCTACTTCTACTGCTGCTACTACTGCTGCTACTATTGCTACTACTACTACTACTACTACTGCTACTGCTACTGCTACTGCAACTACTACTGCTATTGCTGCTACTGCTACTGCTCCTGCTCCTGCTACTGATACTGCTACTGCTTCTACTGCTGCTGATTACTGCTGCTACTGCTGCTCCTGCTGCTCCTGCTGCTGCGGCTACTGCTACTGCCACTGCCACCGGCACTACTACTGCTACTGCTACTGGTACTGCTACTGCTACTGCCACTGCTATTGCCACTACTACTGCTACTGCTATGGCTATTGCTACTGCTACTGCTACTGCTACCGCTACTGCTACTGCCACTACTACTGCTGCTACTGCTCCTGGCTACTGCTACTGCTACTGCTGATGCTCCTACTGCTGCTGCAGCTACTGTTACTGCTACTACTACTGCTACTGCTACTTCTACTGCTACCGCTACTGCTACTGCTACTGCTACTGCTCCTACTACTACTACTGCTACTGCTGATGCTGCTACTGCTGCTGCTGCTACTGTTGCTACAGCTACTGCTACTGCAACTGCTCCTGCTCCTGCTCCTGTTGCTGCTGCTATTGCTACTGTTGCTGCAATTTCTGCTGCAAATACTGCTACTGCTTCTGCCACTGCTACTGCCACTACAATTGCTACTGCTACTGCTGCTACTACTGCTACTGCTACAACTACTACTGCTGCTGCTACCGCTATTGCTACTGCTACTGCAGCTACTGCTGCTGCAGCTACTGCTACTGCTACTAATACTGCTACTACTGCTGCTGCTGCTCCTGCTGCTTCTGCTGCTGCTACTACTACTGGAGTAGGAGCTACTGCAACTGCTACTGCTGCTGCTCCTGCTACTGCTACTGCTACTGTCGTTTCTGCTACTGCTGCTGCGGCTACTGCTACTGCTACTACTACTGCTGCTACTACTGCTACTGCTACTGCTCCTGCCACTGCCACTGTTACTGCCACTACTACTGCTACTGCTACTACTATTGCTACTGCTACGGTTGCTACTGCTACTGCTCCTGCTACTGCTACTGCTACTGCTTCTACTGCTGCTGATTACTGCTGCTGCTACAGCTGCTGCTCCTGCTGCTGTGGCTACTGCTACTGCTATTGCTACTGCCACTGCTACCGCCACTACTACTGCTACTGCTGCTGCTACTGTTGGTACTGCTACTGCTGATGCTGCTACTGCTGTTGGAGTTACTGCAACTGCTACTGCTACTGTTACTGCCACTGCTACTAACACAACTACTGCTGCTACTCCTACTACTGCTGCTGCTGCTACTGCTACTTCTACTGCTGCTGCTACTGCTACTCCTACTACTACTGCTACTGCTACCGCTATTACAACTACTGTTACTGCTCCTGCTACTGCTACTGCTGATGCTGCTACTGCTGCTGCTACTGATGTTGCTGCTGCTACTGTTGCTGCAGCTACTGCTACTGCTACTGATACTGCTACTGCTACTGCTCCTGCTGCTGCTGCTATTGCTGCTGCAAATACTGCTACTGCTACTGCTGCTGCTGCTACTGTTGGTGCTGCTACTGCTGCTGCTACTGTTGGTGCTGCTACTGCTGCTGCTACTACTGCTGTTGGAGCTACTGCAACTGCTACTGCTGCTACTCCTACTACTGCTGCTGCTGCTACTGCTACTTCTACTGCTGCTACTACTGCTACTACTACTGCTACTACTACTACTACTAATGCTACTGTTACTGCTACTGCCACTACTACTGCTATTGCTGCTACTGCTACTGTTCCTGCTACTGCTACTGCTACTGCTTCTACTGCTGCTGATTACTGCTGATGCTGCTACTGTTGCTGCAGCTACTACTGCTACTAATACTGCTACTACTACTGCTCCTGCTCCTGCTCCTGCTGCTTCTGCTGCTGCTATTGCTACTGCTGCTGCAAATACTGCTGTAAATACAGCTACTACTTCTGCCACTGCTACTGCCACTACTACTGCTACTGCTACTACTACTGCTACTGCTGCTGCTACTGCTGCTGCTGCTACTGCTGCTGCTACCGCTATTGCTACTGCTACTGCAGCTACTTCTACTGCAGCTACTGCTGCTGCAGCTACTGCTACTGCTAATAATACTGCTACTACTACTGCTCCTGCTCCTGCTGCTTCTGCTGCTGCTATTGCTACTGCTGCTGCAAATACTGCTGCAAATACAGCTACTACTTCTGCCACTGCTACTGCCACTACTACTGCTACTGCTACTGCTACAGCTACTGCTACTACTTCTGCCACTGCTACTGCCACTACTACTGCTAGTGCTAGTGCTACTGCTACTGCTACTACTGCTGCTGTTACTGCTACTGCTACTGCACCTACTGCTGATGCAGCTACTGCTACTGCTGCTGCTACTGCTGCTGCTCCTGCTACTGCTGCTGCTACTACTATTGCTGCTGTTGCTACTGCTGCTGCTCCTGCTACTGCTGCTGCAGCTACTGCTACTGTTATTGCCACTGCTACTACCACAACTACTGCTGCTACTCTTACTACTGCTGCTGCTACTACTGCTACTTCTACTGTTGTTGCTGCTATTCCTGTTGTGTTGCTACTGCTACTGCTACTGATGCTGCTGCGGCTACTGCTACTATGGCTACTGCTACTGCTCCCGCTACTGCTACTGCTACTGCTACTACTGCTGCGGCTACTGCTACTACGGCTACTGCTACTGCTCCCGCTACTGCTACTGCTACTGCTACTGCTACTGCTGCTGCTGCTACTGTTGCTGCTGCTACTACTACTGGTGTAGGAGCTACTGCAACTGCTACTGCTGCTGCTCCTGCTACTGCTACTGCTACTGTCGTTTCTGCTACTGCTGCTGCGGCTACTGCTACTGCTACTACTACTGCTGCTACTACTGCTACTGCTACTGCTCCTGCCACTGCCATTGTTACTGCCACTACTACTGCTACTGCTACTACTATTGCTACTGCTACGGTTGCTACTGCTACTGCTCCTGCTACTGCTACTGCTTCTACTGCTGCTGATTACTGCTGCTGCTACAGCTGCTGCTCCTGCTGCTGTGGCTACTGCTACTGCTATTGCTACTGCCACTGCTACCGCCACTACTACTGCTACTGCTGCTGCTGCTACTGTTGGTGCTGCTACTGCTGATGCTGCTACTGCTGTTGGAGTTACTGCAACTGCTACTGCTACTGTTACTGCCACTGCTACTACCACAACTACTGCTGCTACTCCTACTACTGCTGCTGCTGCTACTGCTACTTCTACTGCTGCTGCTACTGCTACTCCTACTACTACTGCTACCGCTACCGCTACTACAACTACTGTTACTGCTCCTGCTACTGCTACTGCTGCTGCTACTGATGTTGCTGCTGCTACTGTTGCTGCAGCTACTGCTACTGCTACTGATACTGCTACTGCTACTGCTCCTGCTGCTGCTGCTATTGCTGCTGCAAATACTGCTACTGCTGCTGCTGCTACTGTTGGTGCTGCTACTGCTGCTGCTGCTACTGTTGGTGCTGCTACTGCTGCTGCTACTACTGCTGTTGGAGCTACTGCAACTGCTATTGCTGCTACTCCTACTACTGCTGCTGCTGCTACTGCTACTTCTACTGCTGCTACTACTGCTACTACTGCTACTACTACTACTACTAATGCTACTGTTACTGCTACTGCCACTACTACTGCTATTGCTGCTACTGCTACTGTTCCTGCTACTGCTACTGCTTCTACTGCTGCTGATTACTGCTGCTGCTACTACTGCTGCTCCTGCTGCTGCGGCTACTGCGACTGCTACTGCTACCGCCACTACTACTGCTACTGGTACTGCTACTGCTACTGCCACTGCTATTGCCACTAATACTGCTACTGCTACGGCTACTGCTACTGCTACTACTACCGCTACTGCTACTGCCACTACTACTGCTGCTACTGCTCCTGCTACTGCTACTGCTACTGCTACTGCTGATGCTCCTACTTCTGCTGTAGCTATTGTTACTGCTACTGCTACTGCTACTGCTACTGTTACTACTGCTACTGCTACTGCTACTGCTCCTGCTCCTGCTACTGCTACTACTACTGCTACTGCTCATGCTGCTACTGCTGCTGCTGCTACTGTCGCTAAAGCTACTGCTACTGCTACTGCTCCTGCTCCTGCTGCTGCTGCTGCTATTGCTATTGTTGATGCAATTGCTGCTGCAAATACTGCTACTGCTTCTGCCACTGCTACTGCCACTACTATTGCTACTGCTACTGCTATTGCTACTGCTACTGCTACTACTGCTACTGCTACTACTCCTGCTACTGCTACTGCTACTGCTGATGCTGCTACTGTTGCTGCAGCTACTGCTACTGCTACTAATACTGCTACTACTACAGCTCCTGCTCCTGCTGCTTCTGCTGCTGCTATTGCTACTGCTGCTGCAAATACTGCTGCAAATACAACTACTACTTCTGCCACTGCTACTGCAACTACTACTGCTACTGCTACTGCTACAGCTACTGCTACTATTTCTTCCACTACTACTGCCACTCCTACTGCTACTACTACTGCTACTGCTACTGCTACAGCTACTGCTACAGCTACTACTGCTGCTGTTACTGCTACTGCTATTGCAGCTACTGCTACTGCTACTGCTACTGTTGCTGGTCCTGCTACTATTGCTGCTGCTGCTGCTACTGCTGCTGCTCTTGCTACTGCTGCTGCAGCTACTGCTACTATTACTGCCACTGCTACTACCACAACTACTGCTGCTACTCTTACTACTGCTGCTGCTACTACTGCTACTTCTACTATTGCTGCTGCTATTCCTGTTGTGTTGCTACTGCTACTGCTACTAATGCTGCTGCTACTGCTGCTGCGGCTACTGCTACTACGGCTAGTGCTACTGCTCCCGCTACTGCTACTGCTGCTGCTGCTATTGTTACTGCTGCTACTACTACTGGTGTTGGAGCTACTGCAACTGCTACTGCTGCTGCTCCTGCTACTGCTACTGCTACTGTCGTTTCTGCTACTGCTGCTGCTACTGCTGCGGCTACTGCTACTGCTACTGCCACTACTACTGCTACTACTACTGCTACTGCTACTGCTACTGCTCCTACCACTGCCACTGTTACTGCCACTATTTCTGCTACTGCTACTGCTGCTGATTACTGCTGCTGCTACAGCTGCTGCTGCGGCTACTACTACTTCTACTGCCACTGCTACCGCCACTACTACTACTACTATTGCTGCTGCTGCTACTGCTAATTCTACTGCTGGTGCTACTGCTACTACTACTACTACTGCTACTACTGCTACTGTTACTGCTACTGCTCCTGCTCCTGCTACTGCTGATGCTGCTACTGCTGCTGCTACTGATGCTGCTGCTACTACTGTTGCTGCAGCTACTGCTACTGCTACTGATACTGCTACTGCTCCTGCTGCTGCTGCTACTGCAAATACTGCTACTGCTACTGCTGCTGCTGCTACTGCTGCTGCTGCTACTGCTGTTGGAGCTACTACAACTGCTACTGCTATTGTTACTGCCACTGCTACTACCACAACTACTGCTGCTACTCGTACTACTGCTACTTCTACTGCTGCTACTACTGCTGCTACTATTGCTACTTCTACTACTACTACTGCTAATGCTACTGCTACTGCAACTACTACTGCTATTGCTGCTACTGCTACTGCTGATGCTGCTACTGTTGCTGCAGCTACTGCTACTGCTACTAATACTGCTACTACTACAGCTCCTGCTCCTGCTGCTTCTGCTGCTGCTATTGCTACTGCTGCTGCAAATACTGCTGCAAATACAACTACTACTTCTGCCACTGCTACTACTACTGCTACTGCTACTGATACAGCTACTGCTACTGCTACTATTTCTTCCACTACTACTGCCACTCCTACTGCTACTACTAATGCTACTGCTACTGCTACAGCTACTGCTACAGCTACTACTGCTGCTGTTACTGCTACTGCTATTGCAGCTACTGCTACTGCTACTGCTACTGTTGCTGCTCCTGCTACTGCTGCTGCTGCTACTATTGCTGCTGCTGCTACTGCTGCTGCTCCTGCTACTGCTGCTGCAGCTACTGCTACTATTACTGCCACTGCTACTACCACAAGTACTGCTGCTACTCTTACTACTGCTGCTGCTACTACTGCTACTTCTACTATTGCTGCTGCTATTCCTGTTGTGTTGCTACTGCTACTGCTACTAATGCTGCTGCTACTGCTGCTGCGGCTACTGCTACTACGGCTACTGCTACTGCTCCCGCTACTGCTACTGCTGCTACTGTTACTGCTGCTACTACTACTGGTGTTGGAGCTACTGCAACTGCTACTGCTGCTGCTCCTGCTACTGCTACTGCTACTGTCGTTTCTGCTACTGCTGCTGCTACTGCTGCGGCTACTGCTACTGCTACTGCCACTACTACAGCTACTACTACTGCTACTGCTACTGCTTCTACCACTGCCACTGTTACTGCCACTACTGCTGCTACTGCTACTGCTTCTACTGCTGCTGCTACAGCTGCTGCTGCGGCTACTACTACTTCTACTGCCACTGCTACCGCCACTACTACTACTACTACTATTGCTGCTGCTGCTACTGCTAATTCTACTGCTTGTGCTACTGCTACTACTACTACTACTGCTACTACTGCTACTGTTACTGCTACTGCTCCTGCTCCTGCTACTGCTGATGCTGCTACTGCTGCTGCTACTGATGCTGCTGCTACTACTGTTGCTGCAGCTACTGATACTGCTACTGATACTGCTACTGCTCCTGCTGCTGCTGCTACTGCAAATACTGCTACTGCTACTGCTGCTGCTGCTACTGCTGCTGCTGCTACTGCTGTTGGAGCTACTACAACTGCTACTGCTATTGTTACTGCCACTGCTACTACCACAACTACTGCTGCTACTCGTACTACTGCTACTTCTACTGCTGCTACTACTGCTGCTACTATTGCTACTACTACTACTACTACTACTGCTACTGCTACTGCTACTGCAACTACTACTGCTATTGCTGCTACTGCTACTGCTACTGCTCCTGCTACTGCTACTGCTGATGCTGCTACTGTTGCTGCAGCTACTGCTACTGCTACTAATACTGCTACTACTACAGCTCCTGCTCCTGCTGCTTCTGCTGCTGCTATTGCTACTGCTGCTGCAAATACTGCTGTAAATACAACTACTACTTCTGCCACTGCTACTGCAACTACTACTACTACTGCTACAGCTACAGCTACTGCTACTACTTCTGCCACTACTACTGCCACCCCTACTGCTACTGCTACTGCTACAGCTACTGCTACAGCTACTACTGCTGCTGTTACTGCTACTGCTATTGCAGATACTGCTACTGCTACTGCTACTGCTGCTGCTATTGCTGCTGCTCCTGCTACTGCTGCTGCTCCTGCTACTGCTGCTGTAGCTACTACTACTATTACTGCCACTGCTACTACCACAACTACTGCTGCTACTCTTACTACTGCTGCTGCTACTACTGCTACTTCTACTATTGCTGCTGCTATTCCTGTTGTGTTGCTACTGCTACTGCTACTAATGCTGCTGCTACTGCTGCTGCGGCTACTTCTACTACGGCTACTGCTACTGCTCCCGCTACTGCTACTGCTGCTGCTGCTACTGTTACTGCTGCTACTACTACTGGTGTTGGAGCTACTGCAACTGCTACTGCTGCTGCTCCTGCTACTGCTACTGCTATTGTCGTTTCTGCTACTGCTGCTGCTACTGCTGCGGCTACTGCTACTGCTACTGCTACAGCCACTACTACTGCTACTGCTACTGCTACTGCTCCTACCACTGCCACTGTTACTGCCACTACTGCTGCTACTGCTACTGCTTCTACTGCTGCTGATTACTGCTGCTGCTACAGCTGCTGCTGCGGCTACTACTACTTCTACTGCCACTGCTACCGCCACTACTACAACTATTGCTGCTGCTGCTACTGCTAATTCTAATGCTGCTGCTACTGCTACTACTACTACTACTACTGCTACTGCTACTGCTACTGCTACTACTGCTACTGTTACTGCTACTGCTCCTGCTACTGCTGATGCTGCTACTGCTGCTGCTACTGATGCTGCTGCTACTACTGTTGCTGCCACTGCTACTATTGCTGCTGCTGCTGCTACTGCTGCTGCTCTTGCTACTGCTGCTGCAGCTACTGCTACTATTACTGCCACTGCTACTACCACAACTACTGCTGCTACTCTTACTACTGCTGCTGCTACTACTGCTACTTCTACTATTGCTGCTGCTATTCCTGTTGTGTTGCTACTGCTACTGCTACTAATGCTGCTGCTACTGCTGCTGCGGCTACTGCTACTACGGCTAGTGCTACTGCTCCCGCTACTGCTACTGCTGCTGCTGCTACTGTTACTGCTGCTACTACTACTGGTGTTGGAGCTACTGCAACTGCTACTGCTGCTGCTCCTGCTACTGCTACTGCTACTGTCGTTTCTGCTACTGCTGCTGCTACTGTTGCGGCTACTGCTACTGCTACTGCCACTACTACTGCTACTACTACTGCTACTGCTACTGCTCCTACCACTGCCACTGTTACTGCCACTACTGCTGCTACTGCTACTGCTGCTGATTACTGCTGCTGCTACAGCTGCTGCTGCGGCTACTACTACTTCTACTGCCACTGCTACCGCCACTACTACTACTACTATTGCTGCTGCTGCTACTGCTAATTCTACTGCTGGTGCTACTGCTACTACTACTACTACTGTTACTACTGCTACTGTTACTGCTACTGCTCCTGCTCCTGCTACTGCTGATGCTGCTACTGCTGCTGCTACTGATGCTGCTGCTACTACTGTTGCTGCAGCTACTGCTACTGCTACTGATACTGCTACTGCTCCTGCTGCTGCTGCTACTGCAAATACTGCTACTGCTACTGCTGCTGCTGCTACTGCTGCTGCTGCTACTGCTGTTGGAGCTACTACAACTGCTACTGCTATTGTTACTGCCACTGCTACTACCACAACTACTGCTGCTACTCGTACTACTGCTACTTCTACTGCTGCTACTACTGCTGCTACTATTGCTACTACTACTACTACTACTACAGCTAATGCTACTGGTACTGCAACTACTACTGCTATTGCTGCTACTGCTACTGCTGATGCTGCTACTGTTGCTGCAGCTACTGCTACTGCTACTAATACTGCTACTACTACAGCTCCTGCTCCTGCTGCTTCTGCTGCTGCTATTGCTACTGCTGCTGCAAATACTGCTGCAAATACAACTACTACTTCTGCCACTGCTACTACTACTGCTACTGCTACTGCTACAGCTACTGCTACTGCTACTATTTCTTCCACTACTACTGCCACTCCTACTGCTACTACTACTGCTACTGCTACTGCTACAGCTACTGCTACAGCTACTACTGCTGCTGTTACTGCTACTGCTATTGCAGCTACTGCTACTGCTACTGCTACTGTTGCTGCTCCTGCTACTGCTGCTGCTGCTACTATTGCTGCTGCTGCTACTGCTGCTGCTCCTGCTACTGCTGCTGCAGCTACTGCTACTATTACTGCCACTGCTACTACCACAAGTACTGCTACTACTCTTACTACTGCTGCTGCTACTACTGCTACTTCTACTATTGCTGCTGCTATTCCTGTTGTGTTGCTACTGCTACTGCTACTAATGCTGCTGCTACTGCTGCTGCGGCTACTGCTACTACGGCTACTGCTACTGCTCCCGCTACTGCTACTGCTGCTGCTGCTACTGTTACTGCTGCTACTACTACTGGTGTTGGAGCTACTGCAACTGCTACTGCTGCTGCTCCTGCTACTGCTACTGCTACTGTCGTTTCTGCTACTGCTGCTGCTACTGCTGCGGCTACAGCTACTGCTACTGACACTACTACTGCTACTACTACTGCTACTGCTACTGCTACTACTTCTACCACTGCCACTGTTACTGCCACTACTGCTGCTACTGCTACTGCTTCTACTGCTGCTGATTACTGCTGCTGCTACAGCTGCTGCTGCGGCTACTACTACTTCTACTGCCACTGCTACCGCCACTACTACTACTACTACTATTGCTGCTGCTGCTACTGCTAATTCTACTGCTTGTGCTACTGCTACTACTACTACTACTGCTACTACTGCTACTGTTACTGCTACTGCTCCTGCTCCTGCTACTGCTGATGCTGCTACTGCTGCTGCTACTGATGCTGCTGCTACTACTGTTGCTGCAGCTACTGATACTGCTACTGATACTGCTACTGCTGCTGCTGCTGCTGCTACTGCAAATACTGCTACTGCTACTGCTGCTGCTGCTACTGCTGCTGCTGCTACTGCTGTTGGAGCTACTACAACTGCTACTGCTATTGTTACTGCCACTGCTACTACCACAACTACTGCTGCTACTCGTACTACTGCTACTTCTACTGCTGCTACTACTGCTGCTACTATTGCTACTACTACTACTACTACTACTGCTGCTACTGCTACTGCTACTGCAACTACTACTGCTATTGCTGCTACTGCTACTGCTCCTGCTCCTGCTACTGATACTGCTACTGCTTCTACTGCTGCTGATTACTGCTGCTACTGCTGCTGCTGCTGCTCCTGCTGCTGCGGCTACTGCTACTGCCACTGCCACCGGCACTACTACTGCTACTGCTACTGGTACTGGTACTGCTACTGCCACTGCTATTGCCACTACTACTGCTACTGCTATGGCTATTGCTACTGCTACTGCTACTGCTACCGCTACTGCTACTGCCACTACTACTGCTGCTGCTGCTCCTGGCTACTGCTACTGCTACTGCTGATGCTCCTACTGCTGCTGCAGCTACTGTTACTGCTACTACTACTTCTACTGCTACTTCTACTGCTACCGCTACTGCTACTGCTACTGCTACTGCTCCTACTACTACTACTGCTACTGCTGATGCTGCTACTGCTGCTGCTACTGTTGCTACAGCTACTGCTACTGCAACTGCTCCTGCTCCTGCTCCTGCTGCTGCTATTGCTACTGTTGCTGCAATTTCTGCTGCAAATACTGCTACTGCTTCTGCCACTGCTACTGCCACTACAATTGCTACTGCTACTGCTGCTACTACTGCTACTGCTACAACTACTACTGCTGCTGCTACCGCTATTGCTACTGCTACTGCAGCTACTGCTGCTGCAGCTACTGCTACTGCTACTAATACTGCTACTACTGCTGCTGCTGCTCCTGCTGCTTCTGCTGCTGCTACTACTACTGGAGTAGGAGCTACTGCAACTGCTACTGCTGCTGCTCCTGCTACTGCTACTGCTACTGTCGTTTCTGCTACTGCTACTGCTACTACTACTGCTGCTACTACTGCTACTGCTACTGCTCCTGCCACTGCCACTGTTACTGCCACTACTACTGCTACTGCTACTACTATTGCTACTGCTACGGTTGCTACTGCTACTGCTCCTGCTACTGCTACTGCTACTGCTTCTACTGCTGCTGATTACTGCTGCTGCTACAGCTGCTGCTCCTGCTGCTGTGGCTACTGCTACTGCTATTGCTACTGCCACTGCTACCGCCACTACTACTGCTACTGCTGCTTCTGCTACTGTTGGTGCTGCTACTGCTGATGCTGCTACTGCTGTTGGAGTTACTGCAACTGCTACTGCTACTCTTACTGCCACTGCTACTACCACAACTACTGCTGCTACTCCTACTACTGCTGCTGCTGCTACTGCTACTTCTACTGCTGCTGCTACTGCTACTCCTACTACTACTGCTACTGCTACTGCTACTACTACTACTGTTACTGCTCCTGCTACTGCTACTGCTGATGCTGCTACTGCTACTCCTACTACTACTGCTACTGCTACTGCTACTGCTACTGATACTGCTACTGCTCCTGCTCCTGCTGCTGCTGCTATTGCTGCTGCAAATACTGCTACTGCTACTGCTGTTGCTGCTACTGTTGGTGCTGCTACTGCTGCTGCTGCTACTGTTGGTGCTGCTACTGCTGCTGCTGCTACTGCTGTTGGAGCTACTGCAACTGCTACTACTATTGTTACTGCCACTGCTACTACCACAATTACTGCTGCTACTCCTACTACTGCTGCTGCTGCTACTGCTACTTCTACTGCTGCTACTACTGCTACTGCTCCTGCTACTGCTACTGCTACTGCTGCTGATTACTGCTGCTGCTACAGCTGCTGCTGCTACTACTGCTGCTCCTGCTGCTGCGGCTACTGCGACTGCTACTGCTACCGCCACTACTACTGCTACTGCTACTGGTACTGCTACTGCTACTGCCACTGCTATTGCCACTAATACTGCTACTGCTACGGCTACTGCTACTGCTACTGCTACCGCTACTGCTACTACTACCGCTGCTACTGCTCCTGCTACTGCTACTGCTATTGCTACTGCTGATGCTCCTACTTCTGCTGTAGCTAATGTTACTGCTACTACTACTGCTACTGCTACTACTGCTACTGCTACTGCTACTGCTCCTGCTCCTGCTACTGCTACTACTACTGCTACTACTGCTGCTGCTAGTGTCGCTAAAGCTACTGCTACTGCTACTGCTCCTGCTCCTGCTGCTGCTGCTGCTATTGCTATTGTTGCTGCAATTGCTGCTGCAAATACTGCTACTGCTTCTGCCACTGCTACTGCCACTACTATTGCTACTGCTACTGCTATTGCTACTGCTACTGCTACTACTGCTACTGCTACTGCTCCTGCTACTGCTACTGCTGATGCTGCTACTGTTGCTGCAGCTACTGCTACTGCTACTAATACTGCTACTACTACAGCTCCTGCTCCTGCTGCTTCTGCTGCTGCTATTGCTACTGCTGCTGCAAATACTGCTGCAAATACAACTACTACTTCTGCCACTGCTACTGCAACTACTACTGCTACAGCTACTGCTACTGCTACTACTTCTGCCACTACTACTGCCACCCCTACTGCTACTGCTACTGCTACTGCTACAGCTACTGCTACAGCTACTACTGCTGCTGTTACTGCTACTGCTATTGCAGATACTGCTACTGCTACTGCTACTGCTGCTGCTATTGCTGCTGCTCCTGCTACTGCTGCTGCTCCTGCTACTGCTGCTGCAGCTACTACTACTATTACTGCCACTGCTACTACCACAACTACTGCTGCTACTCTTACTACTGCTGCTGCTACTACTGCTACTTCTACTATTGCTGCTGCTATTCCTGTTGTGTTGCTACTGCTACTGCTACTAATGCTGCTGCTACTGCTGCTGCGGCTACTTCTACTACTGCTACTGCTACTGCTCCCGCTACTGCTACTGCTGCTGCTGCTACTGTTACTGCTGCTACTACTACTGGTGTTGGAGCTACTGCAACTGCTACTGCTGCTGCTCCTGCTACTGCTACTGCTATTGTCGTTTCTGCTACTGCTGCTGCTACTGCTGCGGCTACTGCTACTGCTACAGCCACTACTACTGCTACTACTACTGCTACTGCTACTGCTACTGCTCCTACCACTGCCACTGTTACTGCCACTACTGCTGCTACTGCTATTGCTTCTACTGCTGCTGATTACTGCTGCTGCTACAGCTGCTGCTGCGGCTACTACTACTTCTACTGCCACTGCTACCGCCACTACTACAACTATTGCTGCTGCTGCTACTGCTAATTCTAATGCTGCTGCTACTGCTACTACTACTACTACTACTACTACTACTGCTACTGCTACTGCTACTGCTACTACTGCTACTGTTACTGCTACTGCTCCTGCTCCTGCTACTGCTGATGCTGCTACTGCTGCTGCTACTGATGCTGCTGCTACTACTGTTGCTGCAGCTACTGCTACTGATACTGCTACTGCTCCTGCTGCTGCTGCTACTGCAAATACTGCTACTGCTACTGCTGCTGCTGCTACTGCTGCTGCTGATACTGCTGTTGGAGCTACTGCAACTGCTACTGCTATTGTTACTGCCACTGCTACTACCACAACTACTGCTGCTACTCATACTACTGCTACTTCTACTGCTGCTACTACTGCTGCTACTATTGCTACTACTACTACTACTGCTACTGCTACTGCTACTGCAACTACTACTGCTATTGCTGCTACTGCTACTGCTCCTGCTCCTGCTACTGATACTGCTACTGCTTCTACTGCTGCTGATTACTGCTGCTACTGCTGCAGCTGCTGCTCCTGCTGCTGCGGCTACTGCTACTGCTACCGGCACTACTACTGCTACTGCTACTGGTACTGCTACTGCTACTGCCACTGCTATTGCCACTACTACTGCTACTGCTATGGCTATTGCTACTGCTACTGCTACTGCTACTGCCACTACTACTGCTGCTACTGCTCCTGCTACTGCTACTGCTACTGCTGATGCTCCTACTGCTGCTGCAGCTACTGTTACTGCTACTACTACTGCTACTGCTACTTCTACTGCTACCGCTACTGCTACTGCTACTGCTACTGCTACTGCTCCTGCTACTACTACTGCTACTGCTGATGCTGCTACTGCTGCTGCTGCTACTGTTGCTACAGCTACTGCTACTGCTACTGATACTGCTACTGCTCCTGCTCCTGCAGCTATTGCTACTGTTGCAGCAATTTCTGCTGCAAATACTGCTACTGCTTCTGCCACTGCTAATGCCACTACTATTGCTACTGCTACTGCTGCTACTACTGCTACTGCTACAACTACTACTGCTGCTGCTACCGCTATTGCTACTGCTACTGCAGCTACTGCTGCTGCAGCTACTGCTACTGCTACTAATACTGCTACTACTACTGCTGCTGCTCCTGCTGCTTCTGCTGCTGCTATTGCTACTGTTGCTGCAAATACTGCTGCAAATACAGCTTCTACTTCTGCCACTGCTACTGCCACTACTACTGCTGCTGCTACAGCTACTGCTACAGCTACTACTTCTGCCGCTGCTACTGCCACTACTACTGCTACTGCTACTGCTACAGCTAATGCTACATCTACTACTGCTGCTGTTACTGCTACTGCTACTGCAGCTACTGCTGATGCAGCTACTGCTACTGCTACTGCTACTGCTGCTGCTCCTGCTACTGCTGCTACTATTGCTGCTGCTGCTGCTACTGCTGCTGCTGCTGCAGCTAATGCTGCTGCTACTGCTACTGCCACTGCTATTGCCCCTACTACTGCTACTGCTACTGCTACTACTGCTACTGCTAATGCTAATGCTAATGCTACTGCTACTGCTGCTGCTGCTGCTACTGCTGATGCAGCGACTGCTACTACTACTGTAACTGCTACTGTTACTGCTGCTGCTGCAGCTGCTGGTGCTACTACTCCTGCTACTGCTACTACTACTACTCCTCCTGCTGCTGCGGCTGCTGGTGCTACTGCCGCTATTACTACTACTACTGGTACTGCTACTGCTACTGCTACAGCTACTGTTGATGCTGCTACTGCTGCTGCTGCTGCTACTGTTGCTGCAGCTACTGCTACTGCTGCTACTTCTACTGCTACTGCTACTGCTGCTGCTGCTATTGCTGATGTGCTGCTACTGCTTCTCCTATTGCTGCTGCTGCAGCTACTGCTACTGCTACTGCTGCTACTGCTACTGCTGATGCTGCTACTATTGCTGCTGCTACTGCTGCTGCTGCTACTGTTGTTGGAGCTACTGCAACTGCTACTGATGCTGCTACTGCTACTGCTACTGCTACTGTTGGTGCTGCTACTGCTACTGTTGGTGCTGCTACTGCTGCTGGTCCTGCTGCTGCGGCTACTGCTACTGCTACTGCTAATGCCACTACTACTACTACTACTGCTACAGCTACTGGTACTTCTACTGCTACTGATACTGCTACTGCTCCTGCTCCTGCTGCTGCTGCTGCTATTTCTACTGCTGCTGTTATTGCTACCGCAAATACTGCTACTGCTTCTGCCACTGCTACTGCTACTACTATTGCTACTGCTACTGCTACTGCTACAGCTACTGCTACAGCTACTACTGCTGCTGCTACTGCTACTACAGCTACTGCTGCTGCAGCTACTGCTGCTGCTGCTACTGCTGCTGCTACTGCTGCTGCTGCTACTGCTGCTGCAGCTACTGCTACTGCTACTGCTGGTGCTACTGCTCCTGCTACTGCTGCTGCTACTGTCGCTGCTGCAGCTACTGCTACTGTTATTCCCGCTGCTACCACAACTACTGCTGCTACTACTATTGCTACTGCTACTGCTACTACTGCTACTGCTCCTGCTACTGCTGATGCTGCTATTGTTGCTGCAGCTACTACTACTGCTACTAATACTGCTCCTACTACTACTCCTGCTCCTGCTCCTGCTGCTTCTGGTGCTGCTATTGCTACTGCTGCTGCAAATACTGCTGCAAATACATCTACTACTTCTGCCACTGCCACTGCCACTACTACTGCTACTGCTACTGCTACTGCTACTGCTACAGTTACTGCTACGGCTACTACTTCTGCCAGTGCTACTGCCACTACTACTGCTACTGCTACTGCTACAGCTACTGCTACAGCTACTACTGCTGCTGCTACTGCTACTGCTACTGCAGCTACTGCTGATGCAGCTACTGCTACTGCTACTGCTACTGCTGCTGCTCCTGCTACTGCTGCTGCTGCTACTATTGCTGCTGCTGCTACTGCTGCTGCTGCTGCTACTGCTGCTGCAGCTACTGCTACTGTTACTGCCACTGCTACTACCACAACTACTGCTGCTACTCTTACTACTGCTGCTGCTACTACTGCCCCTTCTACTGTTGCTGCTGCTATTCCTGTTGTGTTGCTACTGCTACTGCTACTGATGCTGCTGCTACTGCTGCTGCGGCTACTGCTACTACGGCTACTGCTACTGCTCCTGCTACTGCTACTACTGCTGCGGCTACTGCTACTACGGCTACTGCTACTGCTCCCTCTACTGCTACTGCTACTGCTACTGCTACTGCTGCTGCTACTGTTGCTGCTGCTACTACTACTGGTGTAGGAGCTACTGCAACTGCTACTGCTGCTGCTCCTGCTACTGCTACTGTCGTTTATGCTACTCCTGCTACGGAAACTGCTACTGCTACTACTACTGCTACTACTGCTACTGCAACTGCTCCTGCCACTGCCACTGCCACTGTTACTGCCACTACTACTGCTACTGCTACTGCTACTACTATTGCTACTGCTACGGTTGCTACTGCTACTGCTCCTGCTACTACTACTGCTACTGCTACTGCTGCTGCTACTGCTACTGCTACCGCCACTACTACTGCTACTGCTGCTGCTGCTACTGTTGGTGCTGCTACTGCTGCTGCTGCTACTGCTGTTGGAGTTACTGCAACTGCTACTGCTACTGTTACTGCCACTGCTACTACCACAACTACTGCTGCTACTCCTACTACTGCTGCTTCTGCTACTTCTACTTCTACTGCTGCTGCTACTGCTACTCCTACTACTACTGCTACTGCTACTGCTACTGCTACTACTGCTACTGTTACTGCTCCTGCTACTGCTACTACTGATGCTGCTACTGCTGCTGCTACTGATGCTGCTGCTGCTACTGTTGCTGCAGCTACTGCTACTGCTACTGATACTGCTACTGCTCCTGCTCCTGCTGCTGCTACTGCTATTGCTGCTGCAAATATTGCTACTGCTACTGCTGCTGCTACTGTTGGTGCTGCTACTGCTGCTGCTGCTACTGTTGTTGGAGCTACTGCAACTGCTACTGCTATTGTTACTGCCACTGCTACTACCACAATTACAGCTGCTACTCCTACTACTGCTCCTGCTGCTACTGCTACTTCTACTGCTGCTACTACTGCTACTACTACTACTACTGCTACTGTTACTGCTACTGCCACTACTACTGCCTGCCACTACTACTGCTATTGCTGCTACTGCTACTGCTCCTGCTACTGCTTCTACTGCTGCTGATTACTGCTGCTGCTACAGCTGATGCTGCTACTACTGCTGCTTCTGCTGCTGCGGCTACTGCGACTGCTACTGCTACCGCCACTACTACTGCTACTGCTACCGCCACTACTACTGCTGCTACTGCTCCTGCTACTGCTACTGCTGATGCTCCTACTGCTGCTGTAGCTACAGTTACTGCTACTGCTACTGCTACTGCTACTACTACTACTGCTACTGCTACTGCTACTGCTCCTGCAACTGCTACTACTACTGCTACTGCTGCTACTGCTGCTGCTGCTACTGTTGCTACAGCTACTGCTACTGCTACTGATACTGCTACTGCTCCTGCTCCTGCTCCTGCTGCTGCTGCTATTGCTACTGTTGCTGCAATTGCTGCTGCAAATACTGCTACTGCTTCTGCCACTGCTACTGCCACTACTATTGCTACTGCTACTGCTACTGCTACTACTGCTACTGCTACTGCTCCTGCTACTGCTACTGCTGATGCTGCTACTGTTGCTGCAGCTACTACTACTGCTACTAATACAGCTACTACTACTGCTCCTGCTCCTGCTGCTTCTGCTGCTGCTATTGCTACTGCTGCTGCAAATACTGCTGCAAATACAGCTACTACTTCTGCCACTGCTACTGCCACTACTACTGCTACTGCTACTGCTACTGCTACAGCTACTGCTACTGCTACTGCTACTACTTCTGCCACTACTACTGCCACTACTACTGCTACTGCTACTGCTACTGCTACAGCTACTAGTACTGCTGTTACTGCTACTGCTACTGCAGCTACTGCTGATGCAGCTACTGCTACTGCTACTGCTGCTGCTCCTGCTGCTGCTGCTACTATTGCTGATGCTGCTACTGCTGCATTTCCTGCTACTGCTGCTGCTACTGCTGCTGCAGCTACTGCTACTATTACTGCCACTGCTACTACCACAACTACTGCTGCTACTCTTACTACTGCTGCTGCTACTACTGCTACTTCTACTATTGCTCCTGCTATTCCTTTTGTGTTGCTACTGCTACTGCTACTAATGTTGCTACTGCTGCTGCTGCGGCTACTGCTACTATGGCTACGGCTACTGCTCCCGCTACTGCTACTGCTACTGCTGCTGCTACTGTTACTGCTGCTACTACTACTGGTGTTGGAGCTACTGCAACTGCTACTGCTGCTGCTCCAGCTACTGCAACTGCTACTGTCGTTTCTGCTACTGCTGCTGCTACTACTGCTGCGGCTACTGCTACTGCTACTGCCACTACTACTGCTACTACTACTGCTACTGCTACTGCTCCTGCCACTGCCACTGTTACTGCCACTACTACTGCTACTGCTACTACTGCTACTGCTACGGTTGCTACTGCTCCTGCTACTGCTACTGCTACTGCTACTGCTACTGCTACTGCTACTGCTTCTACTGCTGCTGATTACTGCTGCTGCTGCGGCTACTGCTACTGCTACTGATACTGCCACTGCTACCGCCACTACTACTGCTACTGCTGCTGCTACTGCTGTTGGAGCTACTGCAACTGCTACTGCTACTGCTACTGTTACTGCCACTGCTACTACCACAACTACTGCTGCTACTCCTACTACTGCTGCTGCTGCTACTGCTACTTCTACTGCTACTGCTACTACTACTACTACTACTGCTACTGCTACTGCTACTACTGCTACTGTTACTGCTACTACTCCTGCTCCTGCTCCTGCTTCTGCTACTGTTGGCGCTGCTACTGCTGCTGCTACTGATGCTGCTGCTGCGACTGTTGCTGCAGCTACTGCTACTGCTACTGATACTGCTACTGCTCCTGCTCCTGCTGCTGCTGCTATTGCTGCTGCAAATACTGCTACTGCTGCTGCTGCTACTGTTGGTGATGCTACTGCTGCTGCTGCTACTGCTGTTGGAGCTACTGCAACTGCTACTGCTATTGTTACTTCCACTGCTACTACCACAACTACTGCTGCTACTCCCACTACTGCTGCTGCTCCTACTGCTACTTCTACTGCTGCTACTACTGCTACTACTACTGCTACTGCCAGTACTACTGCTATTGCTGCTACTGCTACTGCTCCTGCTACTGCAACTGCTACTGCTTCTACTGCTGCTTATTACTGCTGCTGCTACAGCTGCTGCTCCAGCTGCTGCGTCTACTGCTACTGCTACAGCCACTGCTACCGCCACTACTACTGCTACTGGTACTGCTACTGCTACTGCTATTGCCACTACTACTGCTACTGCTACGGCTACTGCTACTGCTACTGCCACTACTACTGCTGCTACTGCTCCTGCTACTGCTACCGCTGATGCTCCTACTATTGCTGCAGCTACTGTTACTGCTACTGCTACTGCTACTGCTACTGCTACTGCTGCTACTGCTACTGCTACTGCTCCTGCTCCTGCTACTCCTACTACTACTGCTACTACTGATGCTGCTACTGCTACTGCTGCTACTGTTGCTACAGCTACTGCTACTGCTACTGATACTGCTACTGCTCCTGATCCTGCTCCTGCTGCTATTGCTACTATTGCTGCAATTGCTGCTGCAAATACTGCTACTGCTTCTGCCACTGCTACTGCCACTACTATTGCTACTGCTACTGCTACTGCTACAGCTACTGCTACAACTACTACTACTGCTACCGCTAGTGCTACTGCTACTGCAGCTACTGCTGCAGCTACTGCTACTGCTACTGCTACTGCTACTGCTACAGCTACTGCTACTGCTACTACTTCTGCCACTACTACTGCCACTACTACTGCTACTGCTACTGCTACTGCTACAGCTACTACTGCTGCTGTTACTGCTACTGCTACTGCAGCTACTGCTGATGAAGCTACTGCTACTGCTACTGCTGCTGCTGCTACTGCTGCTGCTGCTACTATTGCTGCTGCTGCTGCTGCTCCTGCTACTGCTGCTTCTACTGCTGCTGCAGCTACTGCTACTACTACTGGTGTTGGAGCTACTGCAACTGCTACTGCTGCTGCTCCAGCTACTGCTACTGCTACTGTCATTTCTGCTACTGCTGCTGCTACTACTGCTGCGGCTACTGCTACTGCTACTGCTACTGCCACTACTACTGCTACTACTACTGCTACTGCTACTGCTCCTGCCACTGCCACTTTTACTGCCACTACTACTGCTACTGCTACTACTGCTACTGCTACGGTTGCTACTGCTACTGCTACTGCTACTGCTACTGCTACTGCTTCTACTGCTGCTGATTACTGCTGCTGCTACAGCTGCTGCTACGGCTACTGCTACTGCCACTGCTACCGCCACTACTACTGCTACTGCTGCTGCTACTGCTGTTGGGGCTACTGCAACTGCTACTGCTACTGTTACTGCCACTGCTACTACCACAACTACTGCTGCTACTCCTATTACTGCTGCTGCTGCTACTGCTACTTCTACTGCTACTGCTACTACTACTACTACTACTACTACTACTACTGCTACTGCTACTGCTACTGCTACTGCTACTACTGCTACTGTTACTGCTACTGCTCCTGCTTTCGCTGCTGCTACTGCTGCTACTGATGCTGCTGCTGCTACTGTTGCTGCAGCTACTGCTACTGCTACTGATACTGCTCCTGCTCCTGCTGCTATTGCTGCTGCAAATACTGCTACTGCTGCTGCTGCTACTGTTGGTGATGCTACTGCTGCTGCTGCTACTGCTGTTGGAGCTACTACAACTGCTACTGCTATTGTTACTTCCACTGCTACTACCACAACTACTGCTGCTACTCCTACTACTGCTGCTGCTGCTACTGCTACTTCTACTGCTGCTACTACTGCTACTACTACTACTACTACTGCTACTACTACTGCTACTGCCACTACTACTACTATTGCTGCTACTGCTACTGCTCCTGCTACTGCTACTGCTACTTCTTCTACTGCTGCTGAGTACTGCTGCTGCTACAGCTGATGCTACTGCTGCGTCTACTGCTACTGCTACAGCCACTGCTACCGCCACTACTACTGCTACTGGTACTGCTACTGCTACTGCTATTGCCACTACTACTGCTACTGCTACGGCTACTGCTACTGCTACTGCTAGTGCCACTACTACTGCTGCTACTGCTCCTGCTACTGCTACTGCTGATGCTCCTACTATTGCTGCAGCTACTGTTACTGCTACTCCTACTGCTACTGCTACTGCTACAGCTACTGCTACTGCTACTGCTGCTACTGCTACTGCTACTGCTCCTGCTCCTGCTACTACTACTACTACTGCTACTACTGATGCTGCTACTGCTGCTGCTGCTACTGTTGCTACAGCTACTGCTACTGATACTGCTACTGCTCCTGCTCCTGCTCCTGCTCCTGCTCGTGCTGCTATTGCTACTATTGCTGCAATTGCTGCTGCAAATACTGCTACTGGTTCTGCCACTGCTACTGCCACTACTATTGCTACTGCTACTGCTACTGCTACATCTACTGCTACAACTACTACTGCTGCTACCGCTATTGCTACTGCTACTGCAGCTACTGCTGCTGCAGCTACTGCTACTGCTACTGCTACAGCTACAGCTACTGCTACTACTTCTGCCACTACTACTGCCACTACTACTGCTACTGCTACTGCTACTGCTACAGCTACTACTGCTGCTGTTACTGCTACTGCTACTGCAGCTACTGCCGATGCAGCTACTGCTACTGCTACTGTTGCTGCTGCTGCTACTGCTGTTGCTGCTACTATTGCTGCTGCTGCTACTGCTGCTGATCCTGCTACTGCTGCTACTGCTGCTGCAGCTACTGCTACTATTACTGCCACTGCTACTACCACAACTACTGCTGCTACTCTTACTACTGCTGCTGCTACTACTGCTACTTCTACTATTGCTCCTGCTATTCCTGTTGTGTTGATACTGCTACTGCTACTAATGCTGCTGCGGCTACTGCTACTACGGCTACTGCTACTGCTCCCGCTACTGTTACTGCTACTGCTACTGCTACTGCTGCTGCTACTGTTACTACTGCTACTACTACTGGTGTTGGAGCTACTGCAACTGCTACTGCTGCTGCTCCAACTACTGCTACTGCTACTGTCGTTTCTGCTACTGCAGCTGCTACTACTGCTGCGGCTACTGCTACTGCTACTGCCTCTACCACTACTACTGCTACTACTACTGCTACTGCTACTGCTCCTGCCACTGCCACTGTTACTGCCACTACTACTGCTACTGCTACTGCTACTACTGCTACTGCTACGGTTGATACTGCTACTGCTCCTGCTACTGCTACTGATACTGCTACTGCTACTGCTTCTACTGCCGCTGATTACTGCTGCTGCAACAGCTGCTGCTGCGGCTACTGCTACTGACACTGCTACCGCCACTACTACTGCTACTGCTGCTGCTACTGTTGTTGGAGCTACTGCAACTGCTACTGCTACTGTTACTGCCACTGCTACTACCACAACTACTGCTGCTACTCCTACTACTGCTGCTGCTGCTACAGCTACTTCTACTGCTACTGCTACTGCTACTACTACTACTACTACTACTACTACTACTACTGCTACTGCTACTGCTACTGTTACTACTGCTACTGTTACTGCTACTGCTCCTGCTCCTGCTACTGCTACTGCTGATGCTGCTACTGCTGCTGCTACTGATGCTGCTGCTACTGTTGCTGCAGCTACTGCTACTGCTACTGATACTGCTACTGCTCCTGCTCCTGCTCCTGCTGCTTCTGCTATTGCTGCTGCAAATACTGCTACTGCTGCTGCTTCTACTGTTGGTGCTGCTGCTGCTACTGCTGTTGGAGCTACTGCAACTGCTACTGCTATTGTTACTTCCACTGCTACTACCACAACTACTGCTGCAACTCCTACTACTGCTGCTGCTGCTACTGCTACTTCTACTGCTGCTACTACTGCTACTACTTCTACTACTACTACTACTGCTACTACTACTGCTACTGCCACTACTACTGTTATTGCTGCTACTGCTACTACTCCTGCTACTGCTACTGCTACTGCTTCTACTGCTGCTGATTACTGCTGCTGCTACATCTGCTGCAACTGCTGCTGCTCCTGCTGCTGCGTCTACTGCTACTGCTACAGCCACTGCTACCGCCACTACTACTGCTACTGGTACTGCTACTGCTACTGCTATTGCCACTACTACTGCTACTGCTACGGCTACTGCTACTGCTACTACTACTGCCACTACTACTGCTGCTACTGCTCCTGCTACTGCTACTGTTGATGCTCCTACTATTGCTGCAGCTACTGTTACAGCTACTGCTACTGCTACTGCTACTACTGCTACTGCTACTGCTACTGCTCCTGCTCCTGCTACTACTACTACTGCTACTACTGATGCTGCAACTGCTGCTGCTGCTACTGTTGCTATAGCTACTGCTACTGCTACTGATACTGCTACTGCTCCTGCTCCTGCTCCTGCTGCTGCTGCTATTGCTGCTATTGCTGCAATTGCTGCTGCAAATACTGCTACTGCTTCTGCCACTGCTACTGCCACTACTATTGCTACTGCTACTGCTACTGCTACAGCTACTGCTACAACTACTGCTGCTGCTACCGCTATTGCTACTGCTACTGCAGCTACTGCTGCTGCAACTACTGCTGCTGCAGCTACTGCTGCTGCAGCTACTGCTGCTACAGCTACTGCTGCTACTGCTACTGCTGGTGCTGCTGCTACTGCTACTGCTCCTGCTACTGCCGCTGCTGCAGCTACTGCTACAGTTACTGCCACTGCTACAACCACAACTACTGCTGCTACTGCCACTACTATTGCTACTGCTACTGCTACTACTGCTACTGCTCTTGCTACTGCTACTGCTGATATTGCTACTACTGCTGCTGCTATTGTTCTGCAGCTACTGCTACTGCTACTAATACTGCTACTACTACTACTCCTGCTCCTGCTGCTGCTGCTATTGCTACTGCTGCTGCTATTGCTGCTGTAAATACTGCTGCAGATATAGCTACTGCTTCTGCCACTGCTACTGCCACTACTACTGCTACAGCTACTGCTACAGCTAATACTGCTGCTGCTACTGCTACTGCAGTTACTGCTGCTGCAGCTAGTGCTACTGCTACTGCTACTGCTGGTGCTGCTGGTGCTGCTGCTACTGCTGCTGCTCCTGCTACTGCTGCTGCTACTGCTGCTGCTGCAGCAGCTACTGCTACTGTTACTGCCACTGCTACTACCACAACTACTGCTGCTTTGTATGGGAAAATAGAAGAAGAAGTATATGTATGTCAACCTCCAGGCTTTGAAGATCCAGAACATGATGACTATGTATTCAAACTAGACAAAGCTCTATATGGCCTTCATCAGGCACCTAGAGCTTGGTATGATACATTGTCCTCTTACCTATTGCAGAACAATTTCAAAAGAGGTGCCATTGACAAGACTCTATTCACAAGGAAGGTCAAGGATGATATACTACTGGTCCAAATATATGTAGATGATATCATCTTTGGATGAACAAATGATCAATTGTGCAAAGAATTTGAAGAACTGATGCAAATCAAGTTCAAGATGAGTTCAATGGGTCCAATGAATTTCTTCCTTGGACTCCAAATCAATCAGAAATCAGATGGTATTTTGATCAATCAATCAAAATATGTCAGAGATATCTTAGAGAAGTTTGCAATGAAAGATTGCAAAAGTGCAAGCACTCCAATGGAAAATCACAAACACCTACATCCTGATGTTGAGGGGGAGGATGTAGATGAGCACCTTTACAGATCAATGATAGGATCTTTGATGTATTTAACTGCATCAAGGCCTGACATAATGTATAGTGTTTGTGTATGTACCAGATATCAAGCAAAACCAAAAGAGTTACATTTACAAGCAGTCAAAAGAATCTTCAGATACTTGAAAGGAAAACCTTCACTTGGTCTTTGGTATCCACATGCATCACCATTTGAACTCATAGCCTACACAGATAGTGACTATGGTGGTGAATGCCAAGACAGAAAATCTACTACTGGTGGATGTCAATTTTTTGGATCAAGGTTGGTGTCATGGCAATGCAAGAAACAAACCAATGTTTCAACTTCAGCTGCTGAAGCAGAGTATGTGGCTGCATCTGCCTGCTGTGCTCAAGTGCTGTGGATTCAAAATCAACTCCTAGACTTTGGTATCTCTATTCTTAAAACTCCAATTTTTATAGATAATCAAAGTGCTATCAGTATTGTGAATAATCCAGTAAAACATTCTAAAACAAAACACATTGAAATTAGATTTCACTTTATAAGAGATTGCAATGAAAAGAAATTAATTAAAGTAGAGAAAATTCACACTGATGACCAATTAGCAGATCTTTTTACAAAAGCATTTGATGTAGGAAGATTCAACTTTTTGGTTAGCAGTATTGGAATGATTTTAATAAGTTAAGTCTAAAAAGAAAATCGTGTGTAAAGTGTTTTGTACAAATTTTAACTTTAATTTTCTGTTTACTACTGGTTATTCATTACTACTGATCTTGTTATTACTACCACAATCTAGTACTGATAGGGTTTCTCAGTAGAAATTAAGTCTAGTATAGAAACAAAAGTTACTACTGATGTCTCTACTACTGTTACTTAGTTACTACTGATCGACCGTTATCTGTAAAATACGACAATTACATTACTGACCCTCATGAAAATAGCCGTTAGGTTATTATTCGAAGGATATTTTGGTCATTTTGCAGGTTTAATCGAAAAATATAAATAGCAGTTTGAGATTAGTTTAGCATTATCTTCTCCTCGATTCGATAAACCCTACGCTAAACCCTAATCCTCTGCAAAAGTCGATCAAAACCCTTCATCAGTAACAACTCAATTACTTTCACAATCTTGAAATTCTTGCCAAGACGATCACCCTCTCTGTAATACATCTCATCTCAAAAGATCAAAATCATTCAAATGGCAACCCTAAAAGCTCATACAGTCAAAACAGATTTGAAATACTCTGAATTTCACAACATGTGTGCCTTCCTCAGAAATCCTGATGGCACAAAGGACTTTCGTCCTATAGTTACGTTTCTGAAAAACTCTTCTATCAAGTTTGCTCTCACAATCAACCCCAGGGCATATGAACAACATCTCATTGATTTTTGGACCAATGCTGAAAGAACTGAAGGTTCAACCATGTCTATGATCAAATCAACTGTGGAAGGAAAGTGTATCACTATAACTGAACAATCCATTAGACAACATCTTCAACTCCATGATGAGTCAGGTATGTTTTCTTTGCCAAAGGAGGATCTGGTTGATGTTTTACAAAAAATGGGTTATGAAGGAAGACTTGACATTGTCACATTTCAAAAAGGTCTTCTTTCACCCCAATGGAAATTTTTAGTTCATACTATTCAACACTGCATCTCTCCTAAAAGGAGTACTTGGAATGAGTTCAACAAGTCAATAGCTTCTGCTGTTGTTTGCTTAAGCACAGGCCAAGTATTCAATTTTTCCAATATGATCTTTGAAGGAATGCTTGGAAACTTATCATCTTCAAAATTCTTAATGTATCCAAGATTTCTTACTCATATTATTAACTGTGAATTACAAAATCTTTCAACTCCCAAAAACATTTTTGTAACACCAGAATTAAACAAAAAGGTTTTTGCAAATATGAGAAAAAGATTTAATTTTTCTGGTAAAGATACTCCACTGTTCTCAAACATGATCAATGATCAACCACCCACTGGAGAAGGTTCAAGCCACCCAATTGAACCCCAACCCACTCCACCACCAAATACAGCCCAAACAGAACCCATTGAGTCCACTCAAATAAATGAACCAATAGATGTCCTGCAAGTGTCCCAGGTACATGAGATTACTCCCCAGAGTGCTACTCTTCACTCTGAGGAAGACCAGACCTTAGCCAAACAAATTTCTATCAAATATAAAAGGAAGAAAACTTCCTTAAAGGACACCAGGGGACCAACTGAGTCAAACCCTAGACTCCAAGAGTTGACCTCACAGGAGGAGAGAGGTCATGAGGAAAGGGCTCTCACTACTGATGCCCCAAAGGTGGGTGCACAGGCTAGTGAGAACATCAATAGGACCCAGACCTCGGCAACTCTAAGTGATGACTCTGAATTTGAGGCATTACTAAGAGGACCCCGGTGCCAAGAAACCACAAGGGGGGGCACTACTGCTTCTTCTAGGAAGAAGAGAGTGTCCAAACAACCCATTTCATCACCAAGAAGTGATGAGGGTAGAACAGAACAACTTGAATTGACGGATAGGATGGAAAACCTTAAAGCTAATGTACCTATTGAGCCCAATGATCCACCCAAAGGGGCTGAGGGCAGTATTAAAACCACTAAATTGACGGCTAGGAAGGAAAACCTTAAAACCACTGTACAAAATTGTCTGGAGTTACTTAATAATCAAGGGAAAACCATGACCTACATGAAGCACTACATAAATACCTTGAACAGAAGGCAGAAGAGATTTGAACAAAGGCTTCAAAGGCAATCAAATTTGATCAGGAAATTACAAAGAAAGATTGCAAGTAGTGAGGCTCAACAAGTTGAGATCACTAAGGGGGAGAAAGATCAAATTCAAGGGATGATTGATCAGTCTATTGCAGCCTCCTTAACTTGAAAGAGGTTCATGGTGAAACAAGTCAAAATGTTGGTGAAGACTTATACAGAGAAATGGATGAGGATGTATTTGTGTCTGCAAATCAATCGCAAACAGCAGAACAAGTAATCTCTCCAGTTGCTACTGAAGTGATAGAAACTACTGATCCTATGGTTATCACTGAGGAAAAGGATCAAGAGGTTGTTACTACTGGTCATGGTGAAAAGGCAGAAACACCAGTAGTAAACGCAACAGAAGAAAATATTATGGTTACTACTGATGCCCTAGCAGTGGTAACTACTGAAACAATCTCACCAGTAGTAAATGAAGACAAACAAATTGTGCCAGTAGCAGATATACCAGTAGAAACTACCTTGGTTACTACTGAAGAGGAGGAAGAAGAAATTCCTGAACTTATTGAACGAGAACGTTATGTCATCATCTCAAAACCACCAACACCTGATCAACCACTTATCATACCTGACATTGATGATAATGTGAACTGGTTTGAAGTAGATGAATGTGCTCTTCCTCCACATCCAAAGATTCTATCAGAAGACAAACTTAAATTGTTTTCTCCATCAATTATAATAAATGGTATTCCTGACATGAAATATACTCCACCTCCATCTGTACTTCCAGCTTGTATTGGAAAGGGAAAAGAGATTTATGATGATGATTATCCCAACAGAGCATTAGGTCACCACATGGTGAACAAAATTAATCATGTCAGATCTGAGAAACAATCCAGATGGAAGGTGAAACATATGAGGTATTGGAAGAAAGTGGCTATGTATCAAGCTCTTGAAGAAAAGAAAAAGGCAGAAAAAGAAAGATTGAAAAGACAAGGAATTCAAGAAGCTGAAGTACCTGTTCCACAAATAAAAGATGTTCAGATAGCAGACCAACAAGCTGAATTTAAAAGACATAGAAAAATTAAAGAAGAACATTTAAACTGTCTTGAAGATCTGGTAGCTGAATGTAAAAGAACAAAAGGTGAACTACCAGATGACATCTTTGAACAGAAGAAAAATATGATTGACTTTCTGAAGTCAAAAGGGCATAGTGCAAAATCTTTTGGCAGAATGAGGATGATTACAATAATAGATAAATATTGTACTGCCAAGAAGAAAGAATTAGCTGAACTAGATGCAGAAGAAGAAAAAGCAAAAGCTTTAATTCCTATAGATCCAACAATCATTTCATCTGGAAAACTAACTCCTGGTGAAACTTCCACACCCCAATCAAAGAAAAGAAAAGCTCTTCCACAGGAACAGAAAGACAAAAAGAAATCAAAAACAGAACAAATTATTCCTGTTCTTGAAGTTCCTATTGCTCCCCTTGAAGACAATCCAATCATCAATTGGAGAGTTATTGAAAATAATGTAATTGAAGTTATAAGGGAAGACAAACCAGTCCAGAGATTTACTGGATGGAAGCCAATGATCAGATCTTGTTCAAGAAGTGATATAATCAAAGTACTGATTATTGGAAAACCAAGAATGACTAAGAAGACTTGGAAGAATTCTGGTGCTGGATACTTAACCAAAATGATTGATGCTGCTTTTTATCCAGATAACTATCCAGAAATATTTTCTAACACAGAAAATGTGTATGCTTGGAATGTGTTACCCACAGTACAGATGTACTTCTTTGAAAGATCAAGCAAGAACTGTGAGTTATACTTATTTGAAAAAGAATATCCACACTCTGAAGAAACTATGTATCAAATATTCACAAACACAATGATGAAACCTTATGATGAAGTAATGTTCAGACAAAAACTCAACTACTTTATCAAAAGAAATAGCAAGTATATAATAGCTCAAAGGAAAAGACAAAATCAAAGAACACTTGAGAAAAGAGCTGCTGAAGAAGAGCAAATGAAGAAAGAACAAAAAGAAACTTAATTAATTCAAGATGAATTAATAAGTTTAGGGGGAGATTGTTGGAACATAAAGGATCTACTACTGAAATTGAATTACTACTGAAGAAGGAAGTTACTACTGATCTCGATTTACTACTGCTAAAGGCAAATACTACTGACGATCAAGTGTTACTTCTGATGTTATATTTAGAGCTGATCGTGTCCGAGATTCTAGTAGAGTTAGTTATAGAATGTAAATCTTTATGTAATTCAATTGTAATCGATTCCTAGAATAACTAGGTTAATAAGTCAGGCTTCAAGGACTATTATATATAGTTCCTTATGAATTGTAAACATACGTGTATTGATCGAATGAATTAATACATTGAAACTTTTTGTGATAAACTGTGTTCTTCGTTTTATTCTTATTCGATTCCAGTTTACATTGTTCTTAATCTAATAACATAAGTGTTAATCCGCTGTAACTTCTTGTGTTAGTAGATCTGAGTTTCTAATAACTTCATTGAGTTATTCGATCCTGACAGATGCCCAAAACTCCACATTGTAGACTGACACACTTCTCTTTGCTTCTTTTTATCACTTTTGTAAAATACAAAATTTTATGCAAAATGTACAATATATAATATATGATGAGGGCATGCTAACAATGTCAGCTGACTTCAATCATTGGTCTCAAAGGACAAACAACCTTAATAGTTAATGTACTTATTACAAGGGCAGTAATTCCCCGCGCGTTGCAGCGGGTCTTTAAATCATACTTGTTTTAATTTAATATTTACAATCAAATAAGCATATATGGTTAATAAAATGCATGATGTGGTTTTATTAGTTAATTTACAACCTTTTAAATACTAAAATATTTTTTAACCATTATTTGAGGGCAATAGTCATCATTTTCCTTTATATTAAATAACCATTACTTTAAACGACTGGTTTAAAATTGTCAACACAATGTTCACTAATTTTTAAATACTCAACGAAGTATATTAAAGAATATGTTAAACTACATTATAAAATTCTATTGCTTCGATTAATGAAGTTTCGGATGGCAGCAAAACCATAAATTTATAATATACAACCAAACCGTCATACTACTTATTATGTGAATATAAAAAAAACGTAGTATTTAAAACATTTTTGTCGAAAACCTTTTATTTTTGGATTCTTAGTATTTTATTTTGCTTTTAATATTATTAATATTAAAAATTAAAAGGATTATGTATTGTTGTAGACTGTAGTACAACTTTTTTATATTAGATATTTCATATCTATATCTATACTCCTTTCATAATCATTTAGGGGATAGGAGTACTTTTGGTATTAAAAAATTTAAGCACTCTAACGTTTTCCATCACCACCGTATCTCTTCCAACCTTCAACCGTTTCTTCATCACAACCCTTCGCCGAAGGGTATTCTGACCAGTCGCACCTCTTCGCTCCTCCAACAGTTGTGCGACAACTCATCTTCACACCCCTTCTTTCCCAACCGGCGTTTACCTTCACTTGTCCCATGGCTTCAACCGTCAACCGTCATCATCCAACGAATCTATAAATACTTCACCTCCTGTCATCATCCAACGAATCTATAAATACTTCACCTCCTCTCATCCGGTACTGCCATATCCTTCGCACTTCCACTTCGTTGTTCTTATGCAGTTTCCAATTTTCCTTTTTATTCAGCCAAGGTATATTCTATTTAGTTTCTAATGTTCCCCCAATTCGTTCTTATGCAGAAATTAGGTTTTTTTTTGTTAATTTAATATTTGTATTGCAATGAATTTTTTTCCTTCGTATTTCGTTAATTCTGTAACATGTAATACGTTAAAGATGATTGATTACCAAATTAATGTTTTAATTGGATTATAAGTCTTTGTCGGAATGGTTAATGTATTGTTATTCCATATTTTCATGTGTAAAGATTGGATCTTTTTTTGGGTTTTGATGCCTAAAATGGTTTGAATAATTCATAATTCACATATGAATACTTTCGACAATAAGTCATAATCTCATGTGTAGCGAAACGATATTTTACTTCTGCTTAATTGTGTTTTTTTTTAGTTTTAACTTAATTCATTCTCTGAAAGTACCAATATAAGTACTTGATTTATGTTATCAAATTTCCTTTAATTTATATGCATATACAGGTTTTTAATTAAAAGAATTGTGATTCCCGTGCTTTGACTAAAGAGGGAATGAGTAAACATAAATGAAAAAATATGGAAGTCTCTTACTTCTTATCACTGTTCTTTTTTACACATTTAAGTTTTTGGATATTTAAGCATTGTTATTTTGAACCAAATGCTTGTATTGAGTTATTTTTTTTTCACTTTAGTATGTTTGTATAGTCATATTTTTATCAGCATTATTGTGGATGTTATTTCCGTATTTCAGAATTTGTCACAAATAAATGCTCTTGATATTTAACTATCTTGTTGTAATTTGTTTGGGGAATTGTCAATAGTTCACATGAACTAAGCGGTACGAGGTACGGGAGTTTCGAATTCTCTATTTGGTAAAAGTGTTTATTTCTTTAAAAATTAATCAAAATGATGTAAGGAAAAAATGGTCAAAATTTTGAAATTTGCATTTTTTTGGCATTTTTTGAAATTTGCATTTCAACACTGTTGCTTCCTATAAATGCCAACATTAGTTCATGCGAATATCAAAGTATGCAATTTTTGACATTATGTATGCAAATTTTGACGTTAATGTAGTTGAATTTCATTAAGGCCATGAATTTGACCTGGTTCCATTAAATCAAATGTTTTGTTTGGACAATTTTCATTAATTTTCATCAAAATACTGCATTTGACTTTAATGATGGATGCAGTAGCATTATAATAGTATAACTGCTTTGTTTGGACAATTTCATTAACTTTCATCAAAGTTTAACGAGAATGCGTATATTGTTTCTCAACAAAGTGATATATTTTCATACACAGAATATTTTGGTATATGGTATACATCTAAGTTCAGAATTATCAACTTTGTCATTCAGATTTATGCTTCTTGCATTTCGGTCTGAAATTTTTGTAAATATTGCTATTTCCAAGTAACGAATTATCAATTAGCATCTTTTTTACCCGGCGCATTGCGCGGGCAAAAGACTAGTATATATATATATATATATATATATACATATAAGAAGTAAATATAAATGTATTTAGATTTGATTTTTCAAACATTTTATAAAACTATTTTATTTTCTAAAGGAATATGTTTCTCCCATTCAATATTTTTAATTAAGGGATGGAAAAGTAAATAATAGTAATTATAATTATAATAGTTATTATTATAATTATAATAATTATTATTATAATTATAATAATAAATATATTAATAATAATTAATTATATTTAGTTTTTATGAAAAAAATATAGAAGTGAAAGAAAAAAGTATAAATAACTTCAAAAGTGAGCCGTTTTCATACTTAGCATTTATTTTAATTTCTTATTGTTTAATTAATTTTAATTTAATTCTTTACCTGAAAAAAGAATAAAAAAGGGACAATTCACAAATGTTAGGTTGGGGTAGGGAAGGAATACTTCATCCAGTTATGTGACTTTTAATAAAAAAGGAAAGTTAAAAATATATTTGGTTGAGAGGGTTTGATCGCGCGTCTTGAGGAATGCAAAGCTTGAAGCCAAATTAGATTTACCACTTGGGCAATCAGCACTTCCATTATGCATTTCATAAAATAAATATATATTAATAATTTATATTTTCCTTACGAACAGTAAAAATGTACCACAAATGTATATATAGGAGAATTATTGAATAGTGGTATTTGTGCCTACTAAATGTGTATACTCATGTGCCTACCAATTTGATAATGACAAGTGTCAAAATCAAATGATGATATGAAGGGAGAGAATTAGTGGATGTCACATGTCAAGTTTAGAAATGAGTAGGCTTATGGGTAGACACAAATTGTAAACACAAATATCATTTGTCATTATTATATCAGTTTCAAACCCTTGGTCCATTTTTGTTTCGGACCATAGTCCATGGATAGTTTTTATGTAGTTTTTGTACTTTTTAGGTGTTTTCGGCTTTGTTTTTTGGATCTTGTTTCTGTTATTGACTTTCTGTTGCGCTCTTCTGGTGCCCGACCATAAGGCCGGCCTTCTTTTAATGCACTTTGGCCTGTGATATTATAAAAATATTTTTTTTATTGTTTTAATATTTAATAAAACTATGAATTTGATGGCTTTGTATTTTATCAACTTCTTGTGTGATAAAATATGTTTGATAATGTGACTTAGTCTATCTACATGACTTGTACACATGTAAAGATTACTTTTTATATAAAATATTTAAGTCTTATTTAAAAAGTAAAAATCTCTACCCTTTTTTGATACTTGGTATGATAAAACTCATTAACATGTTTATGTCTTTATTCACAAAAAATCTCATTCATCCACGTTAGTTACTCAATCTTAGCAAATCAGTTGACAGATTCACCAAAAAATGCCAATCAGGAAATAAAATGATTATAAATTAACAATTGAATTAACGCTACATGTTATTTGAGCTTAATGATAAAAACCAGATTGGATCAAATTGAATCAAAACCAAATTTAAACTTAAAATCAAATATGTTTTTATCCAAAAGCATTTTATTAAACACAAGCACATCATTATATGTCAATTTAAATTTCCAGTTCTCAAACAGGTTAACGACCAAGGGACAATTTTTGTCATTTACTCTAAAAAAATAAAATAAACACTTCTTGCTCGACATTTGTTCGCCGCAATTCGAACATAAGCTGTTCCTCGTGTGACCGCCTTCGTCCTGCACCTATAAATACCGGAGACAGATAAATTATCTGTGGCCCTTTTCATTTGTAACAAATTCTTCGAGAGCACAATTTCTAGGTTTTCGTCACGATTCCTCTACTGATTAATAGCACCGTTATTTCGTAGAGAGTGATTCGCAAAGCTTCGACAGCCGGAGCTGCTGATCGTTGGAAAATCTAGACATTTCTGTGATTTGAATCCGAAAATGAGCAAGCTAGTAGGATTATCAGGCATGGATCAGTTTAAATCTCCGGCTGGCTCGTGTAGTTCCTATTCGAATTCACCAGGAAGTTTCACTAATTTGAAGCTCGCTGCAGGTGGCAACTCTAATCTGATTGATTTTAAGGCAACTCTAATCTGATTGATTTAAACCTAAGATTATGTAACTTTTTTGTAGAGAAATTGGCGAAAGAGCTAGCTTCTGCCAAAACAGATCTTGACCTAGCGGTATGATTATCATCTATCTATCTCTCTCTATGTATATCCAACTCCTACAACAAATTTTGATGTGTATATCTATTGCTGAGTGTATACATACTACTTATAGTGTTATGTTCTTTCCTAAATGGAGGCACTTGTATCTGATAATTGTTTTTGCATTTCTGTGAATTGATTGCTGAATGGAGGCTGATAACTGTTGACTTTCCTGTGTATATGTAGTTACTTACCACCACTCCCTATGCCCCTTAATTGGATCAAATGTAAAATTGTTTGTTCAAGGCTGTAATAGAATACTAAAGCATAATAGTCTGGCTATATGTGTGAGAGTGTGCGTATATGCATTTTTATATTGGGCACACACATATATATATATACTTACTCTGTCAACACAAAAACAACATCCTTTGGAGTTACAGTAGCCTCAACATCACTATGCATAAACTTTTTCTATATGAAGCCCTTGCAGCATAATTATGTGTTATATATATTCTGCTCATATTGATGTAGAATCATATCTGTTCACAGTCTATGCAGAATTCTAAGATAAAGACATTGTCAGAGAATATTTCTGTGTTGGAAGACAAGTTGCAGAATGCTTATAATGAAAAAGGTATTCAAAAACATCACATTTGTTGATATTTATTTCTCTATCTGTTGGTGCAACACAAAAGTAAAGGTTTCAAATTGTTTCCATGTCAATTGATTTAATATTTTGCAGAAAATGTTATCAAAAACTTTGAAGCAACTGTAGCATCTAATAAATCAGCCATAGACAGTTTGAGCTCCAAATTGAGTGACTTGCAACTTGAGCTAATATCAAAGGAAGATAGGCTAAAAAACATGCAGGATTTATGTGAAAAAAAGGAAAAAGAGAACACTAATCTCATAGCCAGTAAAAAGAATATCTGTGAGTATTTAGTCAATGTAATGCAGGAGTATAAGAATCTACAAATCTTTTTGGAAATGCATATTCACTTTGAACGAGAACAAATACAGCGTACAGCACTAGAGGCACAACAAATTCTTGACTCAGTTCATGGTCAACTTTTAAATACCACATCAGAAAAAGATGCATTACAGTTGGTCAATAAAGAATTGAAGAATAAGATCAATGAGCTTCAAAAGAATATAAAATTTACAATGGCCCAACTTTTAGAAGAATGCCACCCGGCAGAAGTGAAGGTTAACGAAAAAGAATATCTTATTTTAAACAAGGCTAAAATGGATAACCTAATTACCACAGTGGAGGATAAAATTCGTTCGTTATCTGAAGCCTGTAGAATATCAGAGACAGAAATGGTGCACATTTATCTTACCATTATGAAATTTATCATTATTCCATTGTATTATGCTTAATCAGTATGTATTTTTAAACATGCAGTTGAAGCACTCAGAGTCTGAAACTGATAATAAAGAAACTATTAAAACTCTTCAATCAGAGATAAATTTAAAGAAAGAAGAAATAGATAGTTTGAAAAATGAGACAATAAAGCATGAAGAAAAAATAGATTTACTTCAAATCTCACTACAGGAGAAAGAACAGGTTATTAAAGAAAAAGAGAAACAGTTAGAAGATCAAAAGGCAGAGGTTTTTATTTCTTTTCATGTCTAGAGTTGTTATAGTTTTGATACATTAATATACATGTTAGATTAAATTATTTATATGCTCAGAAATTGCTGGTAGAAGCTAATAAGAAGCAACTTGATCATATGTTAACAAGTAATCAGTTAGAAATGTCGAGACATAAGAAGGAACTTTGTCAGAAAAATGCTCAGGTAGGATCCATTGTCATCATGTATCTATCTGTATTTAACCATTAGGCAAACTGACATTTAATTATGTTATTAGGCTATTAGTGATATTGAAAGGAGATATGAAGTGGAAAAACAGAAATGTGTTAATCTTGAGAAAGAAAAGGTCAGGCATTTCACATTTGATTTGTTGGATCTTCAAATTGTGTTTTAATATTTTTATTCTCAGGCTGAAAAGGCAATTGTGGATATGGAAAAGAATCTTTTAGAATGCAAAGAGGAATCAAAGCAGCAACTGATGAAGATAGAGGGAGAACACACTGCTTTGGTATGCACGGGAAATAAGAATATATAATTAAGCAGATTCATATAATTAAACCTTGTTTGTAGGTTAATAAAATAAGGCAAGAGAATGATAAGAAGGAAGCAGGTATAAGATCTAGTCATTCTGAGGAGTTAAAAAGGATGCAAATTCAGGCTGAGAATACACTTGAAGAGGTACAGAAGTCTGATTCATAACATAACACTTTTAAATCACTAACTTGCTCATTATCTAGAAAACAAAATTACTCAAGAATCAGCATGAAGCTGAGTTAAGGGAATTGAGGTCTCAATATGAAGAAAAACTAAATATCCAGGTATATGTTTACTTAATCTTTCTTTTTCTCCCCAAAAAGATGGTATCAATTAAAAGTAATGAGTGATCAGCCCTATCTATCTCATATAATTAATATATATTTATCATCTCTGACCTATTTTTAATGTATGTAGGATTTTCCTTACATGAATGCAACACAACCACCACTATCGAAGAAACTGGAAACAGCAAGCATTCCCAAACATAGTAAAAAGGTCACATATAGATATACATAGACATATAGGCTTAACTGAGTTTTCATATTCTGGGATCGTATTGTGCGAGGTAGGTAACTTGCCATGAATATGGACTTGAAACATCACATGGAACAATCGCAAAGCGGCATAAGACAAAAAGTACAATCTTGCTTGAGGTATTCCTCTCTGTCACATTAGTACTTATTCTGAATCTGTATTAACATTTTATTTTACTTAAGGATTCAAAAAAGAACACACCAAAAGTGAAAACCCCTAGAGATGCTATCGCGGTAACTATAAGTCTGTCTCTGTTTCTTCTATAGTTACTGATTTTGTATGTAGCTAAAAGTTTATAATGCAAGATTGAACAGAGAATGATGGGTGGGAGTCAACAAACTCCCCATAATATAGGGGAAGACCCAAATGCAAATGACCCTTATGCTTTTGATTAAAAGGTGATTAATATTTAACTCCTAATTCTTTTACAACATGCTCTGTTATATCTCTATATATAATATATAATAAAGCAAAGTTTTTCTGAATTTAGTCATGCCAAGAATGCCACATGGCAAGAGCTGGCACATCATAAATGTCAGCTAATAAGTCCAGCTAGGAGTGTCAACTTGGGTTGTCGGGTCGAGTTTGTCTCTAATCGGGTCGGGCCTATCGGGTTTGAATTAAACAAATCTAACCTAAAACCCGACCCTATAAAGAATCGGGTTGGTCGGGTTTGGGTTTGTCGGGTTAGTTTACTATATATATAGATATAGATAGATAGATAGATAGATATAGATATGTGCTTTGGAGCAATGTGTATTGTTGACTGTAAAGTTATGGAAATTATCTCTTTTCAAAAATTTGTTTGACTTTGATCATTACCCTTTAATGCTAGAGTTATCAATATGGGTTAATAAGATCATTGCGTGCTAAAGGGGGCGGTAACAATGTTAATTTTAAATGTTCTTTTCGGGTTTTGATTGTTCATTGTGTGAATTTTACAATAACCAAAACCAATTTTGCATCTAAGTATGGAGGTATTAAAAAGTCAACATTTAAAAACAAGTTATCCTTCACTCGATCGTTTACTATAAAATTGTTTAGTTCACTCGATCCATATTTTCAATTCTAATTAAGGTTGCATATAATATCACCAGATATCCTTAATTTAGTTCTATACTATGAAATTGTTAACTTTTATAGTCAACCTTTTAAAATGTTCCATTCTGGTTTTTTAACTAGAAAATCGATAATCACCAGGTTTTCTGACATCTAAATGTTTTTTTAGAAGTACAAAAGTAAGTATGAATGTTTTTTTTTAGAAATACAAAAGTATGAATTAACAAAGTTTTTCATACTACTTTCATTCGATATAAGTAATTTCATAGTATTTTTCATAGTTAATAGAATTTGGATGATATGAATATTCATTATAAGAAAATGAGAAATATATTTACAACTTACAAGGTCTTATTTACATAGATCTGTTAGTTTTAACAAGTAAGCATATACGGTTAATTCTAAAATTTCATATATCTTTATCTATGGATGTAACTTTCAGTTAATTGTAAACAGTTTCATATGCAGGGCTATATCAAACTCAAGTCCAATTGTGTTTCCTCATTTTCTCCATTTATACAATATTCCAACAATCATTTGGGTAATTCATGTTTTAACAAGTAAGCATATGCGGTTAATTCTAAATTTTCATACTCCCTCCGTCCTTAAATAAAGTTCCCATTTGTGTTGGGCACAACATTTTAGGAGATAGTTAGTGGTGGGGTATTTGGTATTACTTTTGAATAAAATATAAGATTTGATTGGAGAGAGAAAGTGTTTTAAGAGATAGTTAGTGGTGAAAGTATTGGTAATAATATTATTATATTAAGTGGGTCCCTTAAGTTTTAGAAATGGGAACTTTATTTAGGGACAAAACTTGAAGGTGAAATGAGAACTTTATTTAGGGACGGAGGGAGTATTATCTTTATCTATCGATGTAACTTTCAGTTAATTGTAAACAGTTTCATATGCAGGGCTATATCAAACTCAAGTCCAATTGTGTTTCCTCATTTTCTCCATTTATACAATATTCCAACAATCACTTGGATAATTCATGTTTCAAGCTTCGTTGAATGATACTTCTACATATTCTACAAAAAATTTGATATGCTCACTTGAATAAGTGTATAATTTTACATATGCATAAAAGTGTTTGATAAAATGCTTGGATGATCGTATTATGCCCAATGTTAAATCTCAATCCTTAGTGTTGCATGTTGGTGTTATTAATTCAAGATGATCTCATTATAGTTGAGCCATTAGAGATGATAAACGTATTCACTTTCTCAAGCTGCCCGATTTACCACATATAATTGACACATTAAATTATGAATTGGCAAATTTTGGTTATATTTTATATCCTTTTTTTTACATTAAATATATAAATTTGTTATGATATTGCGGCCATTCTATTTATTTGATATAATTTTATCTACGGTATATCAAATCAACCCATGTTCTAAAATTTTCACATGTCGACTTAAATCATACATTAAAACAATACCCCACGCTTTGAAGAACCAACGTCCTCGTTGGTCACGGCTATGTTGGTTACGGTCGGCACTTTCATATGTAGATCCTAAACCTAAACCTTACTCATTAGATGCTTACAAGAAAAAATATATACAAGCAAATGTGTCCCATGAAATATTTAGCTAATCACATTATGTTTCGATTAGATTATACGATAACGAGAATAAGTGCTTAGATTGGATTATATTAATAATAATATAATATTGATACTAGCAAGAACTCCAAGCTTAAACTTTAATTGCAAAAGTTGGTAGACTTCAAGTCCATTACAACTTGATAGCAAAAGCAAATTAAATTGATTGCATGTATTATTTAAACTATTTCCCTAACATTTCCAAATTATCCAATACAGTAAAACAATCAACCCATTTATAGTTAAACTCAATAAAACTGCCAGTTGCAATATCTTTTAAAGCGTATGTTTAAAAGTCAACGTCGTTGACATTTGACATTACCACAATTTTGACCTAGAGATTCTTTAAAATGATTGTATCACCCACTTGGTCCATCATCTGCTTGAAGTATGGAATATCACTATACCAATTCCACCAACTACATAACCATAAAAAAAAACACTTCATTTTGACCGAAACTGTTTTTAACTCAAACCCATGTCACTTCCCCGCCCGTACCACGTACAATTTCGAATTTGGATTGTCTAAAAATCACACCTCTTCTCTTTACTAATACAAAACAACATAACTGCCCATTAGCAATCATAGGCTACAAGATTTCTTTGCCAAAAACGATGATCGAAGTATCACATGTTTAATTAATGTGGTATCAGCATTATTATTTTCTTAAAAAAAGGGTACTTATTCATAAGATACTCGTAAAGAACAGAAGATTGATTCTAACCAATCACGGTCCTGGAACAGTGGTAGAATGTTTGCTTTTCTTTTTCACACACCCACTGCTCCTATTCATTGGTAAGTTTAAGCAGAGATGGGTAGATCTGGGTTAAATGTGACATCAACTTTGGTTAAAACTAATTTGAATATAGGTTGCTTCAAGGTGCAGACAACATTCTACGCCCGCATTCAAATTAAAAGTTGAAATCATTACACGAATCGATAGCAATTAGGGTTTCAATGGCAAAATCTGAAGAACAAAAAATGTACTGTTGGATTTTGTTGTACACGTGGGTCACTAGTATGTATATATGTTTGTATGCAAGTACATATCCCATGTGTGTATACATGTATTTGGATATATGTATATATGTTCATACTATTTTTGATTTGATTCTAGGGATCAACCGAACCAAAGAGTTAGGTACGTACATTAATAAAATCACGATAAGTGAAATTATCTCTTATTCTCTTTTTCGGTCTCTCAAAATTTTGGTGCATTTGGTTTGACCTGCAAAAGTAAACGGGTGTATATTTATTCAAACTAAAAATAGTAATTAAATCAAAACTTAAAACTTACATTATTACAGTTACTACACTTTTCCTGACGACACCCACATGACATTGAACAAAACGCGTGAGCAGCCAGACACTCACATTTCAATGTTTTATATAAAGCTTTCCTGCTGCATGAACAACAAACACCTGATGATGTTTCTTGGATGTTGTTTTCGATGTCCATATCTTCTGATAACTCATCTATGTTTTTTGAGTTTCCCAGTCCCTTAAAATGATTATTAAGGTTAATTAGTGACTTAAAACATAAAGTATAGAAATAAATTATATTTAAAGATTTGTAACAAAGTTTCTAAAAATACTACCAAGTTTTTATGCACTGAAAATACACCAAATTGACCCATCCACAAGTCAATGCTTTCTAAGTAACTGACAGTACCATCTTTAGAAGGAAAGAAAATTATGAATTTCAAACCTCTTGTCGAATAAGTTCCACCTTTTGCATTTCAACTTGTCTAATTAAATTGCCAATTTTCTCCTTCAAACTTCTAATCTCGGAATCTTTCTCTCTACAATCAACTTCCAATTGGCACCTTCAACATGGGAAGAAAACAAGATTTATTAAAATTATAAAACAATCATCTATTAATTATTAATCTTTATTTTTATCACATACCTTGCAGAGGAATAAGTAAGATTGAACAAATCATTCATGATATTTTTTGCTTCGGCATGTGAACGAATAGCAACATCAAGTTCATGCTCAATTGCTTGCATTAATGCCTGTTGTTTAATTTAAGAATGATTAGTTAACAATATAAAACGACTAAGTAGATAATTTTCTATGATTCAGATATAAAAACAATACCTTGTATACCTGTTTCAACTCAGCACCGCCATCAGAAAGGTTTTTATCATCCTCTATACCACCTTCTTGGAAGAAGAAAAAAACATAATTATAATTTTCATATCCAAGTAAATAAAAACGTCAAACTAACAAGTTGTGTGTTAGTATGCTGTATTAGGTCCAAACATTGTGTAATACCTAATAACACTATAATCAAACTAATTCATTAAGAAATGATGAGAAATTGAAGAATTAGTGTGTGTTCTTGGTGTATTTTGGTGTGTGAAGTTGAGAGAGAATGAGATGGAAGAAGAGCTTTCAATTTGATAATTCTGTAAAAGTGTAGGAAAGCTTACATTCTAACTCAATATTACAAGTATTTATACCATCTACCACCTAACAAGGGAATTGTTAGTTAACGAGATTAAAGGTCAAAACTTATTACAAAAATAGTCCTAACAATCTCCCCCTTTTTGATCTTTAATACGTCATCCCAGTCTTCAAACTTCATATTCTTGTTATCATCTATCTTTGGCAAGAAAATGTTTTTCTGTATTTTAAGAACAAAACATTTGCAGAAATCTGGAAGTTTAAGGTACTCAAAGGGAATATGTTTTTTCGTTGATAATATTTGAGTGAGGAAATCCTATAACTGATTTACTAAAGATTTGAAAACTTTGGGAAATGGAATATCAGTTAAGTAAGGATTTGACTGGGTTTTCAGATAATGGAGAGGTTGTTTTTGGAATTTTGTGGTAGAGGATTATATTGAGTATAGAATGATGATGTTTTTGAATGATTTGTCAGTTAAAGTTTTTAGAATGTATGTGGTTGTTACGGAATTTTGGAGAGAAAGATTTAAACGGTTAAGATTCGGATGGACATAAATGTGGATTTGTGGTTTGGATAGAAAGATTTATTCGATTAAATTTCAGTTTGAAATGGATGTTTTGTGTTTTGAAATGGATGAATGGAAAACTCAAGATTTTGAGTAGGTATGAATGTGATTCGTGGTTTGGATAGAATGATTTGTCAGTTTGTAATGGAAAGATTGAGAATTTGTGAGAAATTTCTGAAGATAAGTCGGTTTCTTTTTCTTCACAATTTATTTCATGTAAATCGACGAAGATGTAGACCCATAGATAGATAGAGTTGTTTGTAGCGGAAGTCTTTTGATGAAGTTGTGGCTTTGTCGATTTATGAACTTTGATAATTGTTGTTTAGGATAAAACATTGATGAAGTTTACGCTCCCCCTCAAACAAACAATTATTCTTCAACAAATCTTCTTCGGTTTCTTGTTTACTCCCCCTTAATCGGTGCATGTGTCTTTTTGATGTGGAGTAAACTGGGCTAAAATATTCTCTTAAGTCTTGTAAGCATTTTTCTTCATAAACTGAACTTCATTGTAAATTTTCTCCCCCTCATGATGATTAAGATATATCGGAATCATCATGAAAAATGTGAAGTTCGTCGAGGTGAAATGAAGAAAATCTTCGAAGCCCATGGATACAAATGTGATGAAGAATGATTTATGCATCTTTTGAATGAAGCAAGATACATCACATTGTATAATCGAAAACCGAATCAAAGTGGATGATATAGATATCCGATCAAATCATTTGGCATTTAATCTCAAAGATCGAATCAAAATAGGGCAAACCGGGATCACATAGATTACCCGTTAACACAACAGTTACACAAACTGTGTGACCTACATTCAGTGTTGGAATAGATGTTAGCACTGGTAGGATTTCCATTCAATCATCGTGGAATACCAAGAACGTTGGTATCACTATGAATGTTCCGGCTTTATCACAAAGATAAGCTTGGTATTATGCCTTGTGTCCTAAAAGTGTATTTTTCGGTTCTAGACTCAATTAGTGGACAAACGAAGGCGAGGACTGGAGAGGCTTGTCCTCTATTTCAATATCAACAATCTCCAAGTGAGATGTCGATAGCATATGAGCTAATCTCCGTGGAAATGAAACAAGTACTTTTTAAGAAATACTTGAGTGGCTGGGGGGGTTGTGCATTGCATCACTGGGTTCCATAATGTCTTTTTCAATATCAGAGAGCAACACATGCAATCTGATAGAGACGTGGCTACCCGGCTTTTTATCAGTTTGGAAAGGGTTTTTCGTTTTCTTTAACCCTGTCACACCCTCCTCACTCAAGCTTACTTATTCATTTTTCGACTACTCCCTCATTTCATTTTACCATGTATAGCTGAATTGCACCCCATACTACATTCCCCCTCTCAAATTTTATCTCAGCGCACCCCAATCAAGATCCCGTGATACTTGATTCTGCTCACCTAGACCTATGTACCCTTACATATTGTCCTATATTGTAGGTGGCTCCTGGGGAAGATCATACCGGTTATAGCAGATCATAGGAGTAATTTGAGAGTGAACTATAACGCTCATGTGCAAATTATCAGCATTTATGATGTTACTTTGTAAGAATAACATGGATTTTTCATCGGAAAAATGTGTTTCCGGCATAAGTTGTTGTCTTTATGATTTAAAAGTTTAGGCACAGCAACTTGAACAAATTAGGTAAAACCGGACTCACATAGAGTATCCGTTAACACACGGTATGAATCGATAGTCGTTTGCACAACAGTGGATTCAAATGTGTGACCTGCAGTTAGAGTTGGCGCGATTTTAGCTCTAGCAGGATTTCCACTCAATCCTCGTGAAACACCAGATCGTGATGCCACTATTAGTGTTCCGATGAATACACGGAGATTCATTTATAAAAGTGTATGTGTCCTAAATTGGAAATATTTGTCGGTGAGATCTAGACACATTGTGCATTCAATTGAAGACGTAACCCGGGGCAGAAGGTTAAATATTTCAATACCAACATACTCCAAATGAGTAGTCGATAGATTATGTGCTACGTCCCCTGATGAATTGAAACAAATTCCTGTTGAGAGGAATCTGAGTGGTTGGTGGTGGAGTGCAAATACTTGACTGGGCCAGTTAAGTCTGGTGAATCATTCAACACATGAATGATCACAAATTTTGTGAGGTTGCCCGGTTTAAGAACGGTTTGGATGCACTCAAAGGTGTGTTTTCTTGATTTTATCATGTTTTCACATCACCTTACACTCACCTAAATCTATACCCTAGACATATACCCTCACATTTACCAATTTTGGCTAAAAAGTATTTCCCTTGGAAGGTTAGGCCGGTTTTGGCAAACCATAGGAAGGTATTGTCGTTTGATTAAAAAAAATATTTCGATTAAAAAAAATCAAACAGGTATGTAAGTATTGATATTAGAAAGTTTCTCCCCCTGGAAATACTAATTCTCCCCCTAGAATTAATATTTCTCCCCCTCGACAAAATAAAAGTAATAAAAAATTTACAGTTTAAAAGGAGTGGGAAAGAGTTGTTACATTTATGTGAAAATCAGGTTAAGAGCGGGTTTCAAACTAATGTTTTTGAAAGCCATTACTTTGAAAAACGGGTCATACACTGAATTGTGTAAGAGCCATATTGATGAAACGCGAGTTATATACTGAAGTGTATATAAGTCATTTATGATTGAGAACGGGTTATACACTGATGTGTGCATAAACCATTATATTGAAGCGCGAGTTATACACTGATGCGTGTATAAGTCATTCTCCTGCAAAAACAAATCAAACAACTTTTGGTACCCATTTTTGTTTGGGTCCGACAATGTTAGTGTGGGAATAAAACCACCGATAAGTTGTATCGATTTGATTTAAAGATTGAGAGTTCCAAGAAAAACTGAAACTTGATGTTTCACTGTCAAATAATTTCCGGGGAATTATTTGAGATGTTGGAGTTTTGGGAACCCATTGTGCTTTTAAGATTGAGGATGTTTTGTAAACATAAACAGGAGATGTTTTTGGCACTTGTGTAAAAGTCATAGTAGGTGCCAATGAAAGTAAATCATTTCTTGAGTATTTTAACGATTTAGTTTTGGAAAAGATTTTCTTTGAAGCACTCGAATGTTTCAACACGGTTGATGGTGTAGGTTTATCCAATTGAGAATGCTTAAGTCTATAAGAGGGACCTAATTTGTTTGGAGTTTTAGGTGCGGAATTTCCTCTAATAACTTGTTTAAGAGCATTCATTTTCTGATCAGAGTGTGGCGGGACCGTGGATCTCCTAGGCTTAGGCTTGATAAGATGAATGGTTTGATCAGTGTGTCCTCGTTTAACAATCAATTCCTCAAGATGTTTGATATGTGAATTCAATTTAATTGTTTCATGCTCAAGTGTGTTTATGATAGTTTGTTTGTTTAGCATTTCTTTTGAGGAAATGATGTTTTGTTCATGAAGATTTTCGGTTAATTCTTTGATTTGAGAAGTTAATGATTTAAACTGTTGTTCATTTTCATCAAATTCTTTTTGTTTACGTTCCAACCAACTTTTAGTTATTTGATATTCATGCCATGTGTCAATGTACAATTTGTAATATTTGTCATTTCGATCGTTATGGGCAGAAGCCATCAGCACCGCATGTTTTACACAGAACCGCTCCATCATAAACAAAACATACAACAAAACTCCTTATGAGCTCATCAACAATCGAATACCAAATGTTAACTTCTTCCACATCTTTGGTAGTCGATGCTTCATCCTATCTGATAACGAGAAACTCAACAAGTTTGAAGAGAAAGCCAAGGAAGGAGTCTTTATAGGCTATTCAAAGGATTCAGCCTCATTCAGAGTATACAACCGCTCTACAAGAATGGTCAGAGAAAGTGTCAATGTCTCATTTGATGAAACATTCTTGCTTGATTCAAGCTCAACTGACATTGAAAGACCTCTACCCACAACCTCCACTAACCATTCATACTCTCTGAATGATCTTGAAATCCTATTCCAACACTTCCATGATGAATATCACAACGTCAGACACCCACCTCCACCCCCACCCCCACCCCCACCCCCACCCCCACCTCCACCCCCACCCCCACCCCCACCTCCACCCCCACCCCCACCTCCACCCCCACCTACACCCCCACCTCCACCCCCACCTCCGGCAGATGCTCAATCAATCACAGCTCCGGAAATCAACACTCCATCCCCAAATGAGACCCCATCACCTACCTCACCTGCTCCAAACTCACCAATACCCACATCAAGTGCAGGTCCTTCAACATCGACACAAGGAACTCAATCTTCACCAGTCGATCCCCCACCTCCCGCAGATATTATCGCTCCACTGGTGATTGATTTCTCTAAATTTCATATTCCTCGAGTCGATCCACCACCTCCGATCAATCCTCACAATACTGAAACTGCAATCATACCACATCCTGCTTTCACTGATAATTCCAACGTTAACCCTGGTCAACTCCCACTTCCTCATTCTACGAAGTGGACAAAGGAACATCCTTTGGACCAAATCATCGGAAACCCAGCCTCCTCGGTCCAAACTAGACGGGCTTCAGCAGATGAATGTCATCATGCATCATTCTTAAGCTCCACTGAACCGAAGAAAGTCTGTGAAGCGCTTAAAAATGTACTTTAATGTGTCCAAAGTCAACCAATCTAGAGCGAATTTCACAATTACATGTTGCGTACTCTTTCCCTTATTTCAATAATATAGTAACTGGCTAGCAACAGGCCATGAATACACACAATGTTCAAATTCTGTAAACCCTAAACATGTTCCTAACTTCCTATGAGATGTATTAGCCCTAATCCGGATAAAAAATCACAATAATTAAACTACATGTACATCTAATTTCCAAATTTGACACTGAATTACAAAATAAACTTACAATATTCAATACCTGAATCAGGATCGCTGTCTGAAGAAGAACTGGAACTGGAACGTGTAGCCCAACTCCTAGGTTCCAGAGTGACGAGATAAAGCTACTGGCACCATTAGCAACACATTTACTCAGCCAAACGAGTCCACCAGATTGAGATCCACTTTTTACATCCGAGCTTTCCATCGATTGCGAAACCCTAGGATCGACTGTGTGTGAGAGAGAGAGAGAGAGGGAGGGATGGAGAAATTTTGAATGTGGAGCGAGAGTGTTTTAATACGACACGACACAGACACAAACAACTTTTGTAGTGTTTGGAGGAACTTGTTTCACATCAGCCAATTAACTATAGAGTAAATTACCCTGACGCGCTTTTTTCTAATTAACCAGTGTTCTGATCCCTCTTACAGCGTTTTTTTAATTTATTTTTCAAGTTTCCTGAAATTACTTTTTAGTCCCCTTAACTTTAACTTTTCTAAAATAACAATTTATTCCTCTAAACTTTAATTTTTAATATCTATACTTTTTTCCTAAATATAATGATTTCCCATCACCATTTTTATATTCATATATAGCTAATAAATTCATATATAACTTAATTTTATGGTTTTTCACGTACCTATTATTATAATAGTTTTGTTTTGAATACGATAAATGTTATTAATGTTTTTCACTTATATTATTATTATTAATTTCTATACAAAATGAGTTTCAAAAAAGCCTAAATTTTCATATATTATTAGTATTATTGTTACTAATTTTCTATGTAAAGTTCGTTTTAAATTTACATAATTTTTTGTAAAAACAAATTATATGATCTTTTTTATACCATTAAGATAATGAGTTGATATGAGATGCACTCACTACTACACAAACTAAAACTAACCGATAACAATTTACATAATAACCAAATATAAAAACAACTTAGATATAATCAGCTAAATAACATAGCTCGCACAAATAGCTATACAAAACGTTTACTGATTTAAATCATCTTTTGAGGCTACGTATAAAAATCCCTGCGGCATCGCACGGGGTATTTCTACCGGTTTAAGCTGTTTTACATCTGCACATTTTTAAGGTTCGTATGATAGTGATCCAGTATAGTTAATTCACAATAATTTGTTTTCTTTTTTCTACGAGTGTTTGGATTTTGAAATGCATTTGCTAAATTGCTACCAAACTGTAATTTGTAAGAGAACATCTAAATGGTCATATTATTTCAGGATTGTAGATTATCTGCGTTTTGAATATATAAATAATCGAATATTTGTTAAAATCTTACAAAATTCAATTATTTGTGTTTTGATGCATCCAAAATGAAGTTTACGAAAAGCAAATAGGGATGTGCTTATTGTGTTTTGAAATTCATTATCTAGTGGTATTTGTGTAAGGTGTTGCCCATGACCCATAGGTCATGGGTTCAAGTCCCATCGTAGATAAATGAGTAGATTAAGTGTCGTTCAAAAAAAAAAGTAAACGAATGATTAGGTTTGCTAAATATAAAAAAACTGATTATCTGATTATTGCGATTTCAAACAACATAACCAAATTCAAACACTATTTTTCATAATCACGTTTTATAACCGTTGATTATCTGGTTAAGCAGTTTTTCAAAACGCATTATATATTTTCAATAAGAAATCTCAAACACCCTCTTAAATTTACAAATAAATCTATCCAATGATAATTGTAAACCTTGATTCTTTCATCATATATTAAGTGTTAACAAAATGTATACAATTTTAAGAAAGTATTATTACATTATTTACCGATAAAATTTTATATTAGCCAAACATATAATTGAAGTGATTGTAAGGAGTATAATTTTGCATCCGACCCGATATACTATCACCTTGATAACTTCACTTTGACTTTCTAATGTAAAATATATAGTAATATTGAATATAATAATCTCAAGTTCGGTAAAGTTGACTTACCAATGAAGGCTTAGCCCAGAAGGCACTAAAATGCAAAATAATCGATCAGTAATGCATGCCAAGAATTTGGTTTTAAACTACAACATTTAGATTCAACTGTTTACCTAATATTAACAAAATTGAACCAACTATATTATCATTCAATGGTTTACCTCATTATCAGGAATAATGGCAAGACATTACGCTCTTCATAAGAGATACTCACAGCAGGTTATCAATTTTACACCATGAATAACATTCAATGAGTGAAACTGTAATTGTTATAGTTTGTGAATTTTTGGTGTATTAGATTTCTGATGCATTGTTTGAGATCACACTATTATGATTTTATGGTAATATACTCCCGGAAAGATGAGAAGTTTGACTTTGTCAAAGTCATAACGAAAATTGATTATGGAATTGGTACTTTTTTGACGCATTATTTGAGATCACACTTCTATGATTATATGTTTCTCATTATGCTTAAATATACAATATTAACTATATATTAATATTTTAATAAGAATAACTTAAGTTATTTAAAATCTTCAAATTTTCATTTTCTCATTTATCTTCCTACAAATATGCAGCTGAATTTGTCAAAGAAGGATACCATATATCACACTAAATAGACTCCATCGTATCTATTTATAGTACTTTTTTGGATTGTATGTAATTTTGTTTAATGTACAATAGAAATCTTAGCGATCTTATAATGCATTCCGTTGGCCATTTTTTATATTTTTCCGCTAATTCGAAACCACCTTTAGAGTCATAAATTGACATGATTTCTTAAGTTGTTTAAGTGAATAACCAACTATGGGTTTCTTTTAATTTTAATTCATCATTAATGTATGAATTATTTGCAATGCTTAAAATCAGATAATTACTGAATGTTTACCAAATAGTAATTGCATATAATATCTATAAGAGCACAAGGTGTGTGAGAGTAGTTAGTCATGTTATCGTATTTTTGGACTTATAAATTGGCTATAATGACTCCATGTTGTTATAGTTAAAGTGGTATTATAGGGATCCTACATTTGTTATTTGATGTATTTTGATTGGTTGGACACCCCAATCCCACCTCCCTTCCTTTTGGCGGCCCGTCGTGGCACGTCGAAAGCCTATATAACGGGAGAAGTGGTATTGCTATAACGAAGTTATAGGCTAGACGTGGCTTTTGGCGGGTGTATAACATCACCACACCCAACCCTCTAAGCATATTAATATATATTTACCGAGGAATTTTAGAGGATTTCTGAAAAACTAAGTTAAAATGTCAATATTTCACCCAGGAGCGTGTACCCCCGGGTACACGCTTATTTTGCTATTTTCAATAATTTTGCATATTTTCGAAATGCATAACTATACGCCAAAATAAATTTTAACACACATATCTAGGTATAATGATGTCATTTTATTAAGCATTTTCATTTATATTAACAATTCTTTGTGCATAAACGGTGTATTACAATGAAATGCTATAAGTTGTAAAAAACCTATAAAACGTCAAAAAAAACTATCCATTCCTATTCATTTATACAAATTGACATTAATATTAGACACTTCATATTAATATATATATTTACCGAGGCATTTTAGAGGATTTCTGAAAAGCTAAGTTAAAATGTCAATATTTCACCCAGGAGCGTGTACGTACACGCTTATGTTGCTATTTTCAATAATTTTGCATATTTTCGAAATGCCTAACAATACGCCAAAATAAATGTTAACACACACATATCTAGGTATAATGATGTCATTTAATTAAGCCTTGTCATTTATATTAACAATTCTTTGCGCATAAACGGTGTATTACAATGAAATGCTATAAGTTGTAAAAAAACCTATAAAACGTCAAAAAAAAACTATCCATTCCTATTCATTTATACAAATTGACATTAATATTAGACACTTCATATTAATATATATTTACCGAGGCATTTTAGAGGATTTCTGAAAAACTAAGTTAAAATGTCAATATTTCACCCAGGAGCGTGTACCCCGGGTACACGCTTATTTTGCTATTTTCAATAATTTTGCATATTTTCGAAATGCATAACTATACGCCAAAATAAATTTCAACACACACATATCTAGGTATAATGATGTCATTTAATTAAGCATTTTCATTTATATTAACAATTCTTTGTGCATAAACGGTGTATTACAATGAAATGCTATAAGTTGTAAAAAACCTATAAAACGTCAAAACAAAACTATCCATTCCTATTCATTTATACAAATTGACATTAATATTAGACACTTCATATTAATATATATATTTACCGAGGCATTTTAGAGGATTTCTGAAAAAGCTAAGTTAAAATGTCAATATTTCACCCAGGAGCGTACACGCTTATTTTGCTATTTTCAATAATTTTGCATATTTTTGAAATGCATAACTATACGCCAAAATAAATTTTAACACACACATATCTAGGTATAATGATGTCATTTAATTAAGCATTTTCATTTATATTAACAATTCTTTGCGCATAAACGGTGTATTACAATGAAATGATATAAGTTGTAAAAAACCTATAAAACGTCAAAAAAAAACCATCCATTCCTATTCATTTATACAAATTGACATTAATATTAGACACTTCATATTAATATATATATTTACCGAGGCATTTTAGAGGATTTCTGAAAAACTAAGTTAAAATGTCAATATTTCACCCAGGAGCGTGTACGTACACGCTTATTTTGCTATTTTCAATAATTTTGCATATTTTCGAAATGCATAACTATACGCCAAAATAAATTTTAACACACACATATCTAGGTATAATGATGTCATTTAATTAAGCATTTTCATTTATATTAACAATTCTTTGTGCATAAACGGTGTATTACAATGAAATGCTATAAGTTGTAAAAAACCTATAAAACGTCAAAACAAAACTATCCATTCCTATTCATTTATACAAATTGACATTAATATTAGACACTTCATATTAATATATATATTTACCGAGGCATTTTAGAGGATTTCTGAAAAGCTAAGTTAAAATGTCAATATTTCACCCAGGAGCGTGTACCCGGGGGTAGACGCTTATTTTGCTATTTTCAATAATTTTGCATATTTTTGAAATGCATAACTATACGCCAAAATAATTTTAACACACACATATCTTGGTATAATGATGTCATTTAATTAAGCATTTTCATATATATTAACAATTCTTTGTGCATAAACGGTGTATTACAATGAAATGCTATAAGTTGTAAAAAACCTATAAAACGTCAAAAAAAACTATCCATTCCTATTCATTTATACAAATTGACATTAATATTAGACACTTCATATTAATATATATATTTACCGAGGCATTTTAGAGGATTTCTGAAAAGCTAAGTTAAAATATCAATATTTCACCCAGGAGCGTGTACCCGGGTACACGCTTATTTTGCTATTTTGAATAATTTTGCATATTTTCGAAATGCATAACTATACGCCAAAATAAATTTTAACACACACATATCTAGGTATAATGATGTCATTTAATTAAGCATTTTCATTTATATTAACAATTCTTTGCGCATAAACGGTGTATTACAATGAAATGCTATAAGTTGTAAAAAACCTATAAAACGTCAAAAAAAAACTATCCATTCCTATTCATTTATACAAATTGACATTAATATTAGACACTTCATATTAATATATATTTACCGAGGCATTTTAGAGGATTTCTGAAAAGCTAAGTTAAAATGTCAATATTTCACCCAGGAGCGTGTACACGCTTATTTTGCTATTTTCAATAATTTTGCATATTTTCCAAATGCCTAACTATACGCCACAATAAATGTTAACACACACATATCTAGGTATAATGATGTCATTTAAGTAAGCCTTGTCATTTATATTAACAATTCTTTGCGCATAAACGGTGTATTACAATGAAATGCTATAAGTTGTAAAAAACCTATAAAACGTCAAAAAAAACTATCCATTCCTATTCATTTATACAAATTGACATTAATATTAGACACTTCATATTAATATATATTTACCGAGGCATTTTAGAGGATTTCTGAAAAGCTAAGTTAAAATGTCAATATTTCACCCAGGAGCGTGTACTCGGCCGGGTACACGCTTATTTTGCTATTTTCAATAATATTGCATATTTTCGAAATGCCTAACTCTACGCCAAAATAAATGTTAACACACACATATCTAGGTATAATGATGTCATTTAATTAAGCCTTGTCATTTATATTAACAATTCTTTGCGCATAAACGGTATATTACAATGAAATAGAATAAGGTGTAAAAAACCTATAAAACGTCTAAAAAAGTATCCATTCCTATTCATTTCTACAAATTGAAATTAATGTTAGACACTTCATATTAATATATATTTACCGATGCATTTTAGAGGATTTCTGAAAAGCTAAGTTAAAATGTCAAAAGTCATCGAGGATCATGTACCCGGGTACACGCTTATTTTGTTATTTTCAATAATTTTGCATATTTTCGAAATGGCTAACTATACGCCAAAATAAATGTTAACACACACATATCTAGGTATAATGATGTCATTTAATTAAGCCTTGTCATTTATATTAACAATTCTTTGCGCATAAACGGTGTATTACAATGAAATGCTATAAGTATACGGCTGATTTTGAGCGATTGAGCGATTCATTTGAGCAATACCTTTTAGGGATTAGCGGATGATTCTTGGTTGAGTGAGGCCACGAAGCGGCTGCCATTGAATAGCTGCGCCATATGATAATGGCTGCACCGTTTCATTTGGATAATTAAATTCAAGCGTTATTGCAAGTTTAATGCATGGCGCAAGAAACCGTGGACTCATTTCAATAAAAATGTATCGAAATGGTTTCATTACTGACATGGCCAAATGAATGAAACAACATTTGACATGGCCATATACGTGGCATCATAAATGGGCAAATCTATTAAGTCTCATTACCACGAAATGATACGTGGCAGCCTACATGGACAAAGTGATAGTAAGGTTTAAAAAAAACCTTGGTTTAATAGATATAGAGATATGGTGGTTTATAATATTTTGTAGTGTATTTTTTTCTTTCTTCTAAAGCTTTCATGTCAACTTTGATTCTAATCATTTGGGTTTTACTATAATTTTTATTATGTTTTGTTTCATTTGCTTTGTAGAAGATAAATTATCTGGTTAACTTTTGTAAAAGGATCTTAGTTGTTTACTAAAAAGAATATTATTAGCAATGTTAGTGGTGCCAGTGCCACTAACATTGCTAATAATATTCTTTGGTGCCAGTGCCACGTATTAAATAAATATTAAACAAAAGAAAAGACAAGACATTTGGGTTTCCATATAATTTTTAATGCATTCTCCTAAATGTATAGAATCAATTCTCTTAACTGCTAACCACTAATTACAGTAATCTAATCAAACTTTGGATTAATGTCTAGCATATGATGACACAAATCAACAGCCTCTTTCCAGCATCCACTCTTTGTATAGTTTTTAGATCCCTGGACAAAATTAAGCTGCAATAATGTCATAATTAGCAGCTGTAATCATATGAAAATATATCTACATTGGTGCAGAAAACAGTATAAGATCTAGAATTTCAATAAATCATCAACAGTATCTATCTACTAGTGTGTTTTTGGGGGCCACTTAACACATTTGCAAAAGAGTTAACGAGACTTGGGAGTTTCCGCTCCCAAGCATTTTGAATCTGTCTATTATTCGTTTCATTTAATTCGTTGCCAATATGTAAAGTAGGATCATTGTTCTTAGAATTAATAAAAGAAGCAGAAGGCAGCATATATAGTACCCGATTCAGAAGATTTACCTGGGTTACGGCTTGGCTTAAAACCAAGAATGGGCTTGCCTTTAGTTTCGGGTGGTTTGTAGGCTTGCAAGATGGGCTGATCAGCTGGGGCCACCGAAATAACATCAAGCCTAATGGTGGGCTTCGGACTGAAGTGGGCATCTTGAATTTTAACATTTAATTTAGAACATGTATTAGTCCCTACCGAATTGGACTCCGTAATATTCAAAAGTTTCGGCCCAATGGGAGTAGGAAGTAGAGGTGCACAAAGCCCGGGCCAGGCCGGGCTTAGCCCGGGCCTAAAAAAGACCGGGCTTTTTTGGAGTAAAAAAGCCCGGGCCTAAAAAAGCCTGGGCTGGGCTTAGCCCGGGCTTTAAGAAAAAAACTAGGCCTGTTTAGGCCTGAATGGGCTTAGCGGGCTTAGCCCGGGCTTTTTCGGGCTTTTTTTTCTTTCTATTATATCTTTTATATAATAATATAATTATAAAAATATATAAATAATCAAAATATTCTTTATAACTAATTAAATAAATCAACAAACTATTACTTTCGAGCATTTTCCTACCCTATCATCTATATGGCTATATCATTAAGGTAGAAAAGACAAGAGAAACTCTAGATTTTTTGGTCATTTAGAAATAGCCCAGGCTTTATAACGTTAAAAAGCCCGAGCTTTTGGGCTTTTTCAGGCTTTCGGGCTTTCAGGCTTTTTTTCGGGCTTTTTCGGGCTTCGGGCTTAGCCCGGTCCGGCCCGGGCCCGGACTTTAATGGGCTTTCGTGACAAAAGTCAGGCCCGTTTAGAATTTCGGGCTAAAAAGGGCTTCAGGCCGGGCTTTTTCGGGCCGGGCTTTTTCGGGCTTTTTCAAGCTTTTTTTAGGCCCGGGTTCGGGCTAAAGCCCATATGTGCACCTCTAGTAGGAAGTAGGGGACCGTTTGACTTGTTCCTTCCGTCAATATTAGAGGCAATTCTAGAGGCATTCTTTTCTCTTCCCACAATTAATTTTTGTCCTTTATTGCCTTTTCAATGCAACTGACCTTTTCTTGTACCAAATTTGAAACGACATAACTGACCCATGGGAATTTCCATCGTCCGTCGTGTATTCCATACGATTTAATGCACCATTAAATCAACATTTAAGGCACCCGTAAATGCTATGTCCTTTGCCATCCCTTTCTCACACACTTTATATATCAGTTTCCATACGATTTCTTATACCAAGTTGAGGGTTATTATGACGGTCACCTTCCTCGGCAACATCAATCTTTTCAGAATCAGCCGGCGAACAGGAGGTTGATATCGACCCAGCACTGGTACCATCTTTTATCATTTTGACCGTTAGGAGAATGATGAGCATCAGGTAACGGAGGAGATACGATTCCGTCGACCGGGATGGTGGTTTCTTCCGATGACTGGACACATCCGTTTTTCCAAAGATCTTCTTCCCCATCACGATTTTGACCAGACTTCATTCCATTACCACCTCCAGCATCTTTAACTTCTACGATAGTGGGAGGTTCACATGTTGCTTTCGATGGTAGGACCGAACTTCCATTAACCACAACGACCTCACCACCTAGCCGATCTTCTTCCATGAAGTCATCATCTCTGGTGTTTTCTTGCAAAGCCGAAACAAAAAAAACTTCAACTTTTTCTTGCAAACCCGATCCTGAAACTACAACATCTATTTCCTGCAGACCCGGATCAGAACCTACAACTTCTTTTTCCGACACCCCTTTTCCACAGTCTGAATCTTCTTCCATATTGTGATCAGGTCAGGTGATTATTTCTAACCAAACCTATTTTCAAATTTGATCAAACATTTAACAATCATTTTAAATTGATTTGGTTTAATCTCAAAATATCCTTTTTGTTAGTATTTATTTTGACATAACTAACTAAATGTGTCACATTTCTGTGGCCCCAGCTGATCAGTACCTATTTTTAAATTTGATCAAACATTTAACAATCATTTTAAATTGATTTGGTTTAATCTCAAAAATATCCTTTTTGTTATTTATTTTGACATAACTAACTAAATGTCTCACAATTCTGCTTTATAGTTTATTATTAATAACATCATATTTTTAAGCGTTTTTATATTTGGATTACTTTGGGAGGCTGCGATTTTCAGATTGGATTTGGGCTCAAATGAAGATTATAAAGGCTTGGATATTAAAATTGGGCTTAAAGGCTGCAGTACCTTGCGGATGGGCTGTGCAGATTTGGGCTCGAGTGATTTAATGATATTGGCTGTGGGCTTAGAAGTCAAAGTTATTAAAATTGTGCTTAAAGATAAGTATTTTGGGCTGCAGATCTATTGCTGGGCTGCTGGCGTGGGCACATACCATCAAAGGTGTCTACATCAGATTTATTGGTCTAAGTATTTCTTAATGTTAGGTTTATTAATTGTTTAGTTGTAGGCTTTAGAGTTATGAGTTCTATATTGGTTTTTTTCCCAAAACATGTATTGGGAGGCCAATTAGTGTAAAGAGGGTATGCCCTCTTTGATCTTTGTGAATACTTTTATTTTTTCGTTGGTATAATATTTGCCAAGGGTTTTTATCCCTTTGGTTTAGGGTTTAAGGTTTAGGGTTTAGGGTTTAGGGTTAGGTTAGGGTTAGGGTTTAGGGTTTAGGGTTAGGAATATTCTAGATGATATTCCTTGAGATTTGATGTGTCAAAACTTGGAAACTACAAGGACTTAAATTGAAGATATAGAAGTTCAAATTTAAATAAAGATTTAGGAGATAATCATAAATGTAAAAGATATAGTATATCTTTATTGATTTAAAAAGATTTAGAATTATCTTTTCCTTGTAAATCTCTAGGTTTTCTAGTATATAAAGAAACCTATAGGTATAGAATTAGTCGTTCTTGTAACCCACGTTTTAACGTGTATGTGTGTGTACTCTAAGCCTCAAGGTCGTTTGATCCTGTTAACCAAAACCGTTCTACATATTTATATGTAGAATTGGGGCTTTTAGTAATCATTGTATATAAAGATGATGGTGAAACCTTGTTTAGCTATACAAATATGTTTATCTAATTCCGCAATTTTATGTTTTGTAAGTAGTAAGTAACGAGAATTAAAAGAATTTGTAATAAACAGATGCAATCTTTACTAGAGAACTAGTAAAGAGATCGTTTACGGATATTACAACAACTTATGATTAACGTTACAAACATAAAACTTTTTATTTGGGTATTTTGTTTTTGTTTTTCTGAATTTTCCCCCCTAGAAATAATAATTCTCCCCCTAGAATTAATATTTCTCCCCCTCGACAAAACAAAAGTAATTGAAAAGTTTTGAGATCGAAGGACGCACCTTATACATCGTTGGAGGGTTGAAGGAGAGGTTTTGCGGTTAAGCTTGATTGAGATTTGTGGTTTCTTTTAAGAGCGGGTTCTGAATCTGTTTTGATCAGAAGCCATTTTTTTTTTTCGTTGAGGACCGGGTTTCGAGCTGAAGTACTTGAAAGCCATATCTTTGAGGCTCGGGTCATGCACTGAAGGTGCATAAGCCATTCTGATGAAGCTCGAGTTATACACTGAAGTGTGTATAAGTCATCCTCCAAACTCCAAACACCTTTCTGGTAATTCTACATAAAACAATTAAAACATGTTTGGTACCCAATTATGTATGGGTCCTATACGATTAGTGACAGATGTTTTATGTAAAATTGTTTTAAGATCAATTTAGAGCTTTGGAGGACTGCAAGGAGGCAGTTCAGAGGTTGTGGATTTAACTACCCATTTTAAAGATTTTTCAGAGGATTGGATAATCCAATGAGATTTTTCATTTTTGATCCATGTGTATTTCACAAACGTTGAAGATTTGGTCGTTGTTTTGTTGTCGCTGTTTGAGGAACCTGAAGACTTTGGCTTAGGTGCGGAAGATCCTCGAGAAACTTTGCGATGAGAAGACGAGTGTTTATCAGAGATTGGTGGGGTTTTGGAAGAACTCTTCGCCTTTTTGGAAGCATGTGAAGATGAACCCTTTTTATTTGGTTTGTGTGGATGAGAGACAAATTTCTTGCATGGTTGTGGAAAACATGTTTTGCATGATTTTATAATTTTACCAGATTTATGGAAAACATTGATTTTTGAACCACATGGAGCATTTAGCTTAACAAAAAATCGATCATCATTCTGAGAAATTTGTTTATTTGTAGATTTATCACTCAATATCTTTTTACCAAATTTATCAGATTTGACACACACATTATCAAAACCAGGTGAGTAATTTACAGGACGATAAACAGAAGCATCATACACAGTTCCAAACGCAATTGCCGGAGATTTAAAATTTTTGGAGTTGTTATTGTTAATTTTAACAGTGGAAGAAGAAACTGAAGACGTATATGGTCTAGACTTCTTAAGCTCGCAAGGCTTCTTAGGCGTGCTAGACTTAGACGAACTCGGCTTCTTAGACTGCACATCTCCTTTGACTCCATTGGGCTTGGGCTCCTTGCTCCGAGGCTCTAAAGTACTAATGGAAGCATTTAGGACAGGTGAATTAGAGTTTCTCCTCAAGATGATTGGAACTGGGTTTGTTGGTGCTGGTCCTAATAAAGAGGCTTTAGAATTTTTGGAAACAGCATTATTCGTTGTAGTTTTTAATTCTAAAATGGTGTCCTCTAAATTATGTATTTTTGTTTGAAGATTTTCCTTTTCTTTGTCAAATGCTTTGTGGGTTTCATCAATTTCAGATTCAAGTTGAACAATTTTCTTCTCTAAAATCAACGGTGGAACATAAAGCTTTGGTTCAATTGTTTGTTTTAAAACTTCATTTTCAGAGATGGAAAATTCTTCTGGAGTGACAATCGGGAAGTACTCATTGTTTTCAAATTTTGCTTTATTCTTTTCATATGTATAGTTCAATTCAGAATAGTTAAAGCTGATTTGAGCGTGTTCCTTCTTTTCTCTGTTAAACTTCTCGATTTCTGCTTCTTCGTCCGGCATATGAAGAAAGCTTTGCCAGATTCCCAAGTTCATGTAGTCATAGTTGTATAATGTTGGGAGAACATCTGTAGCTTTTTCCAGAGGGCGGGTTTTCTCAGCTCCTAGACCCACTTTTGACTTTAACGATCTGAACTCTTTTGGTTGGTTTAATTTTATCGTTTGTTCAGTGTGACCAGCTTTCACAATCGTCTGTTCCAGTTTTGAGTTGTGTTCTTCAGCATTTTCTTTCTTGACAGTAAGACTGTGTATGGTTGCTGATTGTTCATCGATTTCCTTTTTAAAATTGTTTGTAATGTTTGTGATTTGTTCATTTAGTTTTTGAATTTCGTTATCAGCTGTCTTCAACTTATCTTGGTAGTCTTTCATCTTTATGTCAGCAGACTTCATCCATGTTTGCTCTCGACTGAGTTGGATAGCTAAGTCATTTATCAGCTGCTTGGAGTCGTCTTTGTCATTTGAGACCGTCTTCATCGTTTTGAGGTTTGATATTTCAAGATTTTTTGTATTAATTATGTGATTTAGACGATTTACTTCACTGGTGTGAGCAGCATGAAATGTTGACAACTGTTGTTGTAACTCTTGTGTTTTTTGATTTGAAAGGTTATTTTGATTTACTTGAGGAACAAGAGTTTCAAGTTGGCGACGAAAGGTTAAATTTTCTTCTTTTAATTTTAGGATTTGTGTATTTGATGCATTCGTTGTATTTATTTGTGTTTGTAGATCATTTTGTAACTCAGTAATTTGAAATTGAAAAACTGATTTTGATGTAGACAACTGATTTTGTAATTCCTTGTTTACTTGAGTTATTTGAAGAGAAACTTGACTTAATTCACTCAAATCATTTAAGAGTTGACCTTTATCAGATTCCAAATCAGTTATTTGTTTTGTCAAATGTGATTTCTCATCAATTTTAGTAAAAAGCTTTTCATTAAACAAGGAATTCTCTGATTCATCAGTGTCTGAATCAGATAATAAAGAGTCAAAGGAGAAAGAGAGTACCTCTTTTTCATCATCTTTTGGAATGCCTAACACAGCTGTAGCCTCAGTTGGTATTGCCATGAATGCCAGGTTGGCAATGCACTGTTTATCCTCCTGGGCATTCGACCCGGCAGACAATGTTTCTTTGGTAGTCATGTTAAGAACAATTCACGGGAATTTTTTTTTGATTGAAACGGGGTAAAGAAAAATTTTAAGAATGAGAAGGTTCTGGAATAGAATATGTGATGTAGACCGTAGAAGTTCGGGCCGAAGTTGTGTAGAAGTTCGGGCCGAAGTTCGGGGTGAAGTTCGGGCCGAAGTTCGGGGTGAAGTTCGGGCCGAAGTTCGGGGTGAAGTTCGGGCCGAAGTTCGGGGTGAAGTTCGGGCCGAAGTTCGGGGTGAAGTTCGGGCCGAAGTTCGGGGTGAAGTTCGGGCCGAACTTCGGGTTGAAGTTCGGGCCGAACTTTGGGTTGAAGTTCTGGCCGAACTTGTTACTGTTCTCGGGCCGAAGTCTTTCTTGCGCAGAGCCAGTTACGAACAGCCTTAAAAACCCACTAATTTGATCCTAAAATGCTCGTTTCTTACCCAAATTCTTTGATTTTAATTGCAAACTGACCCAAATACTATTTCCTTCAATCCATTACTACTATATTACTCAAAACAACCTAGATCTATTCAAAAATTTGAATTTAGAGGGTTTTTGAAGCTTTAATGGTTTTTCCTAAAACTCTTAATTCTTCATCAGTATGGATTAGTTTCGATCCTAGCTTGATTCTAAGCTTAATATAACAATAAAAGGAAGATATTCAATCCATAATAACAAGAAATAGTACCTTAAATCTGATTTTTGATCTTAAACCCCTTTTTCTTCAAAAACCTTCAAAAACCCACTGATTCTTCTGATTTTAACACCAATTGATGGATTTGGATCGTTTTCAAGATGAAATTAAGCTCTGATACCAATTGAAAAGCATAGATTCATTGATTCAATCCATTAGATGGTGTTAGATGATGATTTTGGTGAGAAAGATGAAGAAGAACAATTAGGGCTTTTAGAGAGAGAAAGTAGAGAGATGGTAGAGAACAATTGCTGGAATGTTGAAATGATAATTGTGCAAAAAGTTAAGGAATTAAGCCTTACATTTTGGTATTTATACCATGGCTTAATTCCTTGTTAGTTAGGACCATTTCCTAAATAAAACTTAACATATATACAATGTTACATAACTAGTACATAGACTATTGATTACAACTAAATATGACCCAACAACTAGACATTGTAGAACTAAAATATTTACTTATGTAAACAATCTTTTGAACGTCGTTCTAAAATTTCCCGCAGCATCACGCGGGTGCAATTTGCTAGTTTAATACATTGCATCAATACATTATTGCAAAATTAATAGCAACAGTTTGGTTCAAATTCACACTCTTAACGCATAAATTTAATACATTGTTTCAGTTTCAATTATAGCAAATTTAATAGCACCGTCAAACTCTTAACACATAAAATTTAATATATTGCATAAACTTCAATTTTCAATCAATTATGAAATTTAATAGCACCGTGAAGGGTTTTAAAAAATTAATTGCTAAATTCAAACTTTAAAAAAAAGATCAATAGTAACGTTTAGGCGCTTCCAAACATTTTATATTCAATGAGTTAAATAGTTATATGTAACAGTCATCCTCATATTTGAAACGGTTCATCTTTAGCTTCGAATTATATGTGCAAATTTAATACATTGCTTCATTTCAATCAAACAAATTTAATAGCACGGTTGAATTATGCCAATGAAGGCTAGCTTTGAATTATATTTTCAAATCTAATACATTGCATCAATACATTATTTGCAAAATTAATAGCAACGGTTTGGTACAAATTCACACTCTTAACGCATAAATTTAATACATTGCTTCAGTTTCAATTATAGCAAATTTAATAGCACCGTCAAACTCTTAACACATAAAATTTAATATATTGCATAAGCTTCAATTTTCAATCAATAGTAAATTTAATAGCACCGTGAAGAGTTTTAAAAATTTAATTGCTAAATTCAAACTTTAAAAAAAAGATCAATAGTAACGTTTAGGCGCTTCCAAACGTTTGAGGAGTTAAACTATAAATTTAATAGTAAATTTGAGGAATTAAATTGAAGTTAAAATAAAAGTAAAACATATAATTAAAGCATGAAATTTAATGCAACATTAATTTTGAAACTCATTTTTTTATATATATAGAGATATAGATATAAATTAAATAAATAATAGGAGCTTCATCATAAAATCGACACATTGGATGATAACTCTTTTATTTAAAAATTTTCTTTGAAATTCCGTAATATTTGAATCCGGTTTAAGAATCCTAAATCGGATCCATAAATTTAGTCTAGGAATTAATGGAAGAATTTAAATATATCAACTGAATCGTCAAAAAAAATAAAAAAAATCAATTAATAATTTAATAGCTGCCGTTTCCAAAAAATATAATTTAATACCTAATTAATGTTTAAACATTTTAAATTTAATACATTCTAAATAGATTGCCCATTGAACATTCATACGTTTTGTATTTACTTAAATGCGTTCAACACTTAAATGCCCATTGACGAATAAAATTCCATTTGAAACAATAAAGTATTAAACTCTACTTAATTTGGAAACGGAAGAATCGTTTCAATATTTGTGTGGGTTTTTTTTTTTCTTTTCCGGTTATACTTTAAGGCATTGATGGCATTGATTGTTTTTTGGTAACTAAATGGGTTTCACCGATTCTTAAGTGGGCTAAGAAATATGAAATTGATTTTTATCGGAAGACTTTACCCTCCCTTAAATTTCAGCCATAAATTCACCAATTACACATTTCTAGCAATTATTACCATGTGATGATTCCCATCAACTAAGCAGTCTTAAATTATACATAAAGAGAACAGTAAGCCCAATAGTCGAGAATTACAACCGAGCCAACAACCTTAAATTCCAGCCTTTATTTGTTCCTCACACGCATTCAGAATAATGGTATTGAAACTTTACCGTCATAATTAAGGCTTCGTCAGTTACATCGGGCTTAATTCCACATTAAGTCCAGCCATTACAAAGAAGTTCATCCCCTACAATTACACATATAAAAGGATCACTAAGGCTTGCCAAACTTTTCTTACGCCACCTTACCTGTTTCAGCCGGAGCTCTACACCACCACCGCCTTTGCTTTCCGTTTTGGTTTCACCGGAAAAACGCCAGCCACCGTAGCCATACTCCACCTCCCGCTCCATCAACTTCGTTCGTCTTGCCACCAGCCGTGAAACACCACCATCATTTCCGTTTCTGTTGCCGTAGTTCCACCACCGTGACACCCCCATCGATCCCTCCATTCCCCACAAGCTTCTGTTCGACCGCCATCATCGTACGCTTATTACGTTTCTGTTTTTTTCCACCGGAAAAACACCACCACCACCGTAACCTTTATTTCCGGAGCCTTGTTTCAATTTTCTGTTACCGTCGTGAGCTCCACCACTATCTCGTACTACAACAGGTATGGACGTATACAGAAAATTGTTACTACAACAGGTATGAGCTCGTACCAGGTATGGAGGTATGAGCTCGTAGAAGGTATGGAGGTATAAGCTCCACCACGATCTCGTGAGCTCAATCCACTAATAAATCTTCTGAAGTGCAAATGCAATCGTTAGTACAACAGGTATGGACTGGGAGGAGGTGGTATATTTCTTTGCTAAAATCTTATAGTTATATTTGTTGTTTAATCTATGCTTCCATGAAAACAACCTATCACGTGCACAAAATAGAAAAAGAAAAAAAGTACAAGAGGCAAATTTTTTAAAAGTGTATATGGATAAATTTTTAGTTAAAAATTAAAATTTTAGTGAAGTGATTATGTTGAACCGGTTGGAAATTCTAATGATTTAAAAAAAAAACGAGTTTGTTGATAAAGATAAACTAAATGATTTTCTTTGAAATACTAAACATTTACCTTGTAGAGAAAGGGCTTAATCAAGATAGTGCCAAATTATATGGGCAATTTGGATGCTAAAGAGGTGTGTTGGATGCTTAAAAGAGCCTTAGGTATGTTATTTTGTGATGTTAAAAGATTATTTTATAATCTTAGCTTTTTTGGTATGACTAGATTAGGTTTAGTCCTAGTATATAGTGTTATGTTTTTATTGTTGGTCTTATTCCCAAAGCATGTTTTGGGAGGCCAAGTAGTTATTTTCAAGATGTGGTAATTTTACCCATCTTTGTTTGTAAATAACTTTTTATTTTTGGTATAAAATTTTGTCCTTAGGGTTTAGGGTTTAGGGTTTAGGGTTTAGGGTTTAGGGTTTAGGGTTTAGGGTTTAGGGTTTAGGGTTTAGGGTTTAGGGTTTAGGGTTTAGGGTTTAGGGTTTAGGGTTTAGGGTTTAGGGTTTAGGGTTTAGGGTTTAGGGTTTAGGGTTTAGGGTTTAGGGTTTAGGGTTTAGGGTTTAGGGTTTAGGGTTTAGGGTTTAGGGTTTAGGGTTTAGGGTTTAGGGTTTAGGGTTTAGGGTTTAGGGTTTAGGGTTTAGGGTTTAGGGTTTAGGGTTTAGGGTTTAGGGTTTAGGGTTTAGGGTTTAGGGTTTAGGGTTTAGGGTTTAGGGTTTAGGGTTTAGGGTTTAGGGTTTAGGGTTTAGGGTTTAGGGTTTAGGGTTTAGGGTTTAGGGTTTAGGGTTTAGGGTTTAGGGTTTAGGGTTTAGGGTTTAGGGTTTAGGGTTTAGGGTTTAGGGTTTAGGGTTTAGGGTTTAGGGTTTAGGGTTTAGGGTTTAGGGTTTAGGGTTTAGGGTTTAGGGTTTAGGGTTTAGGGTTTAGGGTTTAGGGTTTAGGGTTTAGGGTTTAGGGTTTAGGGTTTAGGGTTTAGGGTTTAGGGTTTAGGGTTTAGGGTTTAGGGTTTAGGGTTTAGGGTTTAGGGTTTAGGGTTTAGGGTTTAGGGTTTAGGGTTTAGGGTTTAGGGTTTAGGGTTTAGGGTTTAGGGTTTAGGGTTTAGGGTTTAGGGTTTAGGGTTTAGGGTTTAGGGTTTAGGGTTTAGGGTTTAGGGTTTAGGGTTTAGGGTTTAGGGTTTAGGGTTTAGGGTTTAGGGTTTAGGGTTTAGGGTTTAGGGTTTAGGGTTTAGGGTTTAGGGTTTAGGGTTTAGGGTTTAGGGTTTAGGGTTTAGGGTTTAGGGTTTAGGGTTTAGGGTTTAGGGTTTAGGGTTTAGGGTTTAGGGTTTAGGGTTTAGGGTTTAGGGTTTAGGGTTTAGGGTTTAGGGTTTAGGGTTTAGGGTTTAGGGTTTAGGGTTTAGGGTTTAGGGTTTAGGGTTTAGGGTTTAGGGTTTAGGGTTTAGGGTTTAGGGTTTAGGGTTTAGGGTTTAGGGTTTAGGGTTTAGGGTTTAGGGTTTAGGGTTTAGGGTTTAGGGTTTAGGGTTTAGGGTTTAGGGTTTAGGGTTTAGGGTTTAGGGTTTAGGGTTTAGGGTTTAGGGTTTAGGGTTTAGGGTTTAGGGTTTAGGGTTTAGGGTTTAGGGTTTAGGGTTTAGGGTTTAGGGTTTAGGGTTTAGGGTTTAGGGTTTAGGGTTTAGGGTTTAGGGTTTAGGGTTTAGGGTTTAGGGTTTAGGGTTTAGGGTTTAGGGTTTAGGGTTTAGGGTTTAGGGTTTAGGGTTTAGGGTTTAGGGTTTAGGGTTTAGGGTTTAGGGTTTAGGGTTTAGGGTTTAGGGTTTAGGGTTTAGGGTTTAGGGTTTAGGGTTTAGGGTTTAGGGTTTAGGGTTTAGGGTTTAGGGTTTAGGGTTTAGGGTTTAGGGTTTAGGGTTTAGGGTTTAGGGTTTAGGGTTTAGGGTTTAGGGTTTAGGGTTTAGGGTTTAGGGTTTAGGGTTTAGGGTTTAGGGTTTAGGGTTTAGGGTTTAGGGTTTAGGGTTTAGGGTTTAGGGTTTAGGGTTTAGGGTTTAGGGTTTAGGGTTTAGGGTTTAGGGTTTAGGGTTTAGGGTTTAGGGTTTAGGGTTTAGGGTTTAGGGTTTAGGGTTTAGGGTTTAGGGTTTAGGGTTTAGGGTTTAGGGTTTAGGGTTTAGGGTTTAGGGTTTAGGGTTTAGGGTTTAGGGTTTAGGGTTTAGGGTTTAGGGTTTAGGGTTTAGGGTTTAGGGTTTAGGGTTTAGGGTTTAGGGTTTAGGGTTTAGGGTTTAGGGTTTAGGGTTTAGGGTTTAGGGTTTAGGGTTTAGGGTTTAGGGTTTAGGGTTTAGGGTTTAGGGTTTAGGGTTTAGGGTTTAGGGTTTAGGGTTTAGGGTTTAGGGTTTAGGGTTTAGGGTTTAGGGTTTAGGGTTTAGGGTTTAGGGTTTAGGGTTTAGGGTTTAGGGTTTAGGGTTTAGGGTTTAGGGTTTAGGGTTTAGGGTTTAGGGTTTAGGGTTTAGGGTTTAGGGTTTAGGGTTTAGGGTTTAGGGTTTAGGGTTTAGGGTTTAGGGTTTAGGGTTTAGGGTTTAGGGTTTAGGGTTTAGGGTTTAGGGTTTAGGGTTTAGGGTTTAGGGTTTAGGGTTTAGGGTTTAGGGTTTAGGGTTTAGGGTTTAGGGTTTAGGGTTTAGGGTTTAGGGTTTAGGGTTTAGGGTTTAGGGTTTAGGGTTTAGGGTTTAGGGTTTAGGGTTTAGGGTTTAGGGTTTAGGGTTTAGGGTTTAGGGTTTAGGGTTTAGGGTTTAGGGTTTAGGGTTTAGGGTTTAGGGTTTAGGGTTTAGGGTTTAGGGTTTAGGGTTTAGGGTTTAGGGTTTAGGGTTTAGGGTTTAGGGTTTAGGGTTTAGGGTTTAGGGTTTAGGGTTTAGGGTTTAGGGTTTAGGGTTTAGGGTTTAGGGTTTAGGGTTTAGGGTTTAGGGTTTAGGGTTTAGGGTTTAGGGTTTAGGGTTTAGGGTTTAGGGTTTAGGGTTTAGGGTTTAGGGTTTAGGGTTTAGGGTTTAGGGTTTAGGGTTTAGGGTTTAGGGTTTAGGGTTTAGGGTTTAGGGTTTAGGGTTTAGGGTTTAGGGTTTAGGGTTTAGGGTTTAGGGTTTAGGGTTTAGGGTTTAGGGTTTAGGGTTTAGGGTTTAGGGTTTAGGGTTTAGGGTTTAGGGTTTAGGGTTTAGGGTTTAGGGTTTAGGGTTTAGGGTTTAGGGTTTAGGGTTTAGGGTTTAGGGTTTAGGGTTTAGGGTTTAGGGTTTAGGGTTTAGGGTTTAGGGTTTAGGGTTTAGGGTTTAGGGTTTAGGGTTTAGGGTTTAGGGTTTAGGGTTTAGGGTTTAGGGTTTAGGGTTTAGGGTTTAGGGTTTAGGGTTTAGGGTTTAGGGTTTAGGGTTTAGGGTTTAGGGTTTAGGGTTTAGGGTTTAGGGTTTAGGGTTTAGGGTTTAGGGTTTAGGGTTTAGGGTTTAGGGTTTAGGGTTTAGGGTTTAGGGTTTAGGGTTTAGGGTTTAGGGTTTAGGGTTTAGGGTTTAGGGTTTAGGGTTTAGGGTTTAGGGTTTAGGGTTTAGGGTTTAGGGTTTAGGGTTTAGGGTTTAGGGTTTAGGGTTTAGGGTTTAGGGTTTAGGGTTTAGGGTTTAGGGTTTAGGGTTTAGGGTTTAGGGTTTAGGGTTTAGGGTTTAGGGTTTAGGGTTTAGGGTTTAGGGTTTAGGGTTTAGGGTTTAGGGTTTAGGGTTTAGGGTTTAGGGTTTAGGGTTTAGGGTTTAGGGTTTAGGGTTTAGGGTTTAGGGTTTAGGGTTTAGGGTTTAGGGTTTAGGGTTTAGGGTTTAGGGTTTAGGGTTTAGGGTTTAGGGTTTAGGGTTTAGGGTTTAGGGTTTAGGGTTTAGGGTTTAGGGTTTAGGGTTTAGGGTTTAGGGTTTAGGGTTTAGGGTTTAGGGTTTAGGGTTTAGGGTTTAGGGTTTAGGGTTTAGGGTTTAGGGTTTAGGGTTTAGGGTTTAGGGTTTAGGGTTTAGGGTTTAGGGTTTAGGGTTTAGGGTTTAGGGTTTAGGGTTTAGGGTTTAGGGTTTAGGGTTTAGGGTTTAGGGTTTAGGGTTTAGGGTTTAGGGTTTAGGGTTTAGGGTTTAGGGTTTAGGGTTTAGGGTTTAGGGTTTAGGGTTTAGGGTTTAGGGTTTAGGGTTTAGGGTTTAGGGTTTAGGGTTTAGGGTTTAGGGTTTAGGGTTTAGGGTTTAGGGTTTAGGGTTTAGGGTTTAGGGTTTAGGGTTTAGGGTTTAGGGTTTAGGGTTTAGGGTTTAGGGTTTAGGGTTTAGGGTTTAGGGTTTAGGGTTTAGGGTTTAGGGTTTAGGGTTTAGGGTTTAGGGTTTAGGGTTTAGGGTTTAGGGTTTAGGGTTTAGGGTTTAGGGTTTAGGGTTTAGGGTTTAGGGTTTAGGGTTTAGGGTTTAGGGTTTAGGGTTTAGGGTTTAGGGTTTAGGGTTTAGGGTTTAGGGTTTAGGGTTTAGGGTTTAGGGTTTAGGGTTTAGGGTTTAGGGTTTAGGGTTTAGGGTTTAGGGTTTAGGGTTTAGGGTTTAGGGTTTAGGGTTTAGGGTTTAGGGTTTAGGGTTTAGGGTTTAGGGTTTAGGGTTTAGGGTTTAGGGTTTAGGGTTTAGGGTTTAGGGTTTAGGGTTTAGGGTTTAGGGTTTAGGGTTTAGGGTTTAGGGTTTAGGGTTTAGGGTTTAGGGTTTAGGGTTTAGGGTTTAGGGTTTAGGGTTTAGGGTTTAGGGTTTAGGGTTTAGGGTTTAGGGTTTAGGGTTTAGGGTTTAGGGTTTAGGGTTTAGGGTTTAGGGTTTAGGGTTTAGGGTTTAGGGTTTAGGGTTTAGGGTTTAGGGTTTAGGGTTTAGGGTTTAGGGTTTAGGGTTTAGGGTTTAGGGTTTAGGGTTTAGGGTTTAGGGTTTAGGGTTTAGGGTTTAGGGTTTAGGGTTTAGGGTTTAGGGTTTAGGGTTTAGGGTTTAGGGTTTAGGGTTTAGGGTTTAGGGTTTAGGGTTTAGGGTTTAGGGTTTAGGGTTTAGGGTTTAGGGTTTAGGGTTTAGGGTTTAGGGTTTAGGGTTTAGGGTTTAGGGTTTAGGGTTTAGGGTTTAGGGTTTAGGGTTTAGGGTTTAGGGTTTAGGGTTTAGGGTTTAGGGTTTAGGGTTTAGGGTTTAGGGTTTAGGGTTTAGGGTTTAGGGTTTAGGGTTTAGGGTTTAGGGTTTAGGGTTTAGGGTTTAGGGTTTAGGGTTTAGGGTTTAGGGTTTAGGGTTTAGGGTTTAGGGTTTAGGGTTTAGGGTTTAGGGTTTAGGGTTTAGGGTTTAGGGTTTAGGGTTTAGGGTTTAGGGTTTAGGGTTTAGGGTTTAGGGTTTAGGGTTTAGGGTTTAGGGTTTAGGGTTTAGGGTTTAGGGTTTAGGGTTTAGGGTTTAGGGTTTAGGGTTTAGGGTTTAGGGTTTAGGGTTTAGGGTTTAGGGTTTAGGGTTTAGGGTTTAGGGTTTAGGGTTTAGGGTTTAGGGTTTAGGGTTTAGGGTTTAGGGTTTAGGGTTTAGGGTTTAGGGTTTAGGGTTTAGGGTTTAGGGTTTAGGGTTTAGGGTTTAGGGTTTAGGGTTTAGGGTTTAGGGTTTAGGGTTTAGGGTTTAGGGTTTAGGGTTTAGGGTTTAGGGTTTAGGGTTTAGGGTTTAGGGTTTAGGGTTTAGGGTTTAGGGTTTAGGGTTTAGGGTTTAGGGTTTAGGGTTTAGGGTTTAGGGTTTAGGGTTTAGGGTTTAGGGTTTAGGGTTTAGGGTTTAGGGTTTAGGGTTTAGGGTTTAGGGTTTAGGGTTTAGGGTTTAGGGTTTAGGGTTTAGGGTTTAGGGTTTAGGGTTTAGGGTTTAGGGTTTAGGGTTTAGGGTTTAGGGTTTAGGGTTTAGGGTTTAGGGTTTAGGGTTTAGGGTTTAGG